>OY744534.1:96737331-96757331 GCA_963556195.1 Sepiola atlantica | reverse complement strand
TTTAAAAACATGATTTCATGAAGTCTATTTCAAAGTAATTAAAAACATGATTTCATAAAGTCTATTATAAAGTAATTAAACACATGATTTCATGAAGTCTATTACAAAGTAATTAAAAACATGATTTCATAAAATCTATTACAAAGTAATTAAAAACATGATTTCATAAAGTCTATTACAAAGTAATTAAAAACATGATTTCATAAAGTCTATAACAAAGTAATTAAACACATGATTTCATGAAGTCTATTACAAAGTAATTAAAAACATGATTTCATGAAGTCTATTACAAAGTAATTTAAAACATGATTTCATGAAGTCTATTTCAAAGTAATTAAAAACATGATTTCATGAAGTCTATTACAAAGGAATTAAAAACTTGATTTCATAAAGTCTATTACAAAGTAATTAAAAACATGATTTCATAAAGTCTATTACAAAGTAATTAAAAACATGATTTCATAAAGTCTATTTCAAAGTAATTAAAAACATGATTTCATTAAGTCTATATCAAAGTAATTAAACCATGATTTCATTAAGTCTATTACAAAGTAATTAAAAACATGATTTCATAAAGTCTATTTCAAAGTAATTAAAAACATGATTTCATAAAGTCTATTACAAAGTAATTAAACACATGATTGCATGAAGTCTATTACAAAGTAATTAAAAACATGATTTCATAAAGTCTATTACAAAGTAATTAAACACATGATTTCATAAAGTCTATTACAAAGTAATTAAAAACATGATTTCATAAAGTCTATTACAAAGTAATTAAACACATGATTTCATAAAGTCTATTACAAAGTAATTAAAAACATGATTTCATAACGTCTATTAAAAAGTAATTAAACACATGATTTCATAAAGTCTAGTACAAAGTATTTAAAAACATGATTTCATGAAGTCTATTTCAAAGTAATTAAAAACATGATTTCATAAAGTCTATTATAAAGTAATTAAACACATGATTTCATGAAGTCTATTACAAAGTAATTAAAAACATGATTTCATAAAATCTATTACAAAGTAATTAAAAACATGATTTCATAAAGTCTATTACAAAGTAATTAAAAACATGATTTCATAAAGTCTATAACAAAGTAATTAAACACATGATTTCATGAAGTCTATTACAAAGTAATTAAAAACATGATTTCATGAAGTCTATTACAAAGTAATTAAAAACATGATTTCATAAAGTCTATAACAAAGTAATTAAACACATGATTTCATAAAGTCTATTACAAAGTAATTAAAAACATGATTTCATAAAGTCTATTACAAAGTAATTAAACACATGATTTCATGAAGTCTATTACAAAGTAATTAAAACATGATTTCATAAAGTCTATTTCAAAGTAATTAAAAACATGATTTCATAAAGTCTATTACAAAGTAATTAAAAACATGATTTCATAAAGTCTATTACAAAGTAATTAAAAACATGATTTCATAAAGTCTATTACAAAGTAATTAAAAACATGATTTCATAAAGTCTATTACAAAGTAATTAAAAACATGATTTCATAAAGTCTATTACAAAGTAATTAAACACATGATTTCATAAAGTCTATTACAAAGTAATTAAAAACATGATTTCATAAAGTCTATTACAAAGTAATTAAAAACATGATTTCATAAAGTCTATTACAAAGTAATTAAAAACATGATTTCATGAAGTCTATTTCAAAGTAATTAAAAACATGATTTCATAAAGTCTATTACAAAGTAATTAAACACATGATTTCATGAAGTTTAAAAGATGACAAGGGAACGAAACTTGAGTATGTAAGTTATTTTCATTTTGTTTTTTAAAAAGCTAAATCCTGCAAACTTATTCTCAGCACGTTGTGCATGTTTTTAATATCAGGAACACAGCCAGTGAACTCCTCGACACATATACATTGGTGTATTAGGCTTACATCGACAAGTATCTGTGTAGTTCTTTGCGAAACTCTCTCTCTCTATATCTCTCTCTCTATCTATATATATATTTATATACATATATATATATATATACATATATATACTAGACGAGCTACCGGTG
This sequence comes from Sepiola atlantica, assembly GCA_963556195.1. Classification (NCBI taxonomy): domain Eukaryota; kingdom Metazoa; phylum Mollusca; class Cephalopoda; order Sepiida; family Sepiolidae; genus Sepiola; species Sepiola atlantica. Next base: position 96,755,278 of record OY744534.1, on the reverse strand, counting down.
TTGCCTAGATCCGAGTGTGAGATACCATCATATGCTGGCATCATTTTAGGGTGAGTTTACTTTAACAGCATTCTTGATATATTACTCACCAAGCTATTCAAATATATATTAATACCTTTAAACATACGCTAATAAATAGATAATTTTCATCGTGTAACATGTTTGAAAATTGTCATTAGCTTCTTTAAGGGCAGACAGAGACGAATAAATACTTCCATTTTCTTCACATGCAAATTGCGCATGTGAATACAATTATATTGAAAGTACACTTCCAAGTATGTCTTCGGTTTTAGGGACAGACATGCACAGACAGAGATGTCTTTTCCTTGATTATATGTATATATATATATATATATATATATATATATATATATATATATATATATATATATATATATATATATATAAAGAGGTGTACTAAAAGCGAACTTTTAGGAAAGGTAAAACCTATTGTGAAGAGTATACAGCTCAATATCCAGGATAGAGCAGGTAAATATGAAAAAGAATGGAAAGGAATTAGAGAAGCAAAAGCCAAATCAAAATTCAATTCAATTGCTCAGAGCAAGGTATATTCCGCAAAAAGGCAATTTATTCAAGTTAAATTTTCATTAAGCCAGGCTTTTCAAAGATCAAAATCTTATCATCAGAGGAAGTCGCTGGGATAGACAAGTTGGCAATGGCCAAGATTTAAAATTTGAAAAAATGAAATAAAAGTTGTAGGGAAGGAAACGCAGGGCAAAACTCTGCCCGAATGCAAGCAAATGTCCGATTGCTAAAAAGTCCGGTGTCGAAAAGTCCAGCGGAGAGAATAAGATGTAGATAGGTAGGTCGCTCTGAGCAATTGAATTGAATTTTGATTTGGCTTTTGCTTCTCTAATTCCTTTCCATTCTTCTTCATATACATATATATATATATATATATATATATATATATATATATATATATATATATATATATATATATTAATAAATACCATTGTGTATGTATTTCTATAGAAATAAGCCAACATTTCTTATGTCTCACAAACGTTCGCAAGTGAAGAATAGGGGCCTTTTATAGCCTCGGACGATACCATTTCAATTGGAAAGGAAAAGTGACAATGCAAATGGAAAATCGTACAACACCCACTGCCTGAAATGAATTCGGAAATAAAATAGTCAACGGTTTGTATATTTTTTCTTTAGGTCATCAGAAATGATAATGATAGTTCATGTATTAAAATTACATTACTAACAACGGAAATGAACTTCCGGCACTGAAGAGTGCGTTAACATGAAACATCGATGTCTGTAGGTAATATATAATTAATATTATATTCATATATATATATACAGAAAATTTGAAAGAAAATCGACATAATTCATATGAATATTTATCCGTATATATATATATATATATATATATATATATATATATATATATATATATATATATATATATATATATATATATTGGTTGTTATACAAATAATAGTTTGACGCTGATCAGAAAGGAAATCGATGTTAAAGGTGACAATTTCAAGAAGATAATATATGAGGAAATGAAACAATTAAGCAAACATCAACTCAACAAAATACGTAGATATTACAGTTTATTTATATAAGAACATATATGAATCAAATATAAAATAAAATGGCAGTGCAATATACACACACCCATCATCCAATCGTCCCCATCCATTACCAAACATATTTCCGGTGATATTGAATGTACACAAACAAACATATCTTCATAAACCAATAGTTTATTATTCCAAATATACTTGTCAATCTTTACAGAATATACAATTTATATATATATATATATATATATATATATATATATATATATAAATACATATATATATATATATATATATTATAATATAAAATGAAGTAATAAAATAAGGTGTCAATCAAATTTTATTAGAATTCAAAGTTCAAGCAAAGTATCCTTAAGTCCTTAGCTCATGAGTTTTCAAAGATAATTCTTCTTTTCAGAGGACCATTAAACCTCAACCCTAACCATAACATTTTCTGTTTTACATCTTGTTTGTTTATTTAATAAAGCGATGAAAAAAGTCTATGTTAATGCTCATTTCCTTATAAATAATCATGAATTCAGAGAATATAGTAGCAAGTCTAAACACTATATTATAATATTAATGCTCTATCCAGTATATTGTGCTTCAGTTTTTATCCGGATGTTTCACTAATTATAAGATATTAGTTGACGCTTATATCTTTTGTTGGATTGCTTTATATATATATATGTATATATATATATATATATATACATATATATATATATATACAAGAGTTTGAAGCAATTCTAGCAATTTCCAAAGAGTTCCACGTTTACGTCGTCAATCATTACTGATATTCTTCACTCCTGAATAATGTGTAATTCTTCTTTCGCTTGTATATACCTCTGCCAATTGTTAAATAATTTTGATGTATCTTATATTTAAAATGTTTGCTGTTAATTTGTTTTAATTAAAAATTAAATATGAAGTAAAAATGAATGTTTTTTAATATCTGATATCTGACAACAAAATTGGTTTTAAAAATTCATATTTTAATTTTTTGAAAAAAAAAACACCTATTTGATTACTTATTGTTTTTAAAAAAATATCTGAAATAAAAATACAAAATTCTTCTTTTAAACAAGTTTTAATTATAAAGTTTTACATGAAAAAGATTTTGACTTTTTAAAAATTATGACCGGAGAGACAGTCTATTGATTGCGGCTTGCTGTTGTGAATTCGGAATAGCGGCACGCTGACTAAGAGTCGAATGCTTTTCTGGAATGCCGACTTTCTCTGTGTTGGGAAACAGTTGGCCTTAAATTCTGGTAAGTGGTTCAAATTTCATATTGTCTGTAGACTTATGCGCAGACATTGATGACCCAACACCCGAGTTTTCCAGTTTGCTTTGAACTCTGATTTATCTCAGCCGGTGTACGTGATAATAGTTTCTTTTACTATGATGACATGATTTCTATTGATGACACAGATTGTCTTTCTCATTTTACTACAAAGTTGTAGATAAATGTAAGTTTTAAATAAAAGCCAGAATTTAGAGTTGAGATTTTGTAGATTTTTTAAGTAGATTCTTAATGAAATAAAGCATATATTTATAAGGTATTTTGAATTGTATGATTTCTCTCATCATTAAACATGTACAAATTGTTTTTTGAAGACACATTTAAATAACGTTTAAGATGTGTTCAATATATTCACCTATACTTATACACACACGCATCTATCTCTCTCACTCCCTTTCTCTCTCTCTTTATCTGTCTATATATATATATATATATATATATATATATATATATTAATAAATTGGTTTCAAGAAAAGTCACAGAAAGCTGTCGTTGATAAAGTTATATAATGATAAAAATAATTAAATAGGAGAATATAGCCAGACAAGTCTTAACGTTTGGGACTGATTTATTTGTCTGCCGATTTCAATGGGATCAATTTATTCTTCATTCCTCTTCCTGTCATAAAGCACCGGTTTCCTTCCTTTCGTTTACTGAGTTATTCATATTTCCGACTTTATATATATATATATTGAATTTGTTTTTATCAACTTTGTATGAATATATATATATATATATATATATATATATATATATATATATATATATATATATATATATGTAAAGGAGTAAGGCTACCAACATTTGTAGAATGTTTTTTTCAACATTTATTCATTATTTTGTTGTTTTACCATTTTATAATTTTATATAACGCGTTTCAAGCGGTGGTCCGCTTTCATCAGATATGAAAATCCATTGGATTCAAATGGATTTTCATATCTGATGAAAGCGGACCACCGCTTGAAACGCGTTATATAAAATTATAAAATGGTAAAACAACAAATTAATAAATAAATGTTGAAAAAAACATTCTACAAATGTTGGTAGCCTTACTCCTTTACATATATACTTTTCTCTCGTTGGAACTGCACTAATACTGCACTACCCTCTTTTCTCTCTCTCTCTCTCTCTCTCTCTCTATATATATATATATATATATATATATATATATATATAGCGTGTGTCTAGTTATATTGAAAATAAATCAATAAGAAACTCGATTGCAAGAAGAGTGACAGCTAGTAAAAATAATTTATTTTTTAAAACACAAAACTATGAATAATAAATAAAATAAAACTCAATGATTCCCAACCAATATAATTTTTTCCGATGAACACAAACGCCATTTCTCATCGAGTTCCTTTTTTAAATCTCATTTCAGTACCCTGACAAACATACTTTGGGTATAGACATTTAAAAAACAATTAAAAGGTCCACCAATCTAGATGAAACCGCGGTACGCTTCTGAAATATGTAACATATTGTTTTCTGTGATACAGCGAAGCAATCTTTATGTGGATGACTATACAAAGCTTCCTGTTTTGGGGTTGAGTTTATTTGTAGGGATATCGCCAACTTCCACTAGCTTTAAGGCATAGCTCATTGGGTAAACTAATTCGAGCTCCCGGAACTTGACAATGTTTACATTGACATATCATTTATATTCAGTTAGTGTCGTAGAGTGGGTAGAGGCACCGACTGTCAGCCCGACGGTTGAGTTTCAATCCTGGCTTTTGGCACTAGCTGGTCTAGCCCCACCGAAGAGCTGTGAGACAGCGAAACAGTCTGTACGTGGTTGATATATATATATATATATATATATATATATATATATATATATATATATATATATATATATATATATATATATATATGAGCTGTTTCACAGCTCATCAGTGCGGCTAGACCTCAAGCCGATTTTGAAACTAAACTGTCGAGCTGACAGTCGGCGCTGCTAACCCCTGCGCTATCATACGACACTGACTGAATGTAAGAAATATCTCAATGTAAACATTGCAAGTGCCGGGAGCTCGAATTAGTTTTACCTAATAGGCTATGCCTTAAAGCTTATGGCAGTTAGCAATATCCTTACAAATAAGCTCTACCCAGGGAGGGAGCTTCATATAGTCATCCATATATATATATATATATATATATATATATATATATATATATATATATATATATATATATATATATAATAAAGGAGAATGGAAAGGAATTAGAGAAAGCAAAAGCCAAATCAAAATTCAATTCAAAAGTTCAAAGCAAGGTATATTCCGCAAAAACGCAATTTATTCAAGTTAAATTTTCCTTAAGCCAGGCTTTTCAAAGATCAAAATCTTATCATCAGAGGAAGTCGCTGGGATAGATAAGTTGGCAATGGCCAAGATTTAAAATTTGAAAAAATGAAATAAAATAAAAGTAGTAGGGAAAGAAACGTAGGGCAAAACTGTGCCAGGGTGCAAGCAAATGTCCGATTGCCAAAAAGTCCGGTGTCGAAGAGTCCAGCGGAGAGAATAAGATGTAGATAGGTATATATATATACAGGGTAAGTCAACATTCACGCAAATTATACAGTCTATTAAATGTGTATTTAATCATCTTAAATGAAACTAAATGTAACCAAAAGAAAGCAGAGTTAATGGGGTTAGTAACATTACAACACATGTTCAATTATACAACCGCCTTCTTCTTCATCACCAGTTCTGCACGTTTCACTCAATTATTCATGACACGCTCAAGTTTATCACAGGAAACTCTGAAATGATGCGATCTTTGAGTTCATTAAGATTGTTAGGCCGAAATTGATGGAATACGCGGCCCTACAGAATGACCCTAAAATAGAAGTGCAGTTGGCTGAGATCAGGCGACCTTGGTGGGCACGGTATTCCGTATCCTCGGCCAATCACATGACATTCTTGGCATTTGTAATCCAGCAAATCTCGAGCCAACAAAGAATAATGGGGAAGAGCTCCGTCAGTTTGAAAGACACGTGCCCTCATTTTGTGCTTTTGAATTTGTTTATCAATCGTATCAGAGTAGATTTGCGTTCATTTTGAATCACCCTCTATATAAAGTTAGATAAATTAATATGTTTTTATATGTGTATGTACATCATTCAGTCCTAAACTAATCAACTGAACATTATTCATTTTGTTACACACCTACAATGGGTAATGAATACACATGTGGATTATACTTGCCTTTTAACACTCAATGATTAAGATCAGAAAGTACTTTTAATTAGTATTGCAACCGGTGTTAATGTATCAGAGTATACTACGTAAGAAAGTTCCGGTGGCAAGCAAGTTATTTCCCCTTTTGGAGACTATATTTTCTCGCTTGCATCAAATTGTTATTCCTTTATTTATAAAGAGTGTCCCTGTAGACGTTGGATTTGGTAATGTTTCAAATTTTAAGAATGATAACGTATATTTTAGTTATTCTTGGAAGTTGTGTTAGATAAAGAATGTAAATTGTGTTAATACATTATGGGGAGTCTCAATGTAAATTAGGTACTTATACCGAATATAGAACCGCTTTCTGTGAACTTCGCCTCGGCAGCGTCCAGGCATGTAACGTAAACACCCGAGAGATGCCGAGACGTATGGTGGCAGACGGTAACTTTGATACGTTGCTGCGTCGTATTTTTTTGTTTTATTTTCAAGCAACAAATGCACTAATCACAGCCTCCAACGAAATGGCTTCTACAATCTATCCCCCCCCCCTTAATAAGCAAAATTGTTCTGACCGAACAAAAACTAAACCTAGATCATGGCTAGCCTTTCTTCTCTTCGCTCGCAATTGTACTTATACACAAGTCCCCGCATACACACTGACGCACAAACCCCTCCCACTATACATTTTCATTCACCACGAATCTAAACCACTTAATCACAAATAACAGCCTCACAACTGAACACAATCTAGAAACCCTCACAAATATTTAGATATTTAAACACCTTTTGCCCTCAATTTAATTTCAAACAATCAACACTCCCTGCACAAAACTACCTTTCACCTATTTCTCGCCAAAATTAATATAACTTTTCTCCTTCTCTTTCTTTTTCTTTTTACTTCTCCTCATTGTCATATTCTCAGCACATTTCAACACTTTCCTTCCAACTTACTTATATTCACACATTCCTGACATAGCCAGCTGATCAATGTTCCTACCCTCACAAAAAGTTCACACCTAACCACAACAAACTCTCCCCTCTCCTCCCTTACTCATCTCACCCTTTCGACTACTTCTTTTACGCTCTTACCTACCCACCCCGCGTACTTTCAAATCATCTTCATTTCTTCAAATCTTTTTCTAAAACTATGATAATACCTACACACCAAAGACACAGAGCTTCCCCCTTCCCTCCTCTTTCCCAGCCCGCTCAAAATCCATGCTACACCTCATCACGACAAAAACCACAGTACCCCCTCCCCTCTATCCCACCCTAAGACAAATTCACTAACACTTCCACCCCTCCCCTTTTTCACTCACAGCCATCCGCATTCATTTCACTCTCTGCCACTGACTTTTCTCAGCCCGGACCTTGGTCCTGCGCCTCTAGTAGTGGCTACTACTTCTTCTCATTAACCCATCATGTCAACCCAATATTTCTATGTACTTGCATGACATTTTTTTTAAATTATCATCATGAGAGAGTCTTACAAGTAAAGACAAAATGTTGACGAATACATAAAAAAAGATGTTTTGATTTTTTCCATTTTCATTTCCCATATATATATATATATATATATATATATATATATATATATATATATATATATATATATATATATATATAGAAAAGAGGGTAGTGCAGTATTAGTGCAGTTACAACGAGAGAAAAGTATATATGTAAAGGAGTAAGGCTACCAACATTTGTAGAATGTTTTTTTCAACATTTATTTATTATTTTGTTGTTTTTTTTCAACATTTATTTATTATTTTGTTGTTTTACCATTTTATGATTTTATATATAACGCGTTTCAAGCGGTGGCCCGCTTTCATCAGATATGAAAATCCATTTGAAGAAATGTCTTTCGATTCGATTTCGGAATCGTACAGTCCACATTCTTTGAGAGGTAATTGTTATTAACATCATTAATAGCGTCTCGTATACTCCACATTCTTTGAGAGGTAAGTGTTATTCAACATCATATATAATTTCCTGTACCTTCCACATTCTTTGTCATCGTGTGCTTGGATTCATTCAGAATAATGGAGAAACTGATTTTTCCGACATTTGAAAAAATAATGAAATATAAATAAATGATAATTCATATATATACATATATATATATGACAAAAGAATTAACAAAGTAATGAAATATAAATAAATGATAATTTATATATGTATATATTTATATATAAATGACGAATGAATTAACAAAGTGCAACTAAAGAAAATAGTAAATTATTAAAGTTCACTTTTCTCTTCGCGGTTTTTTCCTAATTGAAGACTATAAAACATAGTACTTTTCGTAAACGTTATACAATTATTCAACGACAATACATTATATATCACCATTTTCTGTATTGTTTATGAGTGTACTGTAAGAGTTATATGGATATATATATATATATATATATATATATATATATATATATATATATATATATATAAATGAAGGAGAATGGAAAGGAATTAGAGAAAGCAGAAATTTCTACCTGCTCTATCCTGGATATTGAGCTGTATACTCTTCACAATAGGGTTTTACCTTTCCTAAAAGTTCGCTTTTAGTACACCTCTTATATATATGTATATACATATATATATACATATATATATATATATATATATATATATATATATACACGTAATATGATATTATTATAGAAATAGGTTTCTAACTGCATTGCGGATTTTTTATAGGGTAAGCAAGTCTAGTTGCGTAATTCAATTTTATTAACAATACATTTTTATATTCGTCTGTCCTGTCCACTGACATGGGGCCAAGTTGAATAACACGATTATGTGGTATCTTAATTAAATTCAATCGGAATAGAATTGAAAAACATAATCTGATTGAAATATAACTTCACAGAAGCGATGTACTCTCTGTATATATATATATATATATATATATATATAAAATGTATATATATAAATATATATATATATACATATATATATATATATATATATATATAAATATATATATAATATATAATATATATACATACATATATATATATATATATATATATATATATATATATATATATATATATATATATATATATATATAGATAGATAGATAGATAGATAGATAGATAGATTTATGACCATTCCGAAAATGTGATTAACAATTTTCTATAGCTAAACGCAAATGTTTCTATCTTGCTTGACATGAGGAAATATAAATTCTGCTACTACTAACCTTTACTTATGTAAATACTACAATACATGTACAGGCATGATACTATCATGTTAAGCAGTAATATATATATATATATATATATATATATATATATATATATATATATATATATATATATATATACCGCACTGTGATACAGCGGAACAGTCTGTATGCGGATGACTATATGAAGCTCCTTCTCTGCGTAGAGCTTATTTGTAAGGATATCGCCAACTGCCATTAGCTTTAAGGCATAGCTCATTAGATACAACTAATTCTAGCTCCCGGCACGTGTCATATGATAGCGAACAGGTAGAGGCGCCGACTGTCAGCTCGACGGTTGAGTTTCAATCCCGGCTTGAGGTACTAACTGGTCTAGCGGTACTAAAGAGCTGTAATACAGCGAAACAATATGTGTGTGGAGGACTATATATATATATATATATAGATAATATGTATGTATGTATAAAACATTAACGTGAAAAATATATATTTTAATATATCTTTTATTTCTTTTCTATTTGTTGACGTGTAGGAATACCAAATGTCTGTTATAAAAAAGTATTCTTTGAAGAGAACAACATTTTTGGCTGCGCTCCATCGACCTTCCTCAGTGTAATGAGATATGCGTGTGTAGGAGGTAGGTCGGTGGTGCTAGCAGGGGAAGATTGGAAAAACGGGCACGAAGACGATGACCAACACGTGTCCATCCTAATGGGTAGGTAGCAGGGGTTAAGTGGCTTATGAACTAGGTTCAGGTGTACTTTGATATAAATAAATGTATATAAATAAATATATAAATACATATATAAATAAATATGTGCATATACATACCCATGCATACACACTGAAACACAGGCACATTCACTTACGTATGCCTACGTACATCTACACACACGCACACACAGACACCCATATAGACACAGATAAGGAGAAAGAAAGGGATAAAGAGAGAGATGGAGAGACGAATTAGATGGAGTCATGAAAAGTTCAGGGTATGAGAGGTGGAGTGTAAAAATAGGTAAATCAAAATACTGTAGAAATGTACAGAAATACACACGCACACACACATATACATATACATGTGTCCCCATACATACACACGCCCATATATGTGGAGAGAGAGAGAGCACTGAGTGGCAGGGACATATATATTCATGTATATACGTTAGACCTCTTCAAAATTGACCTTTTTCTTCAAACCTATGGAAACTGCTATTATTCCCATTCTCCAAGGTATGACTTAGCTAAATATACCAGTTATTGTGATCTTGGACCTTGGCTATGCCTGCCTCAAGAGCCATGTAATTTTATTGTTGACGTTTTTGAAAAACGCTGCAAAATATGGGATATTATGTCCTTATTTTCATTGTAGCTTTCCAGAAGTTGATGCTATAGCATTGAAAGTGGTACCAAATGAAAGCTAATAAAATGTTCTTGCATATGGTAGTAAGCACAATAAAACACATGCACACCTGTGTAAATTTTAACTAATTTTAATGCACAAACAGCTGGGACATTACAAAAAATCAGTTTGGTAGTATGATAGCACTGCACTGACACACATATTGCATAAGAAACTGTCAGATAGGATGTTACTAATACATGTATTATCACTTGTTCAATGTGGCTTTTTTGAAACTGTCAAATTTTTTCCTGTGGTACTCCACAACTTGTAGTAAGCAGCTTCTTTGCTCTGGGTCACTTGTGATCTGAGTTGCAAAGTCACTCATTAGTTTCACACCTCTCTCAGCCACATCATTGGTCACTTTCACTGACCTCACAAACTTCTGTGCATTCCTGTAGCTGTCATTGTATTCCCAGGTGTCAGCAGGAGTAGTGAGCCAGTCACATTTCACTCGAAGAGCATCAAACAGAAAGTGAGACTCTGGCCCTACCAGGTCTGTGAGAACTGTAGCTGCATTGATGACAGGAAACACTGGCTAGCCTTTACTGTAACTCTCATATTTCTCTGTTTCTGACAGCTTGACTGCGAGCTTCTCTTTTGCAGACTTGGTCATGCTGGCATGTGAACTGAACAAGGTGAATGTCACTAGTTCCTGGGTCAGATACCAGCGGTGGTTGTTCATTTTCTTGAGAACAGAGGTTGCCAGTTCATAGTAATACTGCTTGTATTGCAGCATGTTCTTCATAAGCTGGAGGTCATGGATAGGTGCATCAGCTGCAGATGTGGTGGTCACCCAGTGGCTGGTGTAGAATAAGGTCAGGAACTTGTTCATCCTCTCCAGCTTGGAGATAGTGTCCGTGTTGTATTTTAGTTCCTTGGAAAACATGAGCATCTTCATACAGTAAATGTTCCTGGCCATCCAGCGGGCTTGGTGAATGGCACCTGGCTTGGCCCAGTGGATACCTCGAGGAGGTTCCTCACCAAGCAGGATCAGGCACAGCTCTGCCACCTCTCTGTAATCTGCCCTCGGACTTGCTTCCTCAGGGAAATTGCTTAAGACTGCAATTGTGCTTGTCTTCTTCTGTTTCAAGTCTTGTTCAACTAGGCCCAGAACTCCTGGGCAGTCCTTAACCAACTTGTCCCACTTCTCTTTCACATTGCTGAACATTGGGTTGTCAGGACGCTTGACCTTGCTGAACACAGCCTCCCATACACTTCCAATTATTACCTCTGATATGCGATGGCGACAAGCGAAGTAGAATACCTTTTTGCCTAGTTTTTCTTCAATAAGCTTCGCTGCACCCTTGTTGATGCCACTGTTGCTTGCTGTGGTATCAAATACCAAGCTTACAATGTTGTCTGTGAGACCCCATGCTTCTATCAGTTCCAATGTAGCATTACACTGTTGGATTCCTGTGGAACTTTCTATGAAGGGCACACCAAGCAGCTTCCCTTCTTCATACTGTGGAGTACCAGAGACAAGCACTGCAAGACTTTCCACTGGGTATCTTTCACCAAGAACATCCCGTAGAAGTTTTCCATCCCAGTGTAGTGTGCAGTAATCTGGCGGACTTTCCTTGAAGTTATTCATGTAACTTTGGCACAAGTTATGACGAGTGTTTATCCTATTTCGTCTTGTAGTAGAGGCTGATATAACAAAGTCATCAAGATCTGCGCCTCCTGCCTTCAACACTGCAGACATCATGGCTGTAGTCTGGTTGTCAGAGAGTGACAACCGATCTGCAGTGCTACAAATCTATTCACTGGTCATAACTGAGTGTGGAAAGTGTAAGGTTATCGTACTTGGCTTTGATGAACAGTTTGGTGTTGTCTCAGTGTATTCTGAACCCTCACTAGTACCAGAGCCTTGACTATTCTCTGGGTCTTCATCACTTGAAATTTTCCCAACTGCTGCTGCTGCAGCAGTCACTGATGATAACATTCTCTCTTCTCTTTCTTCTCGGAAGCTTTTCTCTCTAGACTTCTTCTCAAACACCTTATCATGACCTGACATGTGTACCAGGCGAGTTGTCTGTTGGCCCAAGTAGAAATTGACGTCCTCTTGCTTGGTCTCCTTTGTGAGCAGCCTGTTGCTTCTTATCTCCTCCACAACATCCTTTGCTCCAATATCAAATAACTTGTCTAAGTCCTTCAGAAAGTTAGCTCGTTTCTCTTCCTCTGGTTTGTTATTTCTTCCCTTGTTTTTAACAATTTTCCTGTACTTTTCATGGAGGATCATGAAACGGTTGACTGCATTTGGTCTAGTTAGTGTTTTAATCCTTGCCATATTCAAGAATGGCAAAACGACATCCACTGTATCATGGGCTAAAGACCTATTGTCACTGTTGGGATTATCATTCCTCAAATGCAGGAAATACTGGAACACCTGGCGATTAGTAGGAAGTTGAGAGCCTCTGATGCTGGAGCTGGGTTGCCCAATGAGATACACATCACTGAATGACCTTGTGGCAGGAGTTGCCACCTTTCTTCTCTTTTCAGTTGGTTCATCCCGTTCACTTGTATCGCTGACTACTTTCCCACAGCATAGTTGTCTTCCAGATGCCATGTTGTCAGCAGTTCACAAATCTTAACAAATCAGCTTAAACTTACAATCTGAAATGAAGAGATAAAACATACTTAGTGATAATAAATTATATACATGCATTAAGAGTAACATTTTTGAGATAAAGTTATGTATTATATGATGGCATCCTTTCCAAGCATAAAAAATATATATGTTTGTGCATTAAAATTAATTAAAATTAACACAGGTGATCATGTGTTTACTACCATATGCAAGAAAATTTTATTAGCTTTCATTTGGTACCACTTTCAATGCTATAGCATAAACCTCTGGAAAGCTACAATGAAAATAAGGACATAATATCCCAAATTTTGCAGCGTTTTTGAAAAACGTCAACAATAAAATTACATGGCTCTTGAGGCAGGCATAGCCAAGGCCCAATATCACAATAACTGGTATATTTAGCTAATATAGACCTTGGAGAATGGGAATAATATCAGTTTCCATATGTTTGAAGAAAAACGTCAATTTTGAAGAGGTCTAATATACGTATATACACGCATACACCCAAACCCAAATAAACATACGTACGCATCTACACACACGGAGAGTGTGAGAGGGGTTGAGAGAGAGAGAGAGAGGGGGAGAGAGAGGGGAGAGAGAAGAGATAGACAGATAATTGAATACTGGAAGTATGAAAAAACTTTGGACGTTGGGACTAGGACTACTATTGTGGAAAGATACGAATAGTTAATTTTCCACCGATACACACACTGTTTTCTCTCGTGGGAAAATATCGTTGGTCAGTTTGTATTTTTATAGAAAAATAATTGTTGAAAAGTCCCAAATCTATATTCAGTTCTGAGGTATGCGTGTGTTGAAGTATATATATATATATATATATATATATATATATATATAGGTAATACAATGTACCTACTCTGCGTTTTCCGGGAGTATTTTATGTTCATTTTGCTAAGATACTTCTAGTAATTCATGAATTTGATGTTTTTAGAAAAGTATAATTATTTATTTTTACAGTATAAGAATTGAACACGTAACATTAATTATTACCCTATTAGTATTTACAGAAACTTATTTAAAAACTATAATAAATTTAAAAAAATAAATGTTGTGTTTATCGCTATTTATTAAATTATTGGGTGTAAATTGCTTCCTAACAATTCAATCTCTCAATACATGAGAATTAGCTTAGAAATGTAACGTGAGCAATTTTTTTCTCTATTCAATAGTTTACATAGTTACAAAATTCCTATCTAATTTAAACGAGTCAAGAAGTAATTCATTTTTTGAACTATTAATACAAGATTAAAATTGCTCACATGTTTTGTGAAATTCCTATTTCATAGATTGTAATTACTCATTCATACGTTTGCAAAACAAAATAAATTAATTAAAAAGAAAAATATGAAAATATTTTTTGCCTTTCGAAAAAATTATTTTGAATATTCTAAATTAGTTAATAACTTAATACTTAATATTCCTGACTTATCAGAATTAGGGGTTGGGTTAGAGTTAGGGTTAGGGTTTAGCGTTAGTGTTATAGGGTAATGGTTTAGGGTTAGTGTTAGGGTAAGGGTTAGCATTAGGGTTATAATAAGGGTTAGTGTTAGTGTTAGGGTTAAGGTTAGGGTTAGGGGTAGGGTTACCTTATAATTACCCTAGAATTATTTACACACAATTATTTTAAAACTATAATTAAATTTGGAAAATAAATGTTGTATTAATCGCTATTTATTAAATTATTGAGTGTAAATTGCGTCCTAACCATTCAATCTTACAAAACATGAGGATTAGCTTAGAAATGTAATGCGAGCATTTATTTCTCTATTCAATAGTTTACATACTTCGAAATTCCTATCCAATTGAAACAAGTCACAAAGTAATTAATTTTTTTGAACTATTAATACATGATTAAAACTGGTGCAGCAATTTGTTATTTATGAATACGAACAGTGACCCACGCTATTATTAGCTTTGGCACTTGTATAGATCGGGAACACGAGTCGAAATTTATTTTAGAGGAGTTCCAATGGTGTAAGAGGCAGATAACTCTCTTTTTTTAGGACGACATTTCTCCGAAAATGGGAAATATCCATTTTTAAAATGCAAATTCAATATTTGAGAAAATCAACAGTATATTGATAGAACATATAAATCAACAAAACGAACTTGTTTGGATTAACATATTTTTTATTTTCTTATAGTTTAAAATATTAAATTATCGCAGAAATTAACATTTGTGAAAATCAACAGTATATTGATAGAACATTTATTGAAGAAAATAGAATTTGGGAAAATCAACAGTATATTTTTTTCATTTGAAAACGAACAGCAATCGGTTTTGATTTAAAACATTTTTTTTTTTTTATAGTTTAAAAAATACATTTTTCTGGGTTTTTTTTCTTCTCATTCTTTTGCTTTTTGAAACGAGATAGAATTCATAAATTTGTTCAAAAAGACTCTGTAGGGGGGGGGGGCGGAACATTTCTGCAACCACATAAATTCTGATAAATAGGATAATCCACCACTTTTTGTTGAGTACTTGTTAAATATAATAATTCGCGCATATTCAAGGCATTCACGTCGATTACGTCCATTTTCGGAGAAGCTAGAAATTATGTACTAAAATAAAAAGAGAGTTATCTGCCCCTTACACCATTGGAACCCTCTAAAATAAATTTCGACTCGTGTACCCAATCTATACAAGTGCCTTATTTTTATTCATGTGTTTCTTTGGGTACTGACAGAAATAAAGGAAACCGAGTCAAATAGCAGACAAAGGAGAACAAAGGCGATGTGTCCTCAAAGTTTAATCGGAAAAATGATTTTATTCCAGGCACTCAGAAATAATGTATCGTATTTGGAAAAAGGAGTCGTTTTAAACGAAAACGAATAAAAAAGAAGAAATAATGACATTGTTATGTGTTGAAATCTCTTTTCTTCTTTGTTAATCCCTTTTTATAGTGAATAAATTGAAAATGGAAGAATTCTTATTGCGTCAAAGGATAGTTGAGATTACAAAGCAATTTAAAAGAAACGCCAATTTCGCATATTTAATACGAACTCGTATAGTTTTGTTTTAACATGTCGCTCTGTAAAGTTACTCTTTTTTATTATTAATTCGTCCTTTGGATCGAAATTCCTAAAATAAAATGTGTGAACGGAAAAAAATTAATTTAAATGGAAGCCTCAAATGTTAATCGAAAAGAGAATTTCGAACAAGAAAACGAAACGATACGAAAATAGAAGAAAAAAAACATTAAAAAAAACATTATCGTTTTCTGTAAACACATCGGTTTGTTTTTCGTTCGGTCCATTTTTTTGTATTTCATGGGCGGATTCCAAATAACTTTATTTATTTATATTTTATTAGCATTTTTAATTCCAAATGCTTCCGTCATTAAATATTGTTTCATCTTTAAAAAGGACCTCTAGTAATTATATTATTTAATCATATACATTGAAGACATTGCCAAGGCTGCAGCAAAGAAGGTGGGCTCCCTCTACCGTGCTAGTAAACTCCTCACACCTGACATTATCCTGTATCTCTACAAAGCCACCATGCGCCCATGCACGGAGTATTGTTGCCACATCTGGGCTGGTACATCATCTACTAGTCTCTCCCTCCTTGACAAGGTCCAAAAAAAGAGTCGCCAACTTAATAGGTCCCTCACTGTCAACCAAGCTCCAGTCCCTGTCCCATCGCCGTCATGTAGCATCCTTGTGCTTGTTTTACAAATACTTCAATGGATTATGCTCCGATGAACTGGCTACTCTGGTGCCCCCTCGACGTAAATCTACTAGACTAACTCGACAATCTTCCAAATCCCATCCATTCACTGTAGAGGTCTGCAGATGCCGGACAGCCCTCTACTCAAATAGCTTCTTTCCTCGTGCTGCTGGCCTCTGGAACCCCCTACCTGCCACTGTTTTCCTGACAGTACCGACATGCAGAGGTGTAAAACTAATGTAAACAGACATCTCGCTGCACAGCTCCCAACTTAGAATGACACTCTAAACCTAATCCCTAATTCTCAGTAGCCCCTTACGTCTACAGTTGCGTCCTGCCTTGACAGATGTAAAGTAAAAGTGAATTCATTGTATAACATAAACTTTACAATATTATTAGAAGTAAAAGTGTAATAATTCAAGAAATAGATAAAGACGCTTTTTTCGTAATGAGCTGTAAATGTTTATCTGATTAAGTAATTATGTATAAAACCATTTTACTATTAAACTAAATTGGTTATATAGAAAGTTCCAGAAAATTAAATAACTAAATTTGTTAAAACATTACAAGGATATGAAACATATCAAATATAAATATAGACATATATATATATATATATATATATATATATATATATATATATATATATATATATATATATGATTATTTTTATTTACACAGACATGTACAAAATCTGCGACACTGGCATGTCGATGTTATCGATCAACAGGTATTATAAACTGAGATCTCATCAGGAAGAGTTAGAATCCGATCTTAACCTTAGATCATATTTGGAACGAATAAAACGGAGAAAAAAAGATAAGAAATTTCAAATTGGTGGTTGGGACCGTTAAGAATCAACATCTCAAAATCAAAATCAAAATCCAAAAAATATCAAAATATTAATATAAAATATAATATATAAAATATAAAATATAAAGTATAAAATATAAAATATTAATATAAAATATGAAATATAAAATATTAAATATAAAATATAAAATATAAAATATAAAATATAAAATATAA
>OY744534.1:96732331-96734831 GCA_963556195.1 Sepiola atlantica | reverse complement strand
ACAAGTTTGTCTTGATGGTGAATGAATACCATTTGCAAGGTTATATTAATTATTCAAATTATAATGCATGATTAAAATTATCTCTGAGAAAATGTCATACAACTCTACCTCTTCTTAAAGTTGTGCACATTATATAAAAACAAGTTTAATTGTGATGATGTACAGTCATCTTTCGATCTGTTGTGGTAGGGTGTCCAAAAAGTGACTGGTTCGAATTCTTATGAATGCATGTGAAGGCTGCTGAGAACCGTTTGCCGGGACGTTTATGATATCAATAGCTGTTTTGACCCCCACTGGATCGATGAATTCAAAGGAAAATAAAAATAAGGTTAACAATTTGCCGACAAACAAACAGTTGTGGTTTCTGGATGTACGTTAAAATCATAATCATGCAATTTCGAACAATATTGATTTGGTTTCAATAAAAGAAGATACCTCTTGCGACTGTAATTTAAGCAAATATTTTAAAAAAAAAACATTGGTTGAAAAATATATTCACCTAAAAGTGAAATATTAATCATTTGTATATAATGTAGCTTTTCTATTAAATATAGGTAAATAAAAATCTATATTTCAGTTTTCTTCATTTTGTTAAAAGGGGTGAATATTTTCTACTCATATTTAATGATCAGTATTAAGGGATTCACTTAATATTGTAATCTCGGGAGTTTTTTAATTGTATTTTAATAACACAAATTAATACATTACACAAGAATTACATTAACAAAGTTACATCACAAACATCTCAACGCTTTTACTTTTACCTGTTTATATATATATATATATATATATATATATATATATATATATATATATATATACGGCGGTTTAATTGTGCGGAAACTTTATAGAACTAGTGAAAAATTCATATATTATCAGGTTTTGCAGTCATTGCCCATCTCTATCTTTATAAATCCAAGTATGTTTAGATGTTTGCGTGTGACCTGATCAAAGATGCACCAAACATTGATGTTATTGTTTTCTTTCCATTCGTTTTGCAAAACTCAATCATGTTCTGCACAGCACAAAACAAAACCAACAATTTCCCCCTACAAAACAACAACACCAAACACAGAAATAAATACTTAACGAACTTGGAGCATTAAAACTTTTATGAAAATGACCGGATTCGGTATTAAATAACCCGAAAAGGGTTGATACGCCGTAAAACTAAAAAATACACACCAAATATCATGAATTAATATTTGAACATATAAAGAACTTGAAGCATTAAAACTTTTACCAAAATGACCAGATTCGGCATTAAATAAACCGAAATTGGTTGATATGCCGTAAAACAAAAATAACCACACCAAATATCATGAATTAATATTTGAACAATTGAAGAACTTTAAGCATTAAAACTATTACCAAAATGGCCAGATTCAGCATTAAATAACCCCAAAAGCGTTGATATGCCAAAAAACAACTACAAAATATATTAAAATAAATAAACATTTAAAAAATGATATAAAAATACATACACACCAACAACTAATGTTTTGACATATAATGAGGCATAAGAGGTTGGTATGCCTTAAAACAAAACAAATATCATGAATTAATATTTGAACAATTGAAGAACTTGAAGCATAACACTTTTACCAAAATGACCTGATTCGGCATTAAATAAACGAAAACGGTTGATATGCCACAAAACAACCACAAAATATATTAAAATACATAAACATTTAAAAAATGATGTTAAAATATATAAACATCAGCAACTAATGTTTTGACATATAATGAGGCATAAGAGGTTGGTATGCCGTAAAACAAAACAAACCAAAGTAAATTTGTATGTAAACAATTCACTACTAAACTTATTAACCGATCATTATATATTTTGAAAAAAATTGCTCTGTTTAAAGAGGTAACATGTTGGCTATATTTAGTTTAATTTAGCATATTTTTCTGCAATGGTGGTAAAAAAATATTGAAACCGTAACTCGAAATACCGATATATCTAAGAATGTTGTGAAATTTTAACAATTTTACACATAAATTAATACAGATTCCTCATATTTCATTTTCTTCGGAGTATTTAAAAAGGTTCTTAAGGGCATAATATTGGCATGAACTGCTATGTGTAAATTCAAATATATCAGATTTGTCTTGAATAGGATTCATATTCATTAGACACCAATGAAGCAAGATTCCCTGAATTTCAATTTTTTTAATCACAGAAAATACACGTTAGAATAGTCTTTAGTGTTGCGATTGAGTTATGTTTTTCAAAGATCCATGCTAGTGTTTAAATATGTCATAACTCTCAATTTACTAAACAAGCACATAATTTCGTCCGAAGTTAGACAGAAACTTGGGACTAAATTATGTGCGTGTTTAGTAAATAGAGATAGATAGATAGAGAGAGAGAGAGAGAGAGAAACAGACAGACAGACAGGCAGACATACATACATACATACATACATACATACATACATACATACATACATACATACAGACAGACAGAAATTGTGTTTATTTCTCTCAATATTTC
>OY744534.1:96719831-96727331 GCA_963556195.1 Sepiola atlantica | reverse complement strand
AATAAATATGTGTTAGAACTCTCCAGGCTTTAAGAATGGTGTAATGGGTAACAAGATTCAGCACTATGTGTTCAGCTGAATCTTGTCACCCATTGAAACCGTTTATTATGTATGTACAATACTTTTATATACTGGAAGATATATCCTTTCGCAGTTCGCATATATTTTTGTTCAGATGGATATTACACAGATTTCAAGATCAGTAAATATTACTGTCAACCGTTTTACTCTTTTGATCAGTGGTTAGGAATACAAATTGACCAGTGGTTAGAAATAAAAATCGATCAGTGGTTAGAAATAAAATGTGATCAGTGGTTAGAAATAAAAATTGATCAGTGGTTAGAAATAAAAATTGATCAGTGGTTATGAATAAAATGTGATCAGTGGTTAGAAATAAAAATTGATCAGTGGTTATGAATAAAATATGATCAGTGGTTAGAAATAAAATTTGACCAGTGGTTAGAAATAAAATGTGATCAGTGGTTAGAAATAAAAATTGATCAGTGGTTATGAATAAAATATGATCAGTGGTTAGAAATAAAATTTGACCAGTGGTTAGAAATAAAATGTGATCAGTGGTTAGAAATAAAAATTGATCAGTGGTTATGAATAAAATATGATCAGTGGTTAGAAATAAAATTGATCAGTGGTTATAAATAACATTTGATCAGTGGTTAGAAATAACATTTGATCAGTGGTTAGAAATAACATTTGATCAGTGGTTAGAATTAAACATTGATCAGTGGGTAGGAATCAAAAATGTATCAGTGGTTAGAAATAAAATTTGTTCAGTGGTTAGAAATAAAAATTGATCAGTGGTTAGAAATAAAAATCGATCAGTGGTTAGAAATAATATTTGATCAGTGGTTAGAAATAATATTTGATCAGTGGTTAGAAATACAAATTGATCAGTGGTTAGGAATAAAATTTGATCAGTGTTTAGAAATAAAAATGTATATTTTATTATGTAATATTATTATTAAAAATGGAGTGAAAAAGAGTTCGTGTGAAAAAGATATGGGATTTGTCCAGGTGATAATTGCCCGTTACTAAAGTGTCTAATGAAAAGGATATTTTGAAGAAGGAGCAAACATTTTTTTCCGTAGAGGCAGTATGGAAAAGTGTCCAAAATGAAGTAACTCCAATGGTGAGAAGTCAAATTTAAATCGTTGATGGAGCGCACTTAAACGGAATTGATATGAAAAATCTAGCCATTCTAAAATCCTCATGGACCAACAGTAGAAAAATAAATGACATTTATTTTTCTACTCTTTTCTACGAACTCTTTTTCACTCCATTTCTAATAATAATATTTTTTCAAATGTTTGAACTTTGGCTTTTCCACAGCCAACTTATCTATCTGTATATCTCCTCTGATGATAAGATTTCGATCTTTGAAAAGTCTTGGCTTAAGGAAAGAACAATAAACATTCGTTTATTAAAGAATATACCTTGCATTGAACAATCTAAGTTTAAAATGAATTTGGACATTCGTACATGTTTATCACTCTTCTTTCTTTATCTCGTATATTGAGCTTAAACCATTTCACTATGGGTTCTATCTACTAAAAGTGTACTTTTAGTTTATATTTGTTTATATATATATATATATATATATATATATATATATATATATACATATATATATATATATATATATATATATAACGAATAATACGATAAGTGAAATGACAGAGAATAAGAGAGAACCCAAGTAGACGGAACTGCAGAAAAGAGAAATGCAGTTTAAGACACGGAAACCAGATATAAAACCAAACATGCACGATTACCATGAGTTTACTAAAGACAGCATGCACACAAACATAACTCCACTGCCGGTCCCTAATAGCCAGCGAAACACACGCTTTTCAGAGATTCTTGTAGCAGTCTCTCAACTAATTCATCAATAAATTGCTAACATACATTTTCCCGTGTTTTTCAAACAGTAATAAACGTAAGACAAGCATGTAACAACAACAAAAACACTAACTATTTGCAAACATGTATTTGCATGTCAAGCAATTGATAAGAACCTACGGTAAGATTTCGACTCCATGTTATTAGTACCTGGCGTTATTTCCGAAAACATCTTTTCTCAAACATATTTTTCTCTTATTCATTGTTTTAACTAACTTAAGTTTAAACAAATCAGATCAAAGCGGATAACTATTTTTTCTCGGTATATTTTTTATAACATATCGATTTATATCTAGGTCGTAATGATCCAGAGGTCTGATCTCATCATAGATCACCTTCGAAAATAACTTCTTTTTAAATAAAGAAAGTGAATGCTTCTGCATCTTGATTACGTTCATACAAGTTTGCAGAATTTAAATGTTTCTACAATTTTGCAGAATTTAGTTGTATCGTTGAGAATCGATTACATGTTCTCAATGTAATCTATACGATCGATTACCACTACTACCGCACTTTTATCCGGTTTACAAATTTAAATGTCTCTATTTGACTTTAACGCTTGTAATGTTTTAAATTACGTTCTATTCCAGACAATGGAAACGTAACTGTATTTGTGTGCAAAGTCGACCAACCTAGATTTAATTCCAGAGATAGTATCTAAGAAACTTGGAGAGTGATGTCTAATTTGAAAAAAAAACTGAACCTCAAAAGAAGCTAGGGGTTTCTTTTTTTTAATATGGGTAGGGGGAGCACACCACGACAACACTTTAATTTGAATGTATGTTAACACAGTATTCGAAAGGTTAAATATGGGTTTACTTTAATTATTTTGTTCACGACCATATCGCCTTCGAACAAGAAGGGCAAGATGTTTTTCATATTAAAAAAAACCACGTTGATCGGCAAATTTTTCACCAATAGACAGATACTTGCAACCACGAAATATTTTTTTTTTAAAAGACAAAAAGCTTTAACTACAGAAGAAAGACGATAACGAATGTTAATATAATATTAGAGCTTTTCTGTCGTCTATTTAATATCATTACACATAAAATCACGCTCCAGTGATAAACTAGGTTTAACTTTAGACGCAGCAATACGTTTAGAGATGTAGAGAGGGACACCATTTTGTTTTAGACAAGAACGTAAGAAAAACAAACACGTTAGTTGATCTGATATTATTAAGTTCACTACTTTGGTGGTGACTCTACATATTCTGTAAATATTCATATATATATATATATATATATATATATATACATATATATATATATATAATATTTAAATGTTGAATTAAATTAAAGATAATTGAATTATCGTTTAATAATAATCTATTGTGATGATATAAAGCTCAATATATTTAATAGAGCAATCAATGTTAGAGGTGAAAGATGAGAATAAAAAAATGTAAAGATACAATATTTATAAGAACATAAAAAGTTAAGAGCAAAGAGCCTCATATCCTTGATCCATGGATTTTCAAAGATAAACTCTTCGCATCAGATGGTGGGGGAAAAGTCGATAATGTAGTTGTAAATATTATCGGCAACATTTAACCTTGAAAATTTTACATAAAATAAAACAAAATAAAAACAAAATAAGGGCCTAAAGGTAAAGAGTCTTATGCTGACGTGTTTTTTGGATACAATCAACTTTGACTTTACGCTCTCATCTCAGCATAAGCCCTTTTACCTTTGAGTCCCTAAATATGTTAGCCATAAACTTTACGAATTATTATTTTTTCTTTCATAATGTTATCTTTCTATTTTTTATGACATTTCTACGCTATGAAATTATACTATTTTGTACTGACGCTCGGAAAAACGTAAAATACCGATAAACGTAAAATATTGATAAACGTAAAATACCGATAAACGTAAAATACTGATGACCGTAAAATACCGATAGACGTAAAATGCCGATAAACGTAAAATACTGATAAACGTAAAATGCCGATAAACGTAAAATACCGATACACGTAAAATACCGATAAACATAAAATACTGATTAACGTAAAATGCCGATAAACGTAAAATACTGATAAACGTAAAATACCGATAAACGTAAAATATTGATAAACGTAAACTACTGATAAACGTAACATACTGATAAACGTAAAATGCCGATAAACGTAAAATACTGATAAACGTAAAATACTGATAAACGTAAAATACCGATAAACATAAAATACCTATGAACGTAAAATACCGATAAACGTAAAATACTGATAAACGTAAAATACCGATAAACGTAAAATACCGATAAACATAAAATACTGATAAACGTAAAATACCTATAAACGTAAAATACTGATAAACGTAAAATACCCATATTAAACATCAACATTTTCATGTGAATCCATAGTAAAATATAATGTATTCTTCGACATCTTTTCTGTCAAGTTTCCATTACAGGTTGTGCAAATAGCGGTTTCTTTTGGTTTTCTTAACTAAATAAACATACATTATTTTATTTTGTTATAGAACATACAGAAAGTAATGTGAATCGAAACAAAAACTAAAAATAAATTATTTCCTAAAGTGGTTCTGTCAATATTACGATGTCAAATGGTTCCTAGTTCGTCATGTCAACAGAAAATGAGAACAATACGAAATGATACTAAAATAGAGATCGATAATCCAAGTAGAATAAAACAAAACCTTCGAATAAAAAAGATCGCATTGAAAAAAAGTCGATTATGCCCCTGAAGTGTAAGTGTTTCGTATTATATACACCGATAGAAGCACTAGGAGAAGGTTGTCATCTGTCGGACTTGTGCACCGGCAATCTGAAATGCAACGCTATGCGTTATGCAGTTTGAAACGTTATAGAAAGCATACAGGTCGCATTGGTATTAAATTGATGTTAAATTAACCCGAACCGGTGCATATCCGAAATGTCTCTCTGAAAAAATATATTGTTTGGGAATAAGTTCAGTTTCATTTTATTTATTACTTATAGTTTTTTTTTTATTGTTTTGAGAAGGCATTTATTTTATTCTACCAAGTGTATTTTTGTTTGTTTATTATTTATAGTTCATTATTTTCCCGAAATTTAGTTTCATTGATGATATATATATATATATATATATATATATATATATATATATATATATATATATATATATATTTTTCATATATTTTTCAAATTTTTCAAATATTTGAACTTTGGTTTTTTCGAAAGCCAACTTATCTATCTGTATTTCTCCTCTGATGATAAGATCTCGATCTTTGAAAAGCCTTGGCTTAAGGAAAGAATAATAAACACTAGTTTATTACTTAATACACCTTGCATTGAACAATTGAAATTTGAAATAAATCTGGACATTCGTCGCATATTTATCACTCTTTTTTCTTCTATCTCTACAATTGCCTTATCTCGTATATTGAGCTAAACCTCTTCACAATAGGTTCCATCTACTAAAAGTTTTACTTTTGGTTTATATTTGATCCTATATATATATATATATATATATATATATATATATGGGGGTTTATTTATTGTTATATACTGGCTGGACATTGATGGAGGATATATTTTGTCAGTGTAATGGTCCATCTAGGGGTATCTAATGTTTTAACTATAATTATCATATGTATTCGTGTTGTGTTTATATATTTAGTTAATTTTGTTGGCTTTACCTGATAAGGTTTATGAATCTATTATAGAATCTGTGTGAGGCGGGAGTAGGTCATATTATCTATTCCTTTGAACTGTGGGATTTGATAGTCATATTTATAGGTTAGACACCTAGAAATTAGGGTGATTCATGTATTTATCGTGTTAGAAAGATGGATCATCGACTGATTAATATTCTATTTGTGATAGATGGGGTTAGGTTGTATTGTGATTGGTAGAGGTGATGTAGTTGTGGTTGTGGTATGTGCAATATATCCGGGGGTGTCATCTTAATGCCCATGTGTAATCTACTGGACGATCCGTCAACACCGCTGGGAGACTAGTAACTTATTGCACATCTATGACACTTGTTATCTTTTTATTTGTCTGTCTCATACCACACTGGATGACGTCATTTTTTACTGACGTAATCCATTTTATATGATGACGTCAGCCATCAAATCTGAAAGAGATCCTTTATGACATTTTATCTAGAAGACCAGTCAGAGACAGGGTCACGGATCGTCTACTAATTGTACAAACTCTGGAATACATAGTATACAACTAAACATCCGTGGACCTTTCTTATTCGCTTGAATATGTTGGCTTGCTTGCTCACTGTACCCTACATGAGAGTTTGAATTACCTACTGGACACAATCCTAGAGTGGTTTTGTTCTCTCTGTACAAGGGTTTGTAAGGAAAACCTTACATGAGGATACTTCCCCGACGAGTAAACACTGACTAAATATTCAAAATGACATAGTATTCGAAGCCAGAATATGACCCCCTCGACACAGCTATACAGTGGCTCATACGAGGAATGGTGCACCTTCTCCTAGTAACAGAACTTAGCTGGATACTCCACCAGACAAGATAGAATTAGTGTCCTGAAATCCGGTAAGACCAAGAGGCCACAAGAAAGATATATTATAACATAGTTAACTGATCAATTAGGGGTGACAAAATTATTGTTTTTAAAATTCTTTGCTAACTCAAAGCTTGACAGATAAAGAGAAGTTTAATGGAATATTCGAATATCTATGTATCTCATATAGAGAGCAAGTGTTAGCCCCGGGAAAGGGCCCCTTGATGTATGAGAACTTCCACCGAAGTAAAATGAAACAAAAACGCGTGTGTGGTAAGTATTCTTAATTTTCCGGAATATATAGTAGAAACTGACGTAACAGCTAGTTATACGTCTTGTCACTTCAATATCTATTCCCAATAATGTTAACTTAATTCTGAGAGTCCAATGATTACTTGTTTTCCAACATGATATAGCTTTTACATAAAAAGAATTAATTTCGCTGATTTGCTTATTATTGTCTATATTTCATTAATTATTAATTATATCAAGAAATTGCCTTTTCGGCGAAAACTCGTTAGACATGTTATTCGATTAGTTGGCGCTACGCCCCTAGGTGTGCCAGCCTTTATGCACTCATGATAGACGTAAGTTAACGATTTAATACTGCGTCGTGTTATGGGTTAGGGGAGGGCAACACAACGTTCGGTTGGTTGGAGGATACATTTTATTAGATAACCTTAACTCAATTAGTAATTTAAACAACTATCCACTTCTTTTCGCTTGTGTTTGTTTATCTAACGAAACCAGTCCAATCCATTAAACAGAAACTGTGTAACACGATTACTTTGGAAATGGCGTATGATTTATTTACCTCCTCTCGAGGAGGTTAGGCACAAGGCCAGTTTTATCTTACTCTCTCAAGGTAAGATGTGACCCCAAGGTCGGGTCGGGAAAGTGGGGCTGGAAAAGCCAGCGCCCAAGAAAGTGAGCACGCTGGCCATTAAAAATTGCCTGGGCAGCCCCGTCGGTAAGGGCACCTCATACAGTAAGCAATAAACTTACTCCTCCCCAAAGAGGGGAGGCAAATCCTGCGAAGGTGGACCCCCTAGAACTGCACAGGACAAACCTAGAGACCGGCGGAATCAAGCTCCGAAG
>OY744534.1:96707331-96714831 GCA_963556195.1 Sepiola atlantica | reverse complement strand
CCATTCATAGGCTGGACCAAAGAAGAACTCAGGCACCTTGACCAAAGAACAAGAAAACTAATGACTATGCACAATGCTTTGCACCCTAAAGACGACACGGACAGACTCTACGTGAAAAGAAATGAAGGAGGTAGAGGACTGGTAAGTATAGAAAACTGTGTGGAAGACACCAAAAAAGAGCTGGAGAAATATGTAACCCAGAACACGGAAAGACTGATCACCACAGCAAGAGACACCAGCCCAACAAACAACCCCGGAAGTACTGAACCCAGAAACAAAAAGACAAGAAAGGAAAAGTGGGAAGAAAAACAACTACATGGACGCTTTACAAGACTCACAAGCGTTGAAGCCAATGAAAACAGCTGGGCATGGCTAAGAAAAGGACACCTGAACAGAGAAACGGAATCTCTGCTGACGGCCGCACAGAACAATGCGATTAGGACAAACTTTATTAAAGCAAAGATAGATAAAACCCAGGAAAACAGCAAATGCCGACTGTGTGGACAAAGAGACGAAACGATAAATCATATAATAAGTGAATGCAGCAAGCTAGCACAAAGGGAATACAAGAACAGACATGACAGCATGGGGAAACAAGTACACCGGGAAATGTGCAAACAACTGAATTTCGAATATGCAAAAAAACGGTACACACACAAACCAGAAACTGTACTAGAAAACGAAAAACACAAAATCATATGGGATATGAATGTACAAACAGACAAACCCATAACAGCAAGGAGACCGGATATGATAATAATCAACAAGAAAGAAAAATCCTGCAAAATCGTGGACTTTGCCGTTCCAGCAGACCACAGAGTGAAGATCAAAGAGACGGAAAAGAGAAGCAAATATACTGAACTTGCCAGAGAATTGAAAGGAATATGGAACATGAAGAAAGTCAGTATAACACCAATAATCATAGGAGCACTAAGAACAGTCCCCAAAAACATGGAGAAAAGACTGGGAGAAATAGGAATCAAAGGGATAACTGAGACCATACAAAGGACAGTAATGATCAAAACAGCTACAATCCTGAGAAATGTCCTCGAATGCGGAAACCAACCCACATAAGCAACGAATGGAGAACAAACACATGGAAGCACAAGACAGCAGAACCGGGGAAAATACAACCGCACGAGAGAGGCGCAAGCATAGGCTGACGCCACACAATTATGGACAGAGGGTCGAGGAGGGAAAGCGCAAACCAGACCTCCACTGGAAGAGCGCGGACAGCTCTGGGACCTTGGGAAGGCTTGTTGCCACTCGGGCCCCAGAGGGGACCAATGGCCCTTATCAGCGGGAAATCGTTGGTAGGTGGCTGTTGCGATTACCGCAAGGTCATCAGCGGTGATGAACGAAAAGAGGTGGAGCATACTGAAGGCCTGAGGAGACTTGTTGTCACTCGGACTCCAGGGAATACCACAGGTTGTCGGCAGTTGGTGACCAATGACGATGACCAGTGTGATAACTCCTAGTGAGTAAATAATAATAATAATGGTAATAATAATAATAATAATCATGATAATAATAATGGTAATAATAATAATAAAAATAGTAATAATAATAGTGGTCAATAATATTTAAGAATTTATAAAAATAATAGTTTAGGAAAGAAATAGAATAATTAAGAAATATTAGGAATCCTAGGAGGTAGTGATTATCATAATAATATGAAATAATGATAAGATAATGTTTGCCGATATTATGATATGGGGTAATGGTTGCAATAATGCTGATCATATAAAAATAGTGGTTTAAAAGACAACAGTAATCAGAGTGGTAATCCCAGTAATCTTAACAATAGTAATGATGATAGTGAAAAATTATAGAAGTAGTCATAATGGTGGCAATAATAATAATAATAATAATAATAATAATAATAATAATAATAATAATAATAATAATAATAATAATAATAATAAAAATGGCAGTGGAAGCAAAAGTAAGGTAACGGTAAAACATGGCAATATCAATTTTATTAATAATAATAGTGATACTGTTAATTTCATTGCTGCAAATAACAATAACTATGATAGTAACGTCAGACATGATGTCACCACTGATAACAATAATTATCTTGATAAAAAGTACAGAAATGAAAAAATGAAAAAAATAATTCAATGTCAAATAGTTCAGTTTAAGATATTAATAATAGTAGTAATAAATAATTGATAATGATAATCTAAAAATAATCTAAAACATATAATCTAAAAAATAATCTAATAAATATAGAAATATTACTCAATAAATGGATAAGTATAAAAGGGGGGTATTTAAGAGTAAAGAAAAATACAGAAGATGACAATTAATGTTAATCGTTGTGGGTATGATAATAATAATAATAATAACAACAATAATAATACCAACCAATACTACCGCTTACAGTACTACTACAAATAATACTACAAACAAAAATGCTACTACTAATAAAAATAATAATAATTAATAAAAGGTATAAGATGATAGTTGTGTTGACAAAATTTTCAGTTGATGGGGAGGTGTTTTTTTTGTTTTTTTTTATATAGTTACAGCTTAAGGGGTTATGAGTGGATTACTAAGAAGGTGTAATCTATTATGCCTACAGTTAATTGATGTTTCTTGTTTTTTGTTTAGAAGTTTGCCCCTATCACTAAATTTAATAATCTCAAGTTTCATATATATATATATATATATATATATATATATACGGCACAACCACGTTGACACACCGGTGTCCGTTAGATCACTGAAGTTAAGCGGCGTCGAGCCTGGCCTATACTAAATGGGTAAACATTTAGGAATACCAGGTGCTGTATGTGCTCTCTGCTTATCTCGGCATTGTTTCCAGTCGTCTTGTATTACTACTTGCCATTGAAATCAAACAATGTCGACTCAGGAGAG
Organism: Sepiola atlantica; assembly: GCA_963556195.1. Classification (NCBI taxonomy): domain Eukaryota; kingdom Metazoa; phylum Mollusca; class Cephalopoda; order Sepiida; family Sepiolidae; genus Sepiola; species Sepiola atlantica. Next base: position 96,711,948 of record OY744534.1, on the reverse strand, counting down.
CGGTTGTTGAGGATTGCGCGACCCTTGGAATTACAAATTTACGCGCGGACAGCTCCCGGCGAGGCATTCATACGTCGAAATCGACGAGACAGCCCGTCATATATGTATATATATATATATATATATATATATATATATATATATATATACATATATATATATATGTATATATATATATATATGTATATATATGTATATATATTTATATATATACATATATATATATATATGTATATGTATATATTTATATATATGTATGTATATATTTATTTATTATTTGCTACAGAAAATCATTACAACACTAGCTTTTCTGATTTTTGGGATGTTTTGTACTAAATAATAAATAAATATTACGCTCTTAACTTTGATTTTCTCAATTAATTGAGCAATCTGCTGGGATTTGTCCTACAATCGTGCTAAAGAATTATATATATATATATCTATTAGTATTTCATGTATCCACATAAAACGTTTTAACTTGGACCCTCCACTGTACGGTCATCAATAATTAAGTTGATATGCATGTGTTTAAGCGCCCCCATTTTTTAGGAACCCTCCCACACACTTTTATAACTGTCCCACTGGCCCTGTATATATATATATATATATATATATATATATATATATATATATATATATATATCAGATCAAAGGTATGTGATATTGTAAGGGAGTAAACCAAAAACGATCGTCATCAGAGAAGTATTATTATATCATATATTATGAAAACTGTACATCGGAAAACGAAATTTCATGCAGAAGAATTTTAATGTTCAAGAAAAAAAAGATCAAAAAGATGAAAATTTAAATTTAAATTTATTTATTTGAAAAAGTTTTTTTTTCTTCAATAATGACCATGAATCACAGTATTAAATAACTCAAAGTTTTATATATTTATTACATATTTTGAAATAACTATTTAAAACTTAAAACGTTGAGAGTACTTTGGCTCTGGGATTCGCTTCTGATAGTATCGATATGAAATATATAAACATTATTTTAATATCATCACAAACACACACACACACACACACACACATATATATATATATATATAGAGAGAGAGAGAGAGAGAGAGAAAGAGAGAGAGAGAAAGTGAGAGAGAGAGAGAGAGAGAAAGAGAGAGAGAAAGAGAGAGAGAGAGAGAGGGGGAATGAGAGAGAGGCAAAGAGCGAAAGAAATACAGTGAGAAAGGAAGAGTGATAGTAATGTACACTTATTTTGACCGAAATGTAATTGTAATGATGTATTAATTCGTGAATTATTGTAATAACGTCCAATAAGTACCAGTTGAAATGAATAGATGAAGAAAACAATAGCTGAAGAGAATTACCATTCAATAAAATGGCGACACTTTTCTAGACGTATAAGACCGGAAGTTAGTCATCGTTAGAGTGTTCCCCTTGGACATTCGTCTTCGGTTCGTTGTTCCTCAATTTAGAGTACGTTCATAAGTCGCCTTGAGGAAGACTCGCAGATACATTAAGTATCATTATTTAACAATGGCTCAACAAATCAATCTATTATTGCTCCATTTCCTCAAGTGCTTTTCAATTAGATACAATGCATGAACTCTCCAGTTTCAGGGTGTCTGTGATCAGCATAATGGATGTTTCCGCAGACTATGGAACTAGTTAGCTTAGGTCAAAGTTCACACGGGTATTTCATTGGCATTTACGCGTTCATATTGTTGCAAAGGGCACAAACACGAAACTTCCCTTCTGGCTCTTGGAAAAAAAGCAACCATTGTTCGATTGATCGTATTCAATAAAATGTTTATATTTGATAGTTTGCTTCCACAAGTAATTTCTTTTCGACAATTCTGCCACTGATAGTAAAAACTATCTATCTATCTATCTATCTATCTATCTATCTATCTATCTATCTATCTATCTATCTATCTATCTATCTATCTATCTATCTCTCTCTCTCTCTCTCCCTCTCTCTCTCTCTCTCTCTCTCTCTCTATATATATATATATATATATATATATATATATATATAAACAACCTACATTGTACGCCTACTCTTAGCCTTTTGGCTAAGATCAAAGTGTAGTATCTGTTCTGATGGATACTGCACCCCATAGACTGGTATTGTCTGGGCCTTCGGGGTTTGATTTACGCCGGTCTATGGGTCTGTCTTGTGCAGTTCTAGGAGGTGCATCCTCCCAGGCTTCGCCTCCCCTCTTTGGGGAGGAGTAAGTTTATTCCATTACTGCCTGAGGCGCCCCTACCGGGGAATTCCGACGGGGCTGCCCAGGCAATTTTTAAACCCCACTTTCCCGACCCGACCAGACCTTGGGTCACATCTTACTTGTGGGAGTAGGATAAAAACTTGCCTTGTGCCTAACTCCTGGAGAGGAGTAAATCAATACATTGTATGTTTGATATTCTATATGTACTCATCCTATTGTAATATGTTTAAATCAGATCCAAAAGCGTCTCTCTATGAATATTTATATTTTGATCCGGCGTATATAGATGACAATACTAATAACCGTTCAAAGATGGGTAAAATTATTATAACAAACATCTACTGATACTTAACCTCATATCTGGAATCCTTATTGATATTTTGATCAAACTCCCTTATATCCTTTTAGTTCTCGAAAATGTCATTAGTGTTAAGAGGTCTTTAGAAGAAATGAAAATTCAAATAATTAAAATCAAAAAGAGGTTGCTCCCATATTATGTTTTCTTAAAAGGCCTTTGAAATGCTCAAAAGAAAACGAAATTTTGAGAATATTTTGACTTCATGACTAATTTAGACTCCTAACGCCGAACAGCTGTATTCAAAAATGAGAGCATTTGTTTATATTGTAGGTTTTTGGTGCAAGCCACTATGACATGTAGTCATGCTGAGATCAATTATGCCTATTCTAATCCCTATTTATGAATAAATTTCCGAAAGTAGATTGTTACCCCTCGAAATATTAACTAACTGTTGTGGGGTACAAATCACCCCTATTGAAGAACTAATGGAAGCAACCATCTATAAAAAATACCATGGTTGCAAAGACTCAAACAGAGGACATTCCTATTATGTGAGAGTCCTCGTACCACGTGTGGTATCTGTTCCGATGGATACTACACCCTATAGACCGGTGTTGTCTTGGCCTTCGGGGCATGATTCCGCCGGTCTATGGGTCTGTCCTGTGCAGTTCTAGGAGGTCCACCCTCCCAGGCTTTGCCTCTCCTCTTTGGGGAGGAGTAAGTTTATAGCTTACTGCCTGAGGCGCCCCTACCGGGGAATGCCGACGGGGCTGCCCAGGCAATTTTTAGTGGCTAAAGCGCTCACCTCTCGGGCGCTGGCTTTTCAAATCCCACTTTCCGACCTTGTGTCACATACTCCTATAGTGGGTAGGTGTTAAATATAGAGGACATTCCTATTCATGTTTTATCGCATGGTAGGAATCCGGTCATCTCCTACCACATTTAGTGGCGTTACTGTATTGCTATGAATAAATACATTGTATATTTTAACCTGTCACAATTTGTGGTTGTTATCTTTGTGACCCCTAGCACGGGTCTACAACACTAACATAGGTCTAGACTCATTGAATATAATTTAAAAAAATCAAACGGAAAACAAATACTGTAAGGATCCGTTCATTCAATCTTTGATAATTATACTATTTTACACGCAAGTGTGACAGATCCACTAACATGATATTTAAACCGAAAGCGTGACAGACTGACAGACAGACATATCATATAATAGCAATGCCTGAGTGCAACTAAGAGAAGATGTGTAAATTCAGTATTCGTGTTTACCGATGAAAACGCCATTAAGATTCTACACTCCATCTAAAACACCCAGTTTATGTTCATTAAAACAACACTGAAAAATTTCTATTAATATGAAATTCGCAAAAATCTATGACTCAAAAATCTATGACTCAAAAATCGATTTTAGATGATAGATTTCGGCTAAAAAAATGTCTGAACTTCTTCGTCAGTTTTTTTTTAATTGTTTGTATTATTTCGTTCATTCAGAATACAATACTTATGCTAATCGTCATTTTCACGACGTTTCAGATAGATGTAATATCCGTCAAACTCGGTAATATTTATGTTAAACTTGTAAATGTCTATGGAATTTCGAAGACAACACTTTATTTAATATACGGGCTAAATCGCTATCGTTCAATCAAAAATGACCGGGTAGATGTGTTTCACAATTTTTAAGTATATTCTTCATATCGCTTGAACTGGGGATTGAACTTTGAACCGTCAGACGACTATGAATTCAAAACTGATTATGACTTAGCAGTTTTATCAGTTGTGGCAAAGATTTTGAAAGTTCCTGTAATTCATTTGTAAGCAAAATTTCATTGAAATCACATTAATTGTGTTTAGTGAACAAACAGAAATCTCAATAGAATTAAGCTACGAATCAATAAGATTAACTAAAAGCCTCATTTCTATCGACAATCAAATGTAAATTCTTGTCTATTTTTGTGAACTGTAAGTAATTTTTGGACGCCTTCGACGGCAGACAATGAAAAACACCATTAAAAAAAAGAGAACTAATGAAAGCCGGAATTTAAAAGTTCAAGATGGTAAATCATGTGACGAACTGATAAATAGTTCAATGAAGAAAGAGAAATGAATT
>OY744534.1:96689831-96702331 GCA_963556195.1 Sepiola atlantica | reverse complement strand
AAGACTTAATGACCGCTCCCGTTCACTCCGATGCTTTTCCGCGAATATCAGATTACATTATTTCTAATTCTACCTATGACTTCTACATTTATATTCATTCCGGAATTAAGCGAATGAAATTAACGAACACAGTTCCTGCAACATTTAATCATTCAACATGGCGGCTACAATTTCTTGATCTAATCAACTTCCTATTTAATTCAATAAGCGCCAAGAAACTCGTTGATCCCGATACATTTACATTTTCAAAATAATACACCTTCAACACGTATATTATATAAAACTTGCCCAAATTCATTTACTTAATCAACAAATGACCTAAACGGTGTCATTGTTGAACTTCACATTTGGTCGGCAGAAGTTTAACGTTAACATAACACGCCTGCCAATAAACAAGCTTAGCTCGAAACCGTGACGAAGTCGTTAAAAAGGTAAGTTTCATGATCGCCAGTTTTAGCGTTCGATCCGATTTTACTCTGCCACCTTTTTCTTTTTTTTTAATTTAAAACATTCGCCAACACGGTGGAAGTGGGGGGAAGAATAATAGGGCATTTCTTTTATATATATATATATATATATATATATATATATATATATATATATATATATATATATATATATATATATATATTACTGACATACGAAGACGTTTCGAGCTTTCGGCTCCCATCAGTGCAGGGAAATGACAACTTCAGACGGTCACGATTATTGAATCTGCAACCATTTGCTCTATCCCTTTAGCAATGCAACTTTATCACATAATACGAAAAATTATGTTAAATTCATGCTAAAAACGGCGAGCGTATACTTTAATCTGATAGAATTCAGAGACAGAGTCGAGGTATCGCACTGAAGCTTAAGTTAATGCACATTTTTCAATCTCTCCAACTGTGATTGACTTTTATTAACAAAAAAGGCTTCTGACAATATTCAATTATATTTTTATATTTTACTTACATACGACGTCGTTTCGAGCTTGCGGCTCATTCGGCCACGTGGCGCAGATCCGATTCACAGAGACACCTTGAATCTGTAAGCGTTCGCTCTATCCCTTATGCCATGGTAAGTTGCCATCTTACACGGACAATTAAGATATATTTACGCTGAAAGCGGCGAGCGTTAACATCAAGACAAGCTGATAGAACTCAACGACATATATATGATGTTACGTTGCATTGATACTTTTTAACTATGGCAAAGTGAGGAAAGAGAGAGATAAAAAGAGAGAGATAGAGAGAGATAGAAGTATTAGAGACAAATAAATACAAATACGCTTCTTCCCAGTATTGGAAATAGTATTTATGGGAAGTGATTTATCATTATTCAATATATATATATATATATATATATATTCCATGAAAAATACCAGTATACTGAAATCACTCGCCATTAATAGCGTTAAGATGAAAATTCATATACACTAAATGTACAAAGGCAAGTAAATTCCGAGATTTTTACACTTTGATTGTCATTAATTAAGGGTATGACTACAGATCAACCAAACCATTTCATTATCACATGACTACAGTATAAATCTCTATGCATGACTGGATGAAGTGTGTGAGGAGCGCTGAAGAAAAATTCCTACCAGTAAAATACATAGCCCTGTTGTGGTTGCATACTCTTAATGAAATTAAAAGTGTAAAAATTTGGGAATTTCTTTGCTTTTGTACATTTAGTGTAGATGAATTTTCATCTTAACCCTATTAAGGACATATGATTTCAGTATACTGGCATTTATCATGAAATGTCATTACTTTTGTAAAGGCTATACAATGGTCATTTTTTAGGTTTTTTGGAATTTTCTGGAAAACTAAGGTATATGGTAAACTGAAATTAAAATGCCATCAACTAGACCCTAGAATCTCTATCTCTACAAAAAATCAGCTGAATACATCAAATAGTTGATGAGATACAGGGTAGCACATACGTAGGTATATATGATTTCATGATTGAAGTATCTGTATCTCTGGGTTGCCCTTACTAATGATGCTGAAATTCTCCACACTTATAGAATCTATCAAATAAAAAGTTTGTGCAAAGTTTTAACTAATTTGGTTTATTGGTTTTTGAGTTATGATTGATCAAAGAAATGAGATTTCCAGCATAGGCCATTCGTGAAGTCTATTAAGGAATAGAGCGCTCTCGTGCCTCCCTTGATTATTTATAATTATTTCGTTAAGTCTATTATACATACAATAAAATAAATGAAGCATATTCAACATATAAGTAAATAAAAACAAACACAAACATCGATATATCTATATCTATATATATATATATATATATATATATATATATATATATATAAATATAAATATAAATATTCTTTGCAGCCGTGTGGGCTTAGGTGTTAGGCTCGTAATTCTAGGCTGAATCTTCGAACTGTGTTCCAGCCTATGCTACCGCTTGCAACTACCATTCCTGCACTGATGAGAGTAAGACACCCGAAACGACGTCGTCTGTAGGTAGAAAACACTTTGATATTGAACAAATATGTATAGGTAATGCCTCTTTAAGATTTCATATTCTTAATCGTAGAGCGCTGTTTTAAATTACAAGATTGTGGTCATTCTGCGATAAAGAAAAGTTACGCTCGAACACTATACCCCCCAGGTAAGTGTAAATTAGTTTCAATTACAGTCTGTGTTGATTTCTTGCGGCCGTGTGGGCTTGGGCGTTAAGTTCGTAATCCTATGCTGAAACTACGAAAGTCCATGTGTCTGCTTTCAACCACCACACATGTACTTGAGGGTAGACCCCCTGGAACAACGTCGCCTGTGGGTATAAAATACTTTAATATTTAAAAAATATCTATATCATGTATATAAAAATGAAATACAAAAATATAAATGAATTATTCTTATATTCAAAGGTAAACAATATATTTGTTATATACTATTTAGGGTTTAACAAAAGTAACTGTTGTCTTTGGTTCGAATACCGTTAATCCAATCAGACAGAATATAATATTATTATAAACTAATGAAGTCGATTTAAACAGATGGACAAAATATTGTAAACGATTTTTTAGCTTGTTAGCATAATTGCTATTAACATCCGAATAGCGGAGAGTATCTGTGAATTTTATGGTTTGGGGGTAACTATTTACGTACGTTTTCAATGTAAGAAAGGCTTGTGTTATTTCGGGGGTGGTAATGATGATAATGGTTTCACTTTTGAATGTTTGATGGGTTGTTCGGATCGTTTAGTGTTTGCATGGCTGGTCGTTTGTTTTATATAAGGTTGCCAAGCTTGTAGGAATGGTGGTTATTTACGAGAAAGTTTTGAGTACTTTCTAAGATTTAGACCTGGGTTAACTTTGACTCCAACCCTAACCCTTTATCTTCACCCTGCCCCTCATCCTAACCCTAAACCTTGCCCTCACTCTGCCCCTGATCCTAACCCTTACCCAGATCCAAACCTTTAACCCTAACTCTAACCCTAATCCTAACCTTGTCCCTCATCCAAACCCTAACCCTTACTTTCACCCTGCCCCTCATCCTTACACTAAAACTTACCCTAACCCTAACTCTAACCCTGATCGTTACCCTAACTATAACGCCAACCTTAACCCTAACGACGTGGTCAAAGTTATCTTGGGTGCTTATCTGGAGAAGTACACAATTCTGTAGGTGTTGCCTCGCGTTTTTGTCATATACATCTAAGAGTCCGTTACGCCCGTATGGTGTGGTTCATTAGGTGGTATCACAGAGGGTATAGTGATTCGGTGTGTAGGGGGGGAAGTGTTGCTTGGATATGTTGGGAGGTTTTCAAGGATAATCTTTTGATGTATTACTTGAGTTTCATCCTGCGTGAAACTTTTAACATTTAGAAGCATAGGTCCACAAGATTTATATATTTGAAGGTGCAAAATGAAAGAAGTGATACTTCTTGTTTCCATGGATTGTGGTAAAACAGGTTGGCGACTGTGGTGTTTTGAGAGTTGTCGTTGGTGTTGTATGTTTGAGGGAATCTGATTGGACTTTTATGCATGATGGGTTCCATGTTGGAAATGTGTTGCTGGGAACTTTTGTTTATTAAATGGTTGGGCTTGTTAGTTTTGTGTTAAAGACAGTTATTGAGATGTCTGTGGTATGTAGCGTATATGTCATTCAATGACCGGAAGTGATATTCTGAGGAAGTAGATCCCTAAAGTGGAAGCCAGTTATAACACATGATTTAGATAAATGTATTTTACAACTTTACATACTTTGCGTTATATTGTAAAGCTCGAAGGTAGACTCCAAAATATAGTGTGTTACATTGTGTTAGGCATATCGCAGCTATAAATACTATGCACATCTAAAAAAGCACAGATCATAGATGAAATTTTCGGATTAAATAAAGATTTTTTAAAGAATATACACAGGCTTAATGAAACGTATTTATTTGATTATTTTTGTATTATATTTAGTGGGACGGTGTCAGACTATTAGTTGACGACATTTATTATGATTACCGGTGATAAAGGTTGGCATTGGGTCAGGTCCCTCTCTCTGATTGTTTAGCAGTTTGATTCTCCTCATCCATCATCAGTATTTAAACTATACAACAGCTTGATACATTTAATGATAATGTCAGTTTCGATGCGTCACGATGGATATATTTAAGAACCGTTTATTTGATGTGTTGCCATTTCATATTCGTATCAATCTTACATTTCTCAACGATTCAAAAGAACAGCTTAAACGGAACTTTACATATATGAATCTTAATGGAGATATATGCATATAGAAAGGATTTTAAATTTGATTTATATCCAATATCTTATTTCAAACATCATTTCATGAAGTTGAACTTTTTTAATACAAATTGGATGATACAAGAATGTTAATATTATTTTTGTATTACATTTTGCTAAAAAAGCAAAATCATCACTTTATGCTTTTTATTGGTACGAAGGGTCATTCATGCACAAATATATGTGAATATACATATGTATAAAATGTTGGGCTACAGGGATGCACAACAAAGAATATGGATAAAGAGACAAGAGTGATAAACAAAACACATAGATACATATAGATATACAAAAGCTGTATATATATGTATATATATATATATATATATATATATATATATATATATATATATAATATGAGTAACAGATGAGAATAAATAATTGTATAAAATACAATATCTATTGACTCATCAGTTGTTCAAGTGTAAAATTATGAAGGCTGGCCAAATATGAATCGTGGACGAGTCCATTGTGGGTGGGACGTCGAGAAAGAAAGAAAGCGACTTGATAACTGTTCAAAATGAGAAGGTCCCGCAGAGCAAGCGAGACTTGACTAAAAATGCGACTGATAACTAAGTAACGAAGTTGGTACCGTGAAGAAACACGAAGAACCGGAGCGCTTGGTGATCGGAGTACCGAAGTACCGGAGGAATGGGAGTTTACGGATGTTTATAGCACCAATGAAGCTTTATTGGTTATGATAACCAAGTCCGTCTTGCTGTTAGGCTTTTGTGTGCGCTGACTAAAAATGCGACTGATAAGTAAGTTGGTACCGTTAAGGAATCACTTGACTTGTATTTCATCAAACAGACAATTGGAAGTGCTTGTGGAACAATTGCTTCAGTTCACGCTCGGGTAAACAATGCAGAGCAAATTGCTTTCCAATCGGATGTATATATGAACGAGTTTCTAGCGGAAACCAAGTCTGTGACCTCAACAAGAAAAGACTTTAATAAAGAAACCCAAAGTTTTCCTATACATGTTCTGTTCTTTGTCATTCTTGTTGGATCTTATCGGGTACCCCGAAAGAATGGGTAATGCAACACAAGGACATATACAGGAAATAAACCAGCAAAAATAAGAATGATATTGTTGTTTGTAAGATTGTTCGTTTATTCCTTGCATGTTTGCACCATCTAGTCCGATTTCTCTCTTCTACAGTTCCTTGAAGGATTGCCTTTAAAGGCGAGACAGGAAGATTCAAAGAGTTGACAAAGTTAGCGCTGAGTACAACACTAAAAAAGGCAGAAAATCAGTAGAACTGGAAAAAGCTAGTTTTCGAGCTATCTTTGCGCCCGACGTTAATCCAGAACACTGGAAAGATCAGATACGATAATAAAATCACGTGTGTTAATATTTGCATGCCATAACTTCTTGGCCTTGGCCTTTTGGCTAAGATCAAAATGTAGTATCTGTTCCGATGGATACTGCACGCCTGTCCTGTGCAGTTCTAGGAGGTCCACCCTCCCAGGCTTTGCCTCCCTCTCTTTGGGGAGGAGTAAGTTTATTGCTTACTGTCTGAGGCGCCCCTATCGGGGAATGCCGACGGGGCTGCCCAGGCAATTTTTAAATGGCCAGAGTGCTCACCTCTCGAGCGCTGGCTTTTCAAACCCCACTTTATCGACCCGATCTTGGGTCACATCTTACTTGTGGGAGTAAGATAAAACTGGCCTTGTGCCTAACTCCTGGAGAGGAGTAAATAAAACTATTTGCATGCCAGTCCGTTTTTTATTGATCTTATTATTGTAAAATTGAAACTGAAAAAAAAAAGTAAAAACATAAATATTCACAAGAATAACGAAATCGAGTCGGGCAAATAATGAATCGCGTATGAGGCATAGAATTAATTTATTCCTTTGAAGGGAGAGTTGATATTGTCAGAGAACATTTCCCCACTGCTGTCGACTTGAACTATTTCAATTCTTCGATGTAAATCGTATCAAGGGCACTTGAAAATCAGACACATTTACAAGAGGACGCACACTGCGAGCCCTTGTCTGTTCAGCAATCGATATGATTAGAATCAAACTGGCAGATTATCGATCACGAAGACGTTGAATGTCATCATTTGTTAATGTCATTTCTTTCAATTTGAAAATGAAGTAAAAACGATTCATCTCTTTTCGTTTATTTTATCATCAATACTGTCTCGTTTTTCTCCCGAAAACAGAATCAAATAAACATCACATTTACACCAAGGAAAAGACAATAGATGTGTTTATGAGATAAAGAACAATGGATGGGTTTACACGAGTATGTTACGTAGACTTTTATTATTTTTTTCAGTACACACACACACACACACACACACACACACACATATATATATATATATATATATATATATATATATATATATATATATATATATATATATATATAAAATATCAAATTTAAATCCCGACTGCCTGCGTTTAATATACACAGTTCAAAAAAACTTCTAAACAACTGCTCTCATTCTCGGTCCACGGAAGTATTTAAAAATGGCCCGAATTCTCAAAATTACTTCCGAATAAGTGCGTTCGACCTTCGATTGAACTAAACATATTTCTATTGGATTTACTTCATTTTTGAACCTCTTCAACGCTGCTTTCACGAAACCACTTTTTTTTTCATCTTTAAATATCTTTTCACCGGACACCTTATCAACGGACATTTACCAACTGGACAGACCCCATATTTTTTTACACGCATACTCTCACTCTCCATTACTTAATATTTTTTCAAATTTTGAATTTTGGCTCTTCAACTGTCAACTTATCCATCTATGTAATTCCTCTGATGATTAGATTTTAATCTTTGAAAAGCCTTGGCTTAAAGAAAGTATAATAAACATGTTTTTACCGAGTACACTTTGCATTGAACAATCGAATTTTAAATAGATTTGTCATCTGTACATGTTTATCCCTCTTCTTTCCTTTATCTGTATATATATATATATATATATATATATATATATATATATATATATATATATATATATATATATATATATATGTTTATGAGAGGAAAGGACAATGTATATATATATATATATAAACTATATATATATATATATATATATATATAAATATATATATATATATATATATATATATATATACATATATATATATATATATGTGTGTGTGTGGGGAGGGTGGGGGTGTATATAGAGAGAGGAGTATAAGAAGGCTACCAAAATGCAATAAATGAAAATATGACGGCGTTGAAAAGTAAGACAAAACATGTTTTTATAGTAAATCTTACTGTTTCAGGCAAGTGTTCTAATGTGTGTGACCGTGTTCCATAATATATTTTGAAGAACGACCTCTTTATCAAATTAGGGTATTTCAAATCTCTAAAACTCGCAAGAAATTTAATTTCTTTTAATATGTATGTTTTTACTTTCAGGATTAATAATAATTTAGCACTCGCTTCAAAACTTGCAAATTTCAAGTTTTGTTTCTTTTAGGGATTATCCTTGGATGTTGTCACAATTCTATTTTTTTCATGTATTTCGGCTTGCTATACTTTGTGGCAATCAATTCTACTTTTTGGATTTTTCCCATTTTTCGTTCTCCTGTTTTTAGAATGATATATTTTCATATTACTTGTAAATTAACCCCTTCCTCTGATCATCAGCAAAGTTACACTGCAGTCTATATATTTTCCATTGACCTTGCTGTGAAACGCTCGTCAGAAAATGTTTTAATTTTCCAAAAAAATAAAATAAAGGGGTTTTATTTGTTGGAAGAATTAAGAAAAAATACTGGTATTTGCCGTAATATGAAAATTAAAGTGTTTGTGTAAATATATATATATATATATATATATATATATATATATATATATATATATATATATATATATAAACGTAGTTTCTCTGGCGTGTAGAGCTCTCGTCTGTTGATCCCGATACGGGACGATGTGTCGCTACTATTTGCGTTTCCCAGTTGCAGGGAAACTATTCGTACTACCATGAATCTCGACTCTTCACCGCCTCTCCGTTGTATGAACTATTCGTACTAACCGTGCGTGCTTCTTTCATCACACCGACATTTGTCGTCGCCTGCTTGTCGGGCTGCTGTCTGTCCGTCTGTCGTCGCTTCGCCGCGCGTCAACTTCTCCGCTGGCTTCTTCCATCATACTGGCGGTCTCCTCGTAGGCTGAAATCAAATCTACACTTAATGAAATATAACAAGGCTTCTGCTTTTTAATTTAGAGCCATTTTATTTACTATCTCGCAGTGTCGCCACTGAGTAAGTGTCGTTGTAGAAGAGAGAGAGAGAGAGAGAGAGAGAGAGAGAGAGAGCTTACGCTAGTAAATTCCTAACTACTAAGTTACTTGCAAAGGAAGGAAGATCGGGGCATCGTCTGGCTCTCATTTTGGGATTCGAAATCCTTTAGCTTGTAGTAGCTACATGACTATGCGTGTTCTCGTGTCGGCTTCCAGTTGAGAACTGTTGAATCTCAATCTCGTTTTCGAACAGCGAAAACTGTGACGTCACGAAACTTTGTGATCGACGCACAGCTGTGACATAACCTTTGAACTTAAGGTTTAATCAACTGTCATTGCGACCGTGAGAACAACGCTGCACTAAACTTGCACGAGATGACATCGTTACAAATCGCGCAAGTCAAGCGATCTCACAGTACGTCCATCCACACATGCGTCCCATTATATAACACCATTAAACCACATGTAAGTTGTAGATAATAATTTTTGTTAAAAGTAGCTTGAAATAGATAGAACATTACATGAATCTTGAGCAATTAAACTGCTAGGATATATATGACGGTAATGTTCTCCTACAAAAATTGTCGTAAAATTTCAGGCAGTATTTAAAGACTGACGCAGGAGAGCATCATCCATATATTGACGAGTAAGGTAAGGAATGTTGTGGAATCGTAGAGAGTTTGTATTGTCACTTCAATTCCAGAGATAAACAATGGTTGTTATTCGCGATATTGCAATGGTTAACCGCAGTTGCGAGAACTCAAAGTCGTTTTGAAAGGTGATCGAGATAGAGGGGTGTACTGGATGTTTAGGGAGACTGTTTCTTAGAATCCTGGGAATACCTGTTGTAGTTGTTGTCAGAGAAGATCGTTGGTAATGATTCCAGTGAGAATTCGTATGAATAAATCAGATATATTGATTTACATCAAATACTGATGACGTATTTAACATACAGACACAATTGATCAGAATGTAATACGTACGATCCTGGTGTTCATCTAATAATCTGGCACCGTTCGTATAAACACCACTCACATCTAATTTCAGACACAAGTTTAGAAACAAGAAAAAAGCTAAAATTATGTCGCTGAAGCCAACAGTAATTTACAGAGTTTTGTGATTTACTAGTTTAAACATCTGGTGTTGTCCGGGAGTGTTTTTTACTTTCATTTTAGTTTCGCCTCTTTATAACTATCGTTAGTTATTATCGGTTGGTTAGTAATTAATTAATAGAAATTAATTGTTACCCACTTGAAAAGAAAATTGTCAAGTTTATGATGATTTCATCTGTATTTAGCGATATGTATTTTGTTGGTGACATAATCTAAACTACGTTTTTGTTAAAAAGAAAAAGACCTTTTTCAAAATATGGTTTCCAAAACATTATGTAAAACATGTCAAATTAACCTTTTGATGAGAATATAAAAGACGAAAGCTCAGATTAAAATAAATGTTATTCATTTAAACACTACACATCGTTATTTTAAAAAAAATACTATTATGAAACAATGGTTTTAAAAATAAAAATATGTCTAAATACCCTTTCTAATTCAAATTGGCGTAAACTCAATAACAGACATTACGTGATTTTCTGACCCAAAAGTCCATTACCATCAGACGATGAAGAAAAAAAAAGAAAGACACTGCTTTGACAAAAAGCATTTTATTTCTCGAAAGCTCAGATTAATATAAATTTTATTTATTTGAACAAAACATATTGTTATGTTTTTTTTCAATATATATATATATATATATATATATATATATATATATATATATATATATATATATATATATATATTGTGTACATTAACGCGATCCCAATTTCAGAGGAAATAATTTAAAGTCCTTGATACTTTATTTAAAATCTCGTAAATTGATGCACTAGATTTTGATTGCAGATGTAGTACTAAGTTAACCTAATAAAAAATGTTGCGACACTAAATGATATATCATAGAAAAACAGCACTTCTAAAAATGTTGTATCGCCTAGATATATTAACTAACTAATTTTTTTAATATCGTATTGCAACCGGAAGTCAGTATTTTGTTTTCTTACTTTGCTAATATTTAACGTGTGTAACAATGTGGACATATTTCTTTTTTTTATTCCTGTCGTCTTATGTTTCATGAAGACGCAACACGATACCAATTAAAGAATCAGGTTTACCACGTTGAAGTATTGTGTCGCCCTTTGCCATGCTGTGTATTGGAATGAACTACACATGCGGGTGGCGAATAATTGGCAACAGCACCATCTTATTGTGCCAGTTCGATCCCCTCACATCATGACATATTTGCAGGTCAAGAAAAAAAGACGTAAATTGTAAGACACATTCTTTTCTCTTCAATACATGATGACGTTTAAGTATTCCGCAAGCGATACTCACGCTGAAAGTCAACAATTTGAATCGCAATGACAAATAACGTGAAAAGCAGCGTTGGCACTGTATATCATTGCAAGGAAAACGTTAAAGAGCTAGCATGTCCGAGGGCAGATATGATGAAGCTTATTATTAAACATTAAAAAAACGTCAGCGTTGTTCACCGAGACGAATTAGATGCAGATTTACACATTCACGCCTCAAAGGTGAGTGAGAGAGTGAGAGAGAGAGAGTGAGAGAGTGAGAGAGAGAGTGAGAGAGTGAGTGAGAGAGTGAGTGAGTGAGAGAGTGAGAGAGTGAGTGAGAGAGTGAGAGAGTGAAAGGTACCCGACCTTAGGCCAGAAAAAAGAATTTCAAATACGTGACGGGGTTGCGACCCTAATCCCTTTCAAAGTAAGCCCCTTGTGCTTGCACGCACTTAGCCCACCGATCCATCCACTGCCGGAAACACCTCTGGAAATCTTCGTTTTGAATGGTGTTCATCTCCGCCGTCACGTTCCGCATTATCTCTTTTTTTCGCACCCTCTCAACAACAGCTGCACGCTTCCAGAAACGCTGGTCACTCTTCGCTGATGTGCGGCCGTTTTGAATCGGTTGAACCATTCCTTCATGTGTGTTACACCCATCGAATCATCTCTAAACACCTACTGAATCTAACGCTATTTTGTTAAAAAAGTTATCAAATGTGTAAATCCTACTGAATTCATGAGGAAAAGGTTAAGTCAATACTTACGCTGAAAATCTGGCAATTTGTGAAACCGCGAATACGGATGGTCCACTGTATATCATCATGTGGATGTTTCTAAAAATATCCGGAGTGGTTTTACTGAATAATATTAGTTAATTAAAACATAATCGGATGCGTTACATGATTATAACTTTATATGTTAAAAGTGAAAGCTATTAACGAATAAAAATATATTGATATGTTGAAATAACTCAAATCTTGAGCCATCTTAATTGTGGTAAGCCTTTATCGCAAGTCTTGAAATATCGAAATTGGTTTCGGATTTGAGAATGATGATCCGTTTATCTAATATACCTATGCTTCAAATAATATTTATATACAATCTAGTGTACGTACCCTTAATTAGATGTAAAATGTAAACGTTATCACAATCTGCTTATTTGAGTGATCATGTCGACGACATTT
>OY744534.1:96654831-96684831 GCA_963556195.1 Sepiola atlantica | reverse complement strand
AGTTGTAAATAAATGTTCTCCGAAATCGAGGGTCCCTTCTTTGGGGTGATCACTTAATTTCTTTATAAGATACATAGATATGCGTCTGTTCATTTAAGGTTAGGGTTAGGGTAAGGGATAGGTAAGGGATAGGTAAGGGATAGGTAAGGGATAGGTAAGGGTTAGGGTTAGGGTTAGGGTTAGAGTTAAGATTAGGTTTAGGGTTTGGGTTAGGGTTAGGCCATGGCCACCGAGAGTTGACAAGGCCAAGCAACTAACTTCCTGCCCCCCTCTGACGTCACTGCATTCCGTGTCAAAACAAGGACAGTAGTAATAACAATAAGAAGGCATTTCGACTTCTCCATTCACTAAATAATCCATCAAAATTCAGGAAATCAACCAACTTTAATGAAATTTTCAGGATTTATTAATTAATGATCACGGAATATAATAAATCCATTACTTTATTATAAAGCTTGGTACAAATGTATTATTTCTTGTAAACAAAAAACACCTTTACTAAAGTTATTTAAAATATCAAAACATGTTGACCATACGATATTGTAAATATTTAAAACAAAGCATTAGAAAACTTTAAAATTTGCATGTAAAAAAAGAAAAAAGAACGCAATTCGATTCATCTTGAAACTGATCTTTATTCAATATAAATTCAAAGAAAATAATAATTCACGATCAAATACTGCAAAAAACTGAATTATGAATTACCATTATTTAAACTTCTAACCCAATCAACCGTAAGTAATTCAGACTTTGAAATTTGTTTAAAAATTATACAAAAAAAAAGTTCACTGTTAACTGTCTGTTTAATAATGGAATCAAAATTCAGGAAATCAACCAATTTTAAAATAATTTCGCGCTTTTTAAAATTTCATTCTATAATTCACAAAGTTAAAATGCCTACTGCATATGTTTGGATTTCCAAAAGAGAAATAATTACTGCAAATATGGATACACGTAATAATGTTTACACCGACTAAATATAGTGTAGTAAGTTTGAATTTTTTTTAATTATATAAAAAATAAAGTCTGAATTACTTATTATTTGATAAAAAAGTAGTGTTCCATTTTTTTTTATTACTTTTTTTCGATGTCTTAAGTGTAGCATATATTTATCTTTTCTCTGTACTTTTGTAGATTAAATAAATGAAATAATAACATCATATTTAATCAAAATTTTCACAAAAAATATTAATTAAACAATGCTTTATTCAATGATAATATCGTTAATTCTTCGAGTTATACTGATTTTATTAACAAGAGTGTAGGGGCATTTTCCGTAATATATACGAAATAGTTTAAAACAAAAAAATATTTTAAACATATACAGATCTTATTTTCATTAAAAAAAAATCATGGA
Source organism: Sepiola atlantica (assembly GCA_963556195.1). Classification (NCBI taxonomy): domain Eukaryota; kingdom Metazoa; phylum Mollusca; class Cephalopoda; order Sepiida; family Sepiolidae; genus Sepiola; species Sepiola atlantica. Next base: position 96,683,474 of record OY744534.1, on the reverse strand, counting down.
TTTTTTTTATATATATAAAAATATACGTTTAGTAAAGGTGTATTTTGTTTTTAAAAAAATAATACATTTTTACTAAAAATGTTTCACTATATCTCCTGTGCTTGTTTATTAATAAATATTGAAAATTTCATTAAAATTGGTTGATTTCGTGAATTTTTAAGTGAAGGGAAGGTCAAAATGTTTTTACATTTTGAGGATCGGCCTTTGATTTTGCACGTACCTATCTCTTAATAGCAAGATAGGAGTTGGTGATTCCATTATTAAACAAACAGTTAACATTGAACTTTTTTTTGTATAATTTTTAAACAAATTTCAAAGTCTGAATTACTTACGGTTGATTGGGTTAGAAGTTTAAATAATGGTAATTCATGATTCAGTTTTTTGTAGTATTTGATCGTGAATTATTATTTTCTTTAAATTTATATTGAATAAAGATCAGTTTCAAGATGAATCGAATCGTGTTCTTTTCTTTTCTTTTTTACATGCAAATTTTAAAGTTTTCTAATGATTTGTTTTAAATATTTACAATATCGTATGGTCAACATGTTTTGGTATTTTGAATAACTTTAGTAAAGGTGTTTTTTGTTTACAAGAAATAATACATTTGCACCAAGCTTTATAATAAAGTAATGTATTTATTATATTCCGTGATCATTAATTAATAAATCCTGAAAATTTCATTAAAGTTGGTTGATTTCCTGAATTTTGATGGATTATTTAGTGAATGGAGAAGTCGAAATGCCTTCTTATTGTTATTACGACGGCCATTGTTTTGACACGGAATGCAGTGACGTCATTTTCTAGCCAACCGGCCTGTAGTAACTCTCGGTGGCCACGGTTAGGCTTAGTTAAAGGTTAAGGTTAGGGTTAGTGTTTAGTGTTTAGGGTTAGGGTTAGAGTTATGGTTAGGGTTAGGGTAAGGGTTAGGGTTAGGGTTAGGGTTGGGGTTAGGGTTTGGGTTAGGATCTCTTCTTGGGGGTTATCACTTAATTTCTTTATAAGATACATAGATATGCGTCTGTTCATTTGAGGTTATCTCTTACCACTCAAACATTGAGTTAGTGAAACAGGAGATGATCTTAATTTCTTCTCTTCAATAAGTATAAGCTATGTTATAGTTTATATTTCTTGTTTGCACGATAATTAATATTGTCTGCTGGAGTAAACAGCTTTGTGCTGTCACCTGAGATACCATCACTAAAAGAAGGGGCACCATCCCTCCTATGAGTCAGTGTGTAGTCGTGCCGTCAAGATTTTATGGATGGTTCGGTTAGTATCCTATTTTGAATATTTTGGTCAGCATTTACTCGTATGGCGAATTATTCGTATGCAAGAATGCCCTAGCAACCCCTATACAGAAGAACTGTAGAACACTGGAGAATGGTGTCTCCTCGGCATTCAAATAATACACTGCATGGACAGTAATGTGAGTTTTCAGATTATAATTTTAAAATAATAGGGATTTACTGGAGGCTTTGTCGACAGTTAGTGTCCTCTATTTTACTTCATATTATAAATATTTTGATTACGTAATATCAAAAGCCAGCATACAGTGTGAAAGGAAATATTGTTAATGCTTAATTCAATCTAAAGTTCGCTAGTTGCATGTCCGTACATTCACAACAGTAATTGGAGTTCAATTCAGCCAATCCGATTCTATAGTTTCCAAGGGTATCAATTAGACACAAAATGAACTTCCAATATTAGAAACTACATCATATTTTTAATACGAGTAGTTGAAACAAGTTAATATTAAACCATAAATGGTTTCTACTCGAACCAATACACTTTGAACCCGAGTGACCCGCTTCCACGGATAATTAGTCCAACTTTGCATCATTCAAATCAGAAGAAGAAAGTCTAATTTAATTCCAACAGAGACAGCACTTTGATTTCCCTTGAAGGATTCAGTCTGCTACATATGAAGAACTGAAGACGGAATAAATTTACGTCCTTTCTCACCAGCACCGCAGGGGGCATTGGACAATTTCTCTATTATTCATATGAATATTTCTGATAGCCTCGACCGTTGTTGCAGGAAATCACAGATATAATTTCTCATCATCGATCTCTGTCTCTCCCAAATCCTCAAGTGATCGATTAGAAACTATTTGTTTCTTTTAGTCTGTGTTTTTCTTCTTCAAAATGTATAACTATTTAAAACAAAGCACGATTTTCATAGACTTGATAAAGATAACGTCTCTCTGGAATAAAACGGAACCAAACTGTTGATAGCCCATTAAGAGCATATATATATATACATATACATATCTATCTATCTATCTATCTATCTATCTATCTATCTATCTATCTATCTATCTCTATCTCTCTCTCTCTCTCTCTCTCTCTCTATATATATATATATATATATATATATATATATATATATATATATATATATATATATACTAAGCTATGAAAATATATTTATGGCTATTAAGCTACACAGAGTCTCCCGCATTTCATCCCCGGGGGAATCTTCAGGAATTTTAGCCTGAAGATTCCCGCCGGGGATGAAATGCGGGAGCCTCTGTGTAGCTTAATTGCCATAAATATATTTTCATAGTTTACTACCTAGCTCCACTTACGTATCGAACACCGTTGAAGTAAATACTAAAAATTGTTACATAAAAAATGATATCTCCTTATAAAACTTTATGTGGATAGATTAAATAGTAATATAAATGTATATATATATATATATATATATATATATATATAGAGAGAGAGAGAGAGAGAGAGAGAGAGAGAAAGAGAGAGATTCAAATGTTAACTGGAAAAAGTAGGACTACTCGCGAATCAACCTATGAGGTTCTATTATCATAAAAAGACACCGCTGACAAAAAGACAACAACACAGACGCAAGACAATTGCTCAACCTCGATTACTCGATGCAGGCAACTGTGCTTTTAAATTTCCTACCCTCGACCCCATGTCACAACTTCGACGGATGTGTTAATACCAGCCGAGTATGTCCTTAGGATCAATCCGAAAAAAAAAAACGAGACTGTCTCGCCGGTGAGTAGTCTTTTTCGCTGAGATGAGGCAAGGTTCTGTTAAGACGAAGAAAGTGCACTCTTACTTTTTGAGAAGCGAATGCGTTATTGCTAATTGTATTATGCCTCTCTACTAGAGCATACCGATGGCGCTTCTAAGGCTATATTTTGGAGCCAGGGTGTATCCCCTGTGTGTTGCGCTGGCTTTACATTTTCTACCTTCGGCCCCATGCCACAACTTCCCTGTAGTAATATTGCTTAAAGGAACGATGATGACCGACATTGTTTCCGAGTGTTTTCCTTACCTAGCATTTATTATCTACCCTATTAGTTTACCACTGGTAAGTAGGCGAAAAACATTCTCACTTTCTCAAACTTAGTTGTGAAAATTACTCCAGAAACACTTGACGAGTTCTTATGTTCCCAAATTGTTATCCATAATAGTATTGATCAGAACCCGCATTGTTTAACTTCTGTTATCAAATTATAAAAAGTCTGTCAATATTATACAGACGTAAGCTTTAAATATTAAAACAGTAAATATAATAAATTCAATAGTTGTGTTTGGGTCTTTGATCTCTACTATATATACAGTATTTCAAAAGGCTACATTGTATCATTGATTTCAATAACAATGACCTGTTTTCAATCATAAGCGTGCTCCTTTTCTTCCTGAGATTCTCATGGAGGGCTCTGCTCTTGAGGAGATATCGACTCTAAAACTTCTAGGTCTTTCTCTCTCATCAAATCTTTCTTGAAAATAATACATTAAATTCATTGCTCTTTCTTCTTCTTCTCGTATAAAGTAAGTTATCTCTATCGCTCCAAACACTTTCTCACACATGAGGCTAGTCTCTATCTCCATAAATCTATAAGACCAGGTATGGAGTACTACCGTCATATTTGGGCTGATGAATCTCTGTCCCATTTGAGGCTTCTTGATAATGTGCAGAAACCTATCTGCAATTTTATTGGTCCTACCCTTTCTTATTCTATGCACTCTCTCTCTCTCACATACGTGATGTTGCTAGTCTCAGTCTTTTCTATAAATACTATTATAACATGTATTCTTCAGAGTTATGTTATCTATTCCATGCTTCTTTTGTCCCAGCTCGTTTTACTGGTTAGTCTAGTGGTCTTCATCAAGGCGTAGTTTTGATACCTCATTTTAATACAGCTTCTTATTCCAGTAGCTCTTTTCCAAGAACTACAGGTTTGTGGAAGACTCTTCCTGCTGACCTTTTTTCAAGATCAAGGCCAATTAACATGTCTTGTCTTTGCGATGATAATATTTCGTTCCTGTTAGCTCTTTACGTCAAGTGGCGTCATGCCTTGTCAGGAGCGATTTCCATAAAAGGGGGTATTTAGCTAATACCTTTCGTTTTTTCTTCTGACGTTTTTTCTCAAACACTTTATAAATGTTGTATTCTGCTTGCTATCCATTCATCGTACTGTGGTTATCCACAAAAACAGATTAGTTATTTCTTACTGTAATTAGTTTCTCATAAGATATATAAAGAAATATATTGTGCAGATTGATTGAAATAAAGCAGTAACAATGTACACCATTGCACACTGCCCTTCAAACTGATTTCCGAAAATAAAATGTATTTTTAAAAATAATTCTTTGACTGAGGAATCTTATACCTCGGGTAAGCAACATTTTCTATAGATCTTATACATAAACTCAAGATTTTTACCTCATAATAAGGTTTATTATGCGGACTTACAAGAATAATTGGTCGATTCGACATACACAAAATTCGTTAAGATGAATAACAAAAGTTATTGTCGAATATACAAAGTTAAACAATAGCGTTTTTGCTGTTTATTTACATGTAACACATTGAATAGTTTAGGCCTATTTAAAAGGAATTGCACATTTTAACTTGTGTTATTTGATGACGGTATATTTCACTTTCTTCACAAGTATCATAGATCATGCGAGTGAGGCAATACCATCATAATTGCATACTATTAGTGATAATTGTCACGAATCAAACGGTTTGGTTGAGATTTGAGGAATCTCAGGTTCTGCATTTTATCTTAAACAGCGTGTGTGTATGTAACTGCATGCGTATAATATTTATTTCAAATAGATTCAAATATAATCTTAAATAATTTTTATTTTTCAAATAGATCATATCACTCGGATCTAGACAGAATGGAAACCTGCCAAGTGAAAAACCTTGCACAGTTTGTCAGTCGGTCGATGACACGCAAACGTCTGCTTGTTTCTTTTCTTTTCTTTCTTCCTTTCTTTTTCCTATCAGGTTGAGAACAAAAGTCTGACCGAATTTTAGCTGGCCAAATACATATGTGTTGCGTGTGTGCGTGATCGTAGGATGTGTATATATGTGCGTGTGTTTAGTGGCGTCTATATGTTTAATATCACCAAGTCGTAAGTGTCAAAAGAATATGTGCTTTTTAACACAGCCGTTATTATTTAAAAGAAAAACAAATAGATCCCTTTCGATCGCCTGAGTTAAATATACGATTTTAATTCCTCCTCGCTCTGTAAGAAGTGTTCGGATTGGTTGCGACCACCACTCTCTTTGGTTGTATTTGTATTGTCGAGGGTGAATTCAGTTTTCTGTCAGTCTCAAAAATGTAATTGTCTAGTTTGATGCTTGAGGAAACCACAAGGTTGAAATAAATTATTGCATCGACAATTATGTAATTTCGTGTTATTATATTTCATGTTATATATATATATATATATATATATATATATATATATATATATATGAAGCAATCCAGCAAAAGATATAAGCGTCAACTAATATCTTATAATTAGTGAAACATCCGGATAAAAACTGAAGCTCAATATACTGGATAGAGCATTAATATTATAATATAAATATTATCTGGTTGAATCGCTGGGGAGAGAAGATTACTTATTTTTTTCTCTCTGCTGGCAAGATGCGACCAGGATTCAGTCTTGTTTTGCTCGATTCGGATTTAACGGGGTTTCTAATTAAACAACGAACTTTGATTTGACTTGGGTTGCACATATCGGGATTTTGGAACTTTGATTGGACTTTCTGTATTATTTGATTTATTTATCATTAACATTGAATATTGACACATTTCGCGACTGGATAACTTTGCCAGCCCCTTCAATTTCACGTATATGGACTGCTGTTTATAACTTGGAGTAATGTCTTTCCTGATTATGCTTCTCAATTTGTATGACCTGGATGGACTGTATGGATTCAACAAAAAGTATGTTTTTGGGTTGATATGTTTGATGTTATGTATTTTTATGTATTTGTGTATATAATTTTATATATTTTCAAAGCGTAATTTTATTACCTGTAGTAGTATAACTGCGGTAATGGTCCTCTGAAGAGAAGAATTATCTTTGAAAACGCATGAGCTAAGGACTTAAGGATACTTTGCTTGAACTTTGAATTCTAATAAAATTTGATTGACACCATATTTTATTACTTCATTTTATATTATAATATATATATATATATATATATATATAAAGAGGTGTACTAAAAGCGAACTTTTAGGAAAGGTAAAACCCTATTGTGAAGAGTATACAGCTCAATATCCAGGATAGAGCAGGTAGAAATGAAGGAGAGTGGAAAGAAATTAGAGAAAGCAAAAGCCAAATCAAAATTCAATTCAAAAGTTCAAAGCAAGGTATAATCCGCAAAAAGGCAATTTATTCAAGTTAAATTTTCCTTAAGCCAGGCTTTTCAAAGATCAAAATCTTATCATCAGAGGAAGTCGCTGGGATAGATAAGTTGGCAATGGCCAAGATTTAAAATTTGAAAAAATGAAATAAAATAAAAATTGTAGGGAAGGAAACGTAGGGCAAAACTGTGCCAGGGTGCAAGCAAATGTCCGATTGCCAAAAAGTCCGGTGTCGAAGAGTCCAGCGGAGAGGATACGATGTAGATAGGTAGGACGTTAGAGGCACGAGAAGTAATGAGAGAAGTTTCAAAGTTAAACTCCAAGAAGCCACAACTTCAGGTACGGCGAAAATAGAAAATCCAGGAAGGGTAAAAAGTCCAATAAGAGGTACATTCGATGATGCAGGCAGGCGTCAGAGGAGATTAAGATGTAAAATATTCGCCATTAAAGAAACTTCCCGGGCAGAGATGACAAAGGAAAGTGTTTTAAAGTGGAAAAAGGGGCAGTGAGAATATTTAAAGTCTGCCCAGTTGAGAAAGCCGGCTATAAATGAAGAAAAGCAGAGACAGTGAAAACAAGAGTATAATATGCGACCAATGGGCAAGGGAGGAAACGGGTAAGTGGAATGTGGGAGGAGAAAGGGACGGGTACGAGGAAAGAGAGGGGGGAGGAGAAAGGGAGCGATGCGGTGAAGGAATGCGGATAAAACTAAGAGTGTGAAAGTAGAGGGGTGAAACATAAAGTTGAAATTGGAAGTTAGGCGAATTAGGATTCAACTAGAAAAGGGGAAGAAAGGAGTGGGGGTAAGTTAACGAATGTTAGGATAAGGGGTTAAAATATCAGAATATGTATAAGAACAGAGTTCGGAGGTTTAGAAGTTTAATCAAATGACCTTAGATATAAACAATGAGGCAAGATATATATGAAGGGTAGGACTAGGAAAATGAGTTAAAAATTAAAAGAGTAAAGATAAAAAATAAAGATAAAAATAGTATAAAAAGTAGAAATAAGAAAATAAAAGAGTAAAGAATGAAAAATAGATAATAAGATTAGTCTTAAGCTCGCAGGGAAAATTGAGGATTGATCGAAAGAATAAAAAATAAAATAAAAAAATTAAAAAATTAAAAAATAAGATACTAATAATAGAATGAGGGAAAAGTCGATAAGATTGGAGCTCAAGAATGAAAATTAGAATAAGGAAAAAGAAAAAGGAAAACAAGACCTAGAGAGGATATCCGGAATGGGAGTCTCCAAGGTGGAAAACAATTTATGGGTTAGTAAATAAGCAGTTACGGGATGCTAGTTCAAATAGATATGGGAAAATATAAACTTTGAAATTTAAAAAAAAGTTATATGGAGGTTAATTAAGAAAATTGTTAAATAGGTTAGTGGAGGCCGGAAGAAGTAAGAGATATACAAGGTTAAAAAAGTGACAAAGGATTAAGCCAGAAGGGGAATGGAGATCGCAGTTACAAGTAAATACTATAGGGGTTAAAAGATGTATAGCTAGGGCGGGTTGGGGGTTGAGTAGTTTGAGAGAGATGTGCGAAGGGCGAGGTAAAACAAGGGGGGAATAATCGAGGCTATTAAAAAAGTGAGAAGAATTAAAAACAGGAGGGGAAGAATAATTAGAGTGCACAGTAGAAGCAGTAAGGAGTTCGATATCGAGGTGTGCAAATGGGATATGGAGTAGATAAGGCTAATCAACAAGTAAATAAAAGGGCTAGGATATAATATGAATAGAGTGGGTTAGTTATCACGTTGAAAGGGAAAAGAATGAAGAATGGAAGTGTTGGAGGGAAGCGGACGAATGCATTAAAAGAAGTTAAACGGGAAAGAAAATGGAAAGCCAAATAAAGTTATACAGTTAAGAAGGTTAAGTGGAAAGATTTAGGGGGTAATGGAAGAAAGGTGTTAAAACTAAGGGAAATGCGAAGCTAACGAAGTTTATGGGTAATTTTATTAAGTTAAGAGAAGGTTAAAGGGATGAGGGAGATATAAGTAGAGATTAAAGAACAACAGGAATTAGAACTATCAGAAAGGGGTTTCGAGATGTAAGGAGGGAAAATCCGAGATGAAGGGAGGGTATTTAATCAAATGGGGGAGGGGTGTCTGGGGGATTATTATGGTTGCTATACCTGAATTTACGTTTATGCCTGCAACTGGAGATAAGTTCATTCTTAGAATTAATAATATTTTTAGATTTAGTAGCAGTAGCTATCATAAAGGTTTCCAGAGTACAAAGTTGGCAATGGGATGCTCCAGGGGTATATGATTTGGACTTTTTAAGTATTGACCAGTGAAGTGAATAGGGAGTATTTTTGAGATTGAGGTTTCTAATTAGATTGGAAAGTGAAGTGCCTGTGCTGTTATCGCTGCTATTTTTAAAGGAATATATATGGTTAGAGATCCGGGTCTTTATGGGGAAAGAGGACGCCCCAATATATGTGTGTATCTTGAAGGGTGGTGCTATAGTTGCATTGAGATTACTAATGGTATTAGAAGAGATTTGGGTTTGGAGATCCAATTTATGCGAGGAAAGTTGTTTGGAGAAGTGGGGTGGAGCGGATATGGGGGAAATGTGAGTTGGCCCATGAGCACTATTTATTATTGGGGGTGCTTGGATAGAGGTATGGCTGTGTAAGCGGGAGTTTAGAGTAGAAGCAGATTGGGGTTGCGGGGAGATCCGGAGTTCGGGTGGAGTATGGGAACTGTGATTACTCACAACATTGGTAGAGCGAGGGAATTGTTTAACAGTACAAGCGTATATTACGTCCTTCTGTACACAGTTGTTGTTAAGGGGACAATCTCTAGGTTTACGGCAGTTACAAGTGGTGAGGGATGTGGTGGGTGGTTGCTGTTGGATATGTTTGATTTTCCTATTGTTAGAGGTTATGATAGTTTGTTCAATATTGGGCATAGTAGAGTATGATATTTTAATAGAATTTTTGTTAAGGATAGTGCTATATCTGTGGGGATGCTTAAAAGATCTGTCTAAGATTTGGAAAAATTCTTTAGGTATATTGGTTTTAACATTACTGCTGAAAGGCGGATTAAACCAAATGTTGTTCTTTCTTCTAAGTTTTTTTCTTTGTTTATGCGAATGTGGGTCTACCCGATTATCAATATCTTTAGTTCCTATGGGCTTATTAGAGTGTGTTTTGATTATCTTAGGTGCTGATGAGTTAAACTTTTTATTTCTGTGTGTGGTCATGTTGTGAGTAATAATGCCTGAAGATTTGTAAACTTGAGTAAGGGGGTTGCAGTTATATTTAATTTTCTGATTGTAGCCTGAGTTAAGCAAAGCATTATTGTAAAAGCTAGAATTTTGATCGAAGATAGATTTATTCGCAGATAGCTTAGAGATTCTATTAGATACTGAGAGGACTATTGAGTTTATGATGGATATAGGGTGGTTAGATAGGCTATGTACGTAGAAAAGGGTTAAGTTAGGTTTATGGTATGGGCTGAAGGTTCCCGAGTTAAGATCTAATGTAAGGTCAAAAAAGTTAGATATTCTTTTCTCAGGTTCCACTGTGATGGTCAAACCAAAGTTTTTAAAGAAGTTATGCAGGTTTTTGATAGTGTTGTTATATTGTCTCGATCTCTCCCCAGATACAAACAGGGCATCGTCCCTATACAACCCACCCTGTAAGTGTCCAAAATTAAACCCCAATTCTCTCATCAAGTACAAACCTACCAGGTCAGTGACCTGGGCAGAGTCTGAGGCCCCCATGGTAATGTCAAAGTTATTGGGGGTGTCCTTCCTAGTCCAAAGCTTATTATCAAATTCTAGTAGGGATCTTCTGGCTAATATTATTAGTTTAATCTCTATGTCAGTAATGTCAGAATTATTTTTGGCGAAGATTAATGCTTTGTTAAGTAAGATAGGGGAAATGGATTGGTAATAATTATTAATGTCGAATGTTATGAAGTTCAAGTTAGGTTTAGACTTATCAATGAGGTTAAGGAACCAGGTAGTAACCTCATCAGAGGATTGCCAAAGAGTGTAACGAATTTTTTCTTTCAAGGTAGGGATAATTCTATCCAAGATTTTCTTGCTTATGATGCCTAGGTCGGATTTAGAGGGGCATATTAGTCTGATGGTAGGGTTTTCTTGGAAATTATTTTTGTGGTCCTTCAAAGTAAATCTAGGTATTGCAGGGGTTAAAATTTCTGCGTAGTTGAGGACATTCAAAGATGTTAGTATGGATTTAGCCTCATTGTTTATACTAGCCAGGGTATCGTAAGATGTGCTTTTGTAAGATTTATTTAATTCTTTGTAGATTAAGGATTTGTATTGACTATATTTCAGTTTGTAAAAATTCTTAGTTTTATCCGCTGGGACAATTATATCTGGGTGTTTCTTAATATTGTTAGTAAACTTGTTGATTTTTTTGATGATGGGATTGAGGTGTTTATTGTGTCTTTTGAATTTAACGCGACTAATGAGGTCAAATAGGTCATTTTCGAAATTATTGAGGTGTTCATTTTGTCTAGGGAAGGAGGAGGTTTTGAGACCGTACCTGGAGGCAGCTGATTTTTCCAATTTCTTCAGTTCCCTAGAGGAGTTCATAGGTAGTGTAGATCCAGAGTGGGTAGAAAGTGAGGAATTGCTGGAGTCAGTTTGGTGGGAGGAGGTTTTGTGGTTCATGTCATGGTGAAATGCTTTCCATCTAACGTTAGTGATGAACTTCTTCACAGATTGGATAAGCTTGCAGATATAGGTTTCATTTGAGGGAATGGGTATATTTTTTGCCGAACTCCGGATCTCCCCGCAACCCCAATCTGCTTCTACTCTAAACTCCCGCTTACACAGCCATACCTCTATCCAAGCACCCCCAATAATAAATAGTGCTCATGGGCCAACTCACATTTCCCCCATATCCGTTCCACCCCACTTCTCCAAACAACTTTCCTCGCATAAATTGGATCTCCAAACCCAAATCTCTTCTAATACCATTAGTAATCTCAATGCAACTATAGCACCACCCTTCAAGATACACACATATATTGGGGCGTCCTCTTTCCCCATAAAGACCCGGATCTCTAACCATATATATTCCTTTAAAAATAGCAGCGATAACAGCACAGGCACTTCACTTTCCAATCTAATTAGAAACCTCAATCTCAAAAATACTCCCTATTCACTTCACTGGTCAATACTTAAAAAGTCCAAATCATATACCCCTGGAGCATCCCATTGCCAACTTTGTACTCTGGAAACCTTTATGATAGCTACTGCTACTAAATCTAAAAATATTATTAATTCTAAGAATGAACTTATCTCCAGTTGCAGGCATAAACGTAAATTCAGGTATAGCAACCATAATAATCCCCCAGACACCCCTCCCCCATTTGATTAAATACCCTCCCTTCATCTCGGATTTTCCCTCCTTACATCTCGAAACCCCTTTCTGATAGTTCTAATTCCTGTTGTTCTTTAATCTCTACTTATATCTCCCTCATCCCTTTAACCTTCTCTTAACTTAATAAAATTACCCATAAACTTCGTTAGCTTCGCATTTCCCTTAGTTTTAACACCTTTCTTCCATTACCCCCTAAATCTTTCCACTTAACCTTCTTAACTGTATAACTTTATTTGGCTTTCCATTTTCTTTCCCGTTTAACTTCTTTTAATGCATTCGTCCGCTTCCCTCCAACACTTCCATTCTTCATTCTTTTCCCTTTCAACGTAATAACTAACCCACTCTATTCATATTATATCCTAGCCCTTTTATTTACTTGTTGATTAGCCTTATCTACTCCATATCCCATTTGCACACCTCGATATCGAACTCCTTACTGCTTCTACTGTGCACTCTAATTATTCTTCCCCTCCTGTTTTTAATTCTTCTCACTTTTTTAATAGCCTCGATTATTCCCCCCTTGTTTTACCTCGCCCTTCGCACATCTCTCTCAAACTACTCAACCCCCAACCCGCCCTAGCTATACATCTTTTAACCCCTATAGTATTTACTTGTAACTGCGATCTCCATTCCCCTTCTGGCTTAATCCTTTGTCACTTTTTTAACCTTGTATATCTCTTACTTCTTCCGGCCTCCACTAACCTATTTAACAATTTTCTTAATTAACCTCCATATAACTTTTTTTTAAATTTCAAAGTTTATATTTTCCCATATCTATTTGAACTAGCATCCCGTAACTGCTTATTTACTAACCCATAAATTTTTTTCCACCTTGGAGACTCCCATTCCGGATATCCTCTCTAGGTCTTGTTTTCCTTTTTCTTTTTCCTTATTCTAATTTTCATTCTTGAGCTCCAATCTTATCGACTTTTCCCTCATTCTATTATTAGTATCTTATTTTTTAATTTTTTAATTTTTTTATTTTATTTTTTATTCTTTCGATCAATCCTCAATTTTCCCTGCGAGCTTAAGACTAATCTTATTATCTATTTTTCATTCTTTACTCTTTTATTTTCTTATTTCTACTTTTTATACTATTTTTATCTTTATTTTTTATCTTTACTCTTTTAATTTTTAACTCATTTTCCTAGTCCTACCCTTCATATATATCTTGCCTCATTGTTTATATCTAAGGTCATTTGATTAAACTTCTAAACCTCCGAACTCTGTTCTTATACATATTCTGATATTTTAACCCCTTATCCTAACATTCGTTAACTTACCCCCACTCCTTTCTTCCCCTTTTCTAGTTGAATCCTAATTCGCCTAACTTCCAATTTCAACTTTATGTTTCACCCCTCTACTTTCACACTCTTAGTTTTATCCGCATTCCTTCACCGCATCGCTCCCTTTCTCCTCCCCCTCTCTTTCCTCGTACCCGTCCCTTTCTCCTCCCACATTCCACTTACCCGTTTCCTCCCTTGCCCATTGGTCGCATATTATACTCTTGTTTTCACTGTCTCTGCTTTTCTTCATTTATAGCCGGCTTTCTCAACTGGGCAGACTTTAAATATTCTCACTGCCCCTTTTTCCACTTTAAAACACTTTCCTTTGTCATCTCTGCCCGGGAAGTTTCTTTAATGGCGAATATTTTACATCTTAATCTCCTCTGACGCCTGCCTGCATCATCGAATGTACCTCTTATTGGACTTTTTACCCTTCCTGGATTTTCTATTTTCGCCGTACCTGAAGTTGTGGCTTCTTGGAGTTTAACTTTGAAACTTCTCTCATTACTTCTCGTGCCTCTAACGACCTACCTATCTACATCGTATCCTCTCCGCTGGACTCTTCGACACCGGACTTTTTGGCAATCGGACATTTGCTTGCACCCTGGCACAGTTTTGCCCTACGTTTCCTTCCCTACAATTTTTATTTTATTTCATTTTTTCAAATTTTAAATCTTGGCCATTGCCAACTTATCTATCCCAGCGACTTCCTCTGATGATAAGATTTTGATCTTTGAAAAGCCTGGCTTAAGGAAAATTTAACTTGAATAAATTGCCTTTTTGCGGATTATACCTTGCTTTGAACTTTTGAATTGAATTTTGATTTGGCTTTTGCTTTCTCTAATTTCTTTCCACTCTCCTTCATATATATATATATATATATATATATATATATATATATGAAAATATGAGTCCCAGGTAGACATCCGTGAGATAATACATTGAAAATACGTTATACTATTTATATGATTAAGTGCACACTTGATATTCTTGACACTTGCTTTCGATGTTATGAAGCGAAATAGCTTATATATTCATAAGAAAATGAAGGAAATTGCGAACTGGCAGTCAGCAAGTATCTTCGTCTTAAAGGCACATTTCTATCTGAAATCGATCATGATATGGTGAAGATCGTAGAGGAGATTAACACTCAACACGTTAAATGCTAGATTGACGAATTCAGATCTTTATATTTGCTGACTAGCTTATGTTAGTCCTAGATGAAAATCAAACTATTCCGCATATCTGAAGTATCTGGAAAAAGACAACGTAATCTCCATGTATCAAAAATGATGCCAATAATTTACCCGGCTTTTATAAAAAGGTGAGATGACGCACCATGTTTCCGTGACTCGGCATCGTCAACGTTCGGGCAGGTTACGGAAACGCCTGAGAGTTGACGAGGCGAAAACTGGCAAACACTAAATTGAAGACTGGCAGCCGATAAATTACGACAAAGAAAAGCAAATTAAAATACATCTATAAAAATATAGAACGAACAAATCATAGCTAAAATACTGATTAATTAGTGTTGTAGACCCGTGCTAGGGGTCACAAAGATAACAACCACAAATTGTGACAGGTTAAAATATACAATGTATTTATTCATAGCAATACAGTAACGCCACTAAATGTGGTAGGAGATGACCGGATTCCTACCATGTCCGGGAAATAGTTATTCATAAGCATTCCGGAGTCGCATGTATAAACATGTCAGGGGATATGATTTTGAAGATGTCAGTGTTTGTAGATTTGCAAGTAGGTGAAGTTGTCCTGTCACCCCACATACAGTGTTTGGTGTGCCCAAACGGTAACCAATATTATTATTATTTCGAGGGAAACAAATGTTGTGTCAAGGATATATGAAGCTCTAATAAGACCTCATATAGAATACTGGCTTGGCTCCAGCGACTAGACATGGAAATTGGAATGTAATATTGAAACTGGAAGGCGTACAAAGAAGGGTGACAAAACTAATAAGTAAAGTAAACGAGTGCAGTTACTGGGAGAGATTTGACAAATTGGGATTGACTACTTTGATGGAGAGAAGAATGAGAGGTGATATGATTGAGAGTTTCAAGATAATTAATGGCATTTCTAACTATGGTGGGCATTTTCTTACTATTTCCCCTAGATCTGGAATGTTATTGTCAAATCGGTTTACAAAAACTAGATCTGTTCACCAGTTATGTTTTTTTGCTCACAGAGTAATATGTTTTTGGAATAAGTTGCCAGATCGGATTAATAACAGCCATAGCGTGGATCAGTTTCAGATAAGGTTGGATGAATTCAGAGAAAGAGGTAGGAGAGAGAAATTGAGGGGACACTTTTGGAACTTGTCAAATGAAATATTTAACAGAATTTGATCTGGATATCGATACTGTACTAAGAGTTAAATTCATTTTTTTAAACAGTTGAATTGAGAAGATAGTTAAAGTGGAGATGCCCAATGAGGAATAACACACAAACAAATAATAATAATAATAATAATAATAATAATAATAATAATAATAATAATAATAATAATAATAATTTAAGTGAAATATTTTTTTTAAATCAACACACCGTGCAATTTAAATGAAGAGTCATTTATTTAATTTTTTTATTTTAAATTTAATTTTTTTTCAATTAAATAAATGGTTTTTCATTTAAATTGCACGTTGTGTTGATTTTCAAAAATATTTAACTTAAATACATTTTCATGCGTGCTTCAAAGATGTTATCAATTGTTCTTTGTTTTAATAATAATAATATAACGATGAGATTCAACGTTGCTTAACTTAACTTCGATGATCAAACGAGAAGCCGTATGTCAATGTGATTTTGCAGTAGACATGCTTCGAGAGGCCGACCGACTAACAGAAAACACGTTGCAGGTTATTTAGCAGTTGTGAAATAAGAACAGTCGATTGAACTGGCGCGTTTATCTACACAAAAGAATATTTCAAACTCACAAACCGACAGACATAATCTATTATAGAGTTTAAAGGGTTCTTATAAAAATATGGCGGCCAACTTTAGAAAATATATTCCCGTACCGTGCCAGACATTTAGCATCGAGCACACATATATATTATTAATAGATAAATGTGTCAAATACTGTAAAAAGAGATCATAATTCTTTTATTTGAGACACAAATACATTTATTTGTTCTCCGTTGCAGACCGTAGATTGTTCATGCAATCTATACATTATTTCAAGAATAGATTTTTAGATGTTATCTTTTATTCATATGTGAATGTTCGGTTTGAGACAAACACCTGCCATAACATAATGTATCTATTATATATATATGATATTTTTTTGGTTCTAAACTCTTTGTCTACATCTTTTATTCATGATGACACAGCATTTAACACTTCTTCAATTCTGTATGTTTAACGTCGTTTTTTAAATATCGCGTTGGGAGTGTTTCCGCACGTTTAATATTTAACGACCTTTTCTTCACTGGCAAAAAAAATATATAATCATATTGGTAGTCGTACTTATTTGATGAAGAGAGAAATAGAACACGAAAGTTAAACCAGTTGTGTTATTTACTTACAGAATAAGGACCTTTATGCATATATATATATATATATATATATATATATATATATATATATATATATATATATATATATATATATATATATATATATATATATATATATGTATATATATATATATGTATATATATATATGTATATATATATATATATGTATATATAAGTATATATATATATATGTATATATATATATGTATATGTATATATATATATATATATATGTATATATATGTATATATATATATCGCATGATGGCGTAGGGGTTAGCATCGCCGACTGTCAGCTCGACGGTTGCGTTTCGATCCCGGCTTGAGGCACTAACTGGTCTAGCCGCACTGATGAGCTGCGAAACAGTCTGTATGTGGATGACTATATATATATATATATATATATATATATATGCCAGTTCATATTATATTCCAATAACCATGGTTTTATTTTATTATTTTTATTTTTTCACATTTCCAAAAAATATAAAATGTCTGTGAGATATATCTTTTACGGTCCGTTTCATTTGTTTTGTGCCAAACAACATTTTTATGTCAATATCGTCTCTGCAACACTACAAAATCATCAGTAAAAATTCACAAAGAGTAAAAAGTTATTGGATTAAAGTGTCTTGAAAACACCTACACTATACAGTAGTTTTATTTAGGATGAAAACAAACAAAACACAAACAAAAAGAGAGAGCAAAATCTCACACGTGTGAAATCACACTATTTCGCCATTTTGAATTGTTCGTTCAATATCCTAAAAATGTAGTGCGAACAATTTAAAAATTTTAATTCACTTATATTTCCTAAAATAGTTAATAAGTTCTATAATTTATTCATAAAATTCTAATTCACTTGAAGATAATTTATTTTTTCTTACTAAAGTTACATCAATGTTAATTTAGGTCGTTTAGGTACGAAAACTCATTTAAGTACAACATTTTAGAGCTAGTTACATAATGTCAGCCGTCCATTCGTTCAACTATTAAAAAATATTCTACACCGGTGTTTTTGTGGAAGGTATATAGTATTTACTAATAAATCATTTCCAGTAATATAAAGATAAGCCTAAGTTCCCAGAATTCTTCACGCAATAGTAAGTTACTAATTAAAAATGCGAAACTACGGTATATATATATATATATATATATATATATATATATATATATATATATATATATATATATATATATATTTACAAATAAATATTAATTATTTATTACCTAAATACATCGAAAGTTTCATGCTTACGCAATATTTAAGGCAGGAAGCTAATTCCCGACGGTCGACAACTCCGATCACAAATCGCCAGTGATTCGCAGTCAAGAGACTTACCAATTGGCCACCAGAAATTAGCTGGGAATTTAGGAGGAATTTAACTTTGTAAATACCAAATCGGCGGGTTTCACAGCAAGCGGCGTAGAGTGATCAACAACAACAACAACAACAACAACAAATCGTGTTGGATCTTCCAATGATATATATATATATATATATATATTTATATATATATATATATATATATATATATATATATATATTTTTCCTCTCTTCTTTCTTTTTCATGTAATCTATACATTTTTTTCAAGTATGAATATTATGTTATCTTTTATTCATATGTGAGTGTTCGGTTTGAGAAAAACACCTGGCATGACATAATAGATTTATTACACATATATGTATATAATATATCTATTATATATATATTTATACAATATATCTATTATATATATATATATTTATATAATATATTTATAATATATATATTTATATAATATATCTATTATATATACTAGCAAATATATGCTCCCTCCGGTCGCATACTTTTGCTAGGCTGCCGCATCAGAAATGAAGGCTCACGCGTAAGCCAATGGAGCCTCAGTCATATTTCTGTGGTGGTTAGACATTGATTTTCTGTGTTTATGACCAAGATTATTTTTAGTTGAAAATAAAGGAAAAAAAAATTCGATCATACCCCGATTTTTGTTGTACCCGCGCCCATAAATAGAAAGACTTGTAGTTAAAACATATTTTTGTACCCCCCTCAATGTTTTTATATTACCAGTCATAGAAATATTTTTGACCGCCTTCCCCCAATTTTTTTATCCTCCCCCCCCTATACATGTAAATATTTTTAATTAAAAAGGGGAAAAAAAACCTAACCCTAACTGTAACGATGGGGTCAAAGTTAGCGTGGGTCCTAAAATGAAAAAGCACCAAAAAATCAAAGTGTGTGTGTGTGTGCGTGTGTGTGTGTGTGGGGGGGGTGTTTGTTTAATGACCTTTTTTTAATTAAACAATTTGATTCTACAATTAGTTGTATAGTTTTCCAGTACAATGTGTTAGTTTATTTTGTTGACATTAAGGAAAAAAAATCACATCTTTCTTTTTAATAAATAAAACATGGAATCATAAATTCTGTTGAGGTCGTGAAAAAATGATAATATTGGATATGAAAGTATTAAGAAATCAAATACAGTAAACACGAAAAGTTTTTTAATTCTCGGAAAGAAAAAGTTTACCTGAACTGTGTGTGTGTGTGTGTGTGTGTGTGCGTGTGCGTGCGTGCGCGCGCGCGTTTTTATATAGTAATTTTTAAATCAATTATTATTTTAATTAAACAATTTGATTCAATAAATTTGTGTTTTAAAACATAATGGCTAAGAATAAACAAACTTAGGACGGTTTTAAAAATGGAAAACTGAGCATGGTGTTTGCGAGCGTTGTTGTTTACATATTTAACGTCCCACATTAACGTCGGCTGCTTAATCAGATCGCCATATTTAATTACCGGAGGGGGGTGAGGACATCACTGATTAAACAGCCAATCGGCTGCTTAATCAGATCGCCATATTTAATTACTGGAGCGAGGGATGACACCACTGATTAAACAGCTAATCGGCTGCTTAATCAGATCGCCATATTTAATTACCGGATGGAGGGAGGACACCACTGATTAAACAGCTAATGACTTGCAATTTTAACAGTACTCGCGTTGAATTGGTTTAGAAAACACGCCGGTTATGATGAAAATGGCTTTAATTAATTGTATGAATAATGTTTATTAATATAACCTTATCGGAAAATATTGTAAATACATATGTAAATTGGATAATAGCAGTTATAAGTGTATATTTGTAAATATGAATTTAATTGAAGGTTTAAAGGAATGACTTATGTTAATGGCCACACCCATCTGGTGTCTGAACGACTTTTGATGACAGTATATAAAGAATTTCAAAAAGATTAGTTTCAGTAAAATAGTCATACTGGAGTTTCGGCTTCAGACAGACAGACAGACAGATACATAAACTCCATTATTAATAGATATAATATATCTAATATATATATATATATATATATATATATATATATATATATATATATATATATATATATATATATATATATATATTCTTCCCCTTCCCAGGTCAGAATAAACGGTAGCTTAAGACTTCCGCTCCCGCCCCCACATCCACTAACAGCGAATCTTGGCTATGACATATTTTGACCCAGACAAACTTTCCAGCTAAAAATTAACATATAAAGCTAATACGTCGACAGCATCATCCTATTAATGTTTACGTCCTTTGAGTGAGACAGGCAGCTGGTGATAACGCTATGACCGAAATCATGATTTTCATTGTCTGCTTACTTACGTCTACAGACATATTCAAGTTATAACAATGAAGTTATAATAATGAAGAAAACGATGTAGAAAAATCATACAGAACATTAATTTTGATTTGTCAGAAGGTGTCCATCCTATTCATATTCGCGTCCTTTGAATGAGACAGATTGATGGTGATAATGCCATAACCCAAATCATGATTTTCATTGTCTGCTTATTCGCATCTACAACAATGCCCAAGTCTGGACACTCTCTGCTGACAAATCAAAATTAATATTCTGTATGAGTTTTCTACATTTTCTTGTTTCATCCTTGAGGAAGTCCACAGCCATATTGAAGTTATAACACTAATAATTAAGAAAACAATGTAGAAAAATCAATGCTCACGTCTAGCGAAACACTAACCCCAACCGTAAACCCTAACCCTAACTCTAACCTAAACCCTAACCCTAACCATAACCTAAACCCTAACCCTAACCCTAACCGTAAACCCTAACCCTAACCCTAACCTAAACCCTAACCCTAACCCTAACCTAAACCTAAACCCTAACCTAAACCCTAACCCTAACCCTAACCCTAACCGTAAACCCTAACCCTAACCCTAACCTAAACCCTAACCCTAACCCTAACCGTAAACCCTAACCCTAACCCTAACCTAAACCCTAACCCTAACCCTAACCGTAAACCCTAACCCTAACCCTAACCTAAACCCTAACCCTAACCCTAACCGTAAACCCTAACCCTAACCCTAACCTAAACCCTAACCCTAACCCTAACCGTAAACCCTAACCCTAACCCTGAACTTTATCCTTACATCCTAACCCAGAAAATATCAAAAAGAAAAAAACATTCTTAACTTAAATATTTTTTATTGTTTTATAGTGGTTGTGATAAGAATACATTGCTTATCACTCACACTCGCTTTTTCTAAATGCTCCATGAAGACTGAGAAACATCAATATATTAGTTAGATCTTGTATTATTTGTATTGTTCGCTCTGCTATTCTCATATTGGTCATGACATAACGGTTAAAGGCATTTTTTATAACCTCGTAATTTAGGTTATAATAAATAATAACTTGTAAATCAAATGGATGAACTATCAAGATAAACGTTTAACAGATTTATTAAAACTGAACACAGAATGAATTAATGAATTAATTGGCCGCTAGACGCGATTGACATATTAACAGTCCGAAGCCGTGATCTGTGTTTACTCTGGGCAGAAGATTATTTCCAAGGGCGATAACTCTTAACTCCCGAAATGGTTCAAGGGAGGTAATTCGTGTTCGTTAGTTGTCCTAACAGCATTGCTTATCAATCAGTTTAACGTATCAGAATTCTGGAGATTAAAGGTTCAATCCATATCACAGGTGATAATAACTAAGAAGTAACGCCTGTAACTAGCCCAAAACAATTAACTCTCGTGGATTAAATAAATGATGTGGTCCGGAATGTAGCTTAGATTCCCGAGAGCAAAATACACAAATGTTATTTCAATTGTGATAGCTGGGGATTTTGACTGAAACAAAAACACCTTTTGTTGTCATCTAGTCGACACTCGCTCGTGATTGAGGGCGGTTCGGGCGACAAGCAATCTCCGACATGAGAAGGTAATACATTACATATATTTAAGAAATCTATAGAGACAGATATTTCCTACAGGTTTTGGTGAAATGCAAAATTAAATCAATAAAATATGATAAATTAAACATTGGAAATAGATATTTTATGTTCAGTATCAAATTACACAAGACGGATTGTAATCACATGGAAATACGCAACAAATGAAGCAAAACCGGAAAAGCACATAGGTGTTCATATCTTATCTTTTAAAAATTTAAACCTGTGTTAGGGATAGGGTTATGGCTGGGGTTATTTATTTTACTTCTCCTTTTATTTATTTTACTTCTCCTTTTATTTGTTTGCTTTCAGATTCACGCTAATAAACTGAACTTATTAAAAAAGTATGTGTTACAAAATAAGCAATTATCTTATGCCAAAAATGAACTCATATTGAAACCACCAAAGAAAAAGACTTTTATGCCGATACTTTTTTTATATATATTTATGTAATATTTTAAAATGAATGTACACTTCCTATAATTGCTCCCATGTTTACGTTAAAGCTTTTATACAAATCTGAATATTAAAATGTTATCTAAATACACTGTGTTTACAAGGTGAATGGACAATATTTAGATAACAATAAATAATTGACAAAAAAACTGAAGGTAAAATCAATGGAAATTAAATGATGTCATTTCAAATATGTCCAGTTAGTTTATATAGGGTTTAAGTATATTTACTATCGTGTGGAATGTTGGTCTACGATCGAAGTGTTATGTAGATTTAACTTTAAAATTGTTCAATAGTTGACGATAATTTTGTAGATGCAATAGTGATAGTGACTTTATTTTAACATCATTAACATTACGTCAGCCCCTAGAGACAGAGACAACTATGAACTTCCCGGAATGTTGACACATACTAAAACAATGAAGAAGTTTAATACATGCGAGTAATGTTACCGAAACCTAATGCAAATCGATGCCGACAACGGAAGGAAAACCGTCCACAATCCTTTCTTTTTTGAAAGTTCAATTATACAAATTTTAAGTAGAATTTTACATCTTGCCTTTTCTCTTGTTTAATTAATATCTAAATAAAATAGACGGTTCAGTCCGAAATTCCACAATGGTCCTGGAGTTAGGTGCTATACCCATGGAGTAGCCTGTGGTATACTACTGCGAAGTGTGGTTAAAATTGTCGAAATCCAAATGAGGAATCGAATCACTGACTACATGTTTTAACATGATAAATATATTTTTCAATATTCTTTTTATTATTATTTTCTGGAGATTTAGTATATTTTAATGTATCCAACTCTCTGTGCAGTTCTAGGAGGTCCACCCTCCCAGGCTTTGCCTCCCCTCTTTGGGGAGGAGTAAGTAAGTTTATTGCTTACTGTCTGAGGTCGGGGAATGCCGACGGGGCTGCCCAGGCAATTTTTAAATGGTCAGAGTGCTCACCTCTCGAGCGCTGGCTTTTAAAACCCCACTTTCTCGACCCGATCTTGGGTCACATCTTACTTGTGGGAGTAAGATAAAACTGGCCTTGTGCCTAACTCCTGGGGAGGAGTAAATAAAACCTGGTTATTGTGACTGTCACGCTCAAGAGTGAGACGATCCTTTCGTGAACTGACGCATCTTAAGGGATTTCGGTTTACTTTTTATTGTACTTTGGCGTTGATAGTATCTAGAATCCTAATTCAATATCACTTTTTGTTACAAAAACAATACTTTTAGGCGCGCTGTGGATTAATTAAGGAGGTGTAAATGATGAAAAGTTACCGTCGCGAACTGACGGGTTGGTTTGAAGTTAATATTTAGTTGGTATATTTTCTCATAATTTTTCGTTATATATGAATAACCCACCTACCTATGGATTAAATGATAAAGGTTTCTATACTCTGCACTATACAATGGAAACTAGTTTAGAAACGGAAAAAATGCGAGATTCCACAAGTCATATTTAAATGCTAAGTCTTTCGTCTATACTGTCTTGGAGAACTTGAATGCCTACTAGACACCACCCTCGGGTGTCTTATGTTTCTCTGAACATGGGGTAGTTCAGAGACCCTGGCATGAGGAAAGTTCTTATTTGAAGTAAACCCTGACCAAATATTCAGAAAAATGGTGTGCTGTCTCTTCAAGCCATCCAGCACGTCTCCCCGAATTGCGGACGGGGACACTCCTCTATTAATAGAGGGCAGCTTCGAATAATAAATTAGAAACTGTGGACAATGAGGAAATGAATGATAAAAAATATGAATAAAAACAAAAATAAATACTGGCAGGCCGACACCCAGGATTAAAGGGCCCATCAACCCATTCATACACCTGGCGGGAAGTTGTAAGCAATGGTG
The DNA here is from genome assembly GCA_963556195.1 of Sepiola atlantica. Classification (NCBI taxonomy): domain Eukaryota; kingdom Metazoa; phylum Mollusca; class Cephalopoda; order Sepiida; family Sepiolidae; genus Sepiola; species Sepiola atlantica. The sequence goes on along the minus strand of OY744534.1, from coordinate 96,659,073 downwards.
TGAACCTTCCTGCCTCTGGAAATGGTGCTCTAGCCATGACAGAGGTCAACCAGGGTCAGCCATCAGGCCTTGAGACAAAAGGTTCTGGCCCTCTATCTCCATCATATGCAGTAACAAAAACAGAAACATAAGAGGCTTAAAAGCCCAACCATTGACTGTTGCACAAAAGAAGGTGCTATTGTTTTGCTACAACTTGTCAAAGTTAGAAAAGTGGAGCAAAACATCTAATTAACTCCTGGCCGAGAAAAATCAAAGAATCTGTTTCCAAGAATACATAAGTAATATCGGTTAACAAGTGCCGTTGTATATTCGCAACCCTTGCTTCACTATCAGTTCCGCATAACGCATTCATCTATTGCTAGAGTGCAAACCATCTCTCACGAGAGGAATGAGCCAATATAATTAATGTTTATATCTCTGATTGTGTGCGTATCATAATATAATTCGACGAGTAAATTGTCAAAGATGAATGCATGTTCATGTCATATTAACAGTCCTCTCAGCTACTGGTCCGCTGTGATATCAGTAACAAGATGTAATGTGACGTTTCGTCGTGGGATTCATAATTCTTAATTAGTCGTTGCGAAGTAAAAGCGTTGCTTAATGCCTACACGCCTTCAAAGTCAACTGACATGCTAGGATAAAATCTAATAACTGGTTTCAGTTATAATTTGTTTATCTTTTGTAGTCATTAACTTAGATGTGCTTACTATCTCATTGATTAAAGAGAGGAAAATGGCGATGCCGCTTTCGTATGTCAGTTTTCCCTATTTCTCACACGCTATAGCTTTTGAACATGCCAGTATTAATTTTCGTCAAAATCATATACTTATTCCCGGACTGTATGTGTTTAATGATTGTATATTTACGATGTATGACACGATATAGTGTATTTCCTTCATAAATGAACATACACCTAATAATATAATATACAAATAATTTTTATGTTTATAACATTTATAATATTAATGGTTCACCACTATTCAGGCTAAAGACCACTTAAGGATAAAGGTCAGTAGGATTTTTCGTTGGATGATAGAACAGTGTAACCCAAATAGTGACCATTTTATAAAAGCTGGAGTTCCCCACAATTAAAAGCCTTGTGCCTGACTTTATCTGTACACACGGGGAGACGAGTAAAATCAACCAATGGTGCTATTGCATTAGAGGCGGTGTGATAACACTGCACTTCAAATGCCAGCCCCGCGTCAGACCCAAGTTGTTTATTAACTCATGAGCAGTGTGAAAGCAATCAGGGTTGGCGGGTGTTGATCTGATAACATAAGTGATTGTAGTCTTTTGCTGTTTCTTTCGTTTCGATGTTTTCATATTTATGCCTTTCTTCTGTTGAACTACAATATTTTCTTTCTCGTTTGTGTTACCACGAGGGAGAAGAACTAGTTGTTGTTTAATTTTCATACACAACTGGAGTTTCTTCGGCAAAAATAGATAAATTATATATTTTTATGAGATATTTGTTCGCTCCATATTACAAGCGTTCAATTTCCAGCAAATCGATGGACCCAGCCCAGAATATTAATTCTTTCGAGTGAATTAATGAAGACAGAGGGTCGTAAGTTAAACAATGGAATTAACCCCTTTATTGAAGGGGAAATATTACTATCAAACACAGCTATTGTGCCGTGTCAGGATGATAACAACCCTTCTAGAGACATGCCCACGACTTGGCCACACCAAGATTTATTTTCAAGTAAGCGATAACACTACATTAGGTCCTAAAATAAACGCAGTCGACTTAACTTGTTCTAATTGAAATAATAAATTTCTAGCATTGGTTTACGGCGACCTTTATTCAGAGGTAAAGGTCAATGGGTAATCTCGTACGACCGGTAAGTAATGTTTAATTAATTGTAACAAATAACATTTGCTTGAAACCATCTGCGTTTATAACTCAGAAGTCGACGCCCCGGGATATTTAGTTACAAAACATCCGGTCATAAACGACGCGAAAGGTTCATCCTAATAAATAAAAAAAATACTTACATGAAGTAAATTCGCATTCCAGGATAATTAAACTATTTTCTAAATATAGGCAATGAACAGTGATAAATAAATAAATCAAAAGATTTATAACATTAAGTATTACAGTTCCAATAATTCAATATCAACGATGGTTTGGCGTACGATCCTTTCAGAGACGATTAGGACTCATATTTAATAATTTTATTTTATATATATACTAGCAGAGCCACCCGGTGTTGCCCGGGTTTGAGTGTGGGATACCATCATATACAGCATCATAGAAGGGGGAGTTTATTTTACCAGCAAACTTGACGCTGTCAGCTAGATATCTTACTCACCGAGCCATTCAGATATATGTAAATACTCTTAAACTAACGCTAATAAATAGATTAATTTCATTGCGTAACATGTTTGAAAATTGTCATTAGCTTATTTAAGGGACAGCCAGAGACGCAAAAATACTTCCATTATGTTCACATGCAAATTGTGCATGTGAATACAATTATATTGAAAGTACATTTTCTAGTATTTTAGGGGCAGACATGTATACAGAGATATGTGTTCTTCTTGACTATATATATATATATATATATATATATATATATATATATATATCATTTGAATCAAAGGGAACACAGTTTTCAGTTGAGGGGTTGTTCCCCGTGCCCCCTATTACTATAATCAAAATTTGCTGAAATTGTGGAAATAGACACCATTTTTGGTAATTTATCTATGGTTTAAATTTCATTTGAATCTAAGAGAAAACAGTTTTCAGTGGGGGCGTTTTACCCCCCGGGCACCCCCAGCGTTGAGGTGATATATTTCTAATATAGCCTATGACTTTTACTGAGAAGTCAGTAGTCCACCTAAGAGAAGTCAGTAGTCCAAAAGCCACAAACATCAGGCGGACACACAGACACACATACAGAGTTAATTATATATACAGGGTGGGCAAAAATAAGGGTCTTATTTTTTTAAATTCATAACTTTTTTATTTATTGATTTTTTTTTTTTTTTAGAATAAGTAAAGGACCCCTTCCGAAGCAAGCATGAGCCGTATTAGCCCTAAGGAACGCACCCTCATTTAGAAAACATTATTTTTGCTTAAAAAACTCAAAACAGTGTAAAAAACAATACTTTAGTTTTTGTAAGTTTAACGAAGTGTTTTTCGGCTAAAATTTGTTTTGTTTATTTCAAAAAATCTCGGAAGGGTCAGTTTACACACACATAAAGTTTGGTGAGTTTAACTTTTATTTTGTGGAAGTTATTCAAATTCAAGTTATTCAAATTTAAAGATAGGACCCTTATTTTGGCCCACCCTATATATATATATATATATATATATATATATATATATATATATATATATATATGACGTCTGCAGCGCATTATTCATCTTCACTAATATTGGATAAAATAACAAAAGTCTGACTTACAGTTTTTTATGATCTTGATCTATTACCAAGTTATCCTGAAATCAATTCAATTCCAATGTGTCGATCAAGTTTAATGACGACTCGTTAAGCGACATAGCCGCTAAGCTGCGCAGAAAGAAAAAACAAACGAACTTGACAGAAAACCGCGTTCGTGAAAGTAACAGTAACTTTTTCTCAGAAACGTCTTCCGCTTTTCAAATATATTCGGTTACGTACTAACTAAATAAAAAATATTTGATCGATTTTGTAAAATGATTTTTTTTTCATATTTTTATTCTGGATTTCATGTTTTTTTTTAATTTTAAGTTTGTTCTTTTTTTTTGTAAAAAGTGTAAAATTACTTTTAAATAAATTTTAAAATGAAAATGTTTAAAACCTTGAAAAAAAATTCCACTAGTAATTTTACAATATTTCATTTTTACAGAAATATTTTATCAATTTTGTAAAATGCTTTTTTCATATTTTTATTCTGGATTTCATGTTTTTTTAAATTTTAAGTTTGTTCCTTTTTTTTGTAAAAAGTGTAAAATTACTTTTAAATAAATTTTAAAATGAAAATGTTTAAAACCTTGAAAAAAAAATTCTACTAGTAATTTTACAATATTTCATTTTTACAGAAACATTTTATCAATTTTGTAAAATGTTTTTTTCATATTTTTATTCTGGATTTCATGTTTTTTAAAATTTTAAGTTTGTTCCTTTATTTTGTAAAAAGTGTAAAATTACTTTTAAATAAATTTTAAAATGAAAATGTTTAAAACCTTGAAAAAAAAATTCCACTAGTAATTTTACAATATTTCATTTTTACAGAATTTAAGCGATG
>OY744534.1:96584831-96649831 GCA_963556195.1 Sepiola atlantica | reverse complement strand
AATAAAATATTAAACTAAAAGTATACTTTAAGTAGATAGAATTTATAGTTAAATGGTTTAAGCTCAATATACATAGAGCAATTATAAAGATAGATGAAAGAAGAGGCTAAACATGTACGAATGACAAATCTATTTCAACTTCGATTGTTCAATGCAAGGTGTACTCGGTAAAAACATGTTTATTATTCTTTCCTTAACAAAATTATGTTTATTATTACTGAGTATACCTTTCATTGAACAATCGAAGTAGGAATTTATTTGATATTCGTACATGTTTATCCCTCTTCTTTCATCTATATATATATATATATATATATATATATATATATATATATATAAATTGTGTGTATTTAGGCAGCAAGTTTCATTTAGGCAAACATTGTTGAATAGCACGGAGTGTTTCTGCTTTGTGATCTTTTTTTAAATTTTTTCCATCTTCCGAATGGTCAACTTCGTACCTCGATCAAACTGGTGTATGAAGTTTCCGTAGTTTTGTTGTTCCATCTTCCTTGCGAGTACTTTCGATTTGATATCCTCAAATCATCTTCAGGCGTGTTAGTGTGAAAAAAGAATATGTATTTATAGAGTGTAAAGAGAGGAAAAGAGTATGTCCTTACTTTTTATTTATTTATTCTATTTATTCGTTTTTTTTTAATTAATTTATTTATTTATATTTATTTATTTTTATTTCATTTTTATTTTTAATTCATACAACTTAAAAAATATATATATATATATATATATATATATATATATATATATATATATCCCGCACATGGATCCTGATAGTTTAATATAAATATACTTCCGGGTATTTCTTTTAACAGACTACGGTCTTAAATCCATCACCAGCTGCTGAACTTCGTCTACTTTGGTTGGTTTCTGTCATTTCCTGAATACTGATGTAATGACTTTCGATGTGCACTTGGTCATCTAGAAATTCATTTGACTCTTTCCTTAGGTCAAAGGCGACCAGACAAATACATCAAACGGTAAAGGTTACCTTTGAAGCAAGCGGCAATTATAAAGCCGAAGGCACCGAAAGAAATACAGTTATTAACACACGCAACCGAAACGCTCACAGCTATTCAATGAAATAGAAGACTGTTATTTGACGCACAATATTTCATCGTCTAAGAATGGTAACATTACAAGTTAAGCTTGATTTTCCTCATTAGTCATGTATTCACTACGTCTTCATCCGTTGGATAAAAAATCTATTTACATTTAGGTATGTTAGGTATGTTAGGTATGTTAGGCATGTTACGTCTGTTAAGTATGTTTATATTTGCATATACAAAATTCATCCCGTAATAAATTAATCGTTCATCATGGATTTTGGAACACAGCTGTGTAAGTCAGATAGATAGATGAATACAAAAGAGAAAGAGATAGAAGCAGATGGTATAAACAACTGGCAATGAAATAGAAGACTGTTATATGACACACAATATTTCGTCGTGTAAGAATGGTAACATTGCAAGTTACGCTTGTTTTTTCTCATTAGTTATATATTCAGTACGTCATCATCTGTTGGGAGAAAAGGATAATATTTTGCCATTTTGGGGGCTTTTGACCTCCTGGGGGCGCGAACCAGATGTTTTCCAAGATCAGCGATACTTATTTTCTATTAGGAACAATTGCCTCCACATTTTGGCCAAGTTTCAGAGAGATTGAATGGATGGATGAAAAGATATGGGGCAAAAAATGTCATTTTTTTGCCATTTCAGGGCCTTTTGATCCCCTGGTGGGCTAACCAGAGTTTTTTTCAAATGTCGGAGAATGTCACTCTCTCTCTCTCTCTCTCTCTCTCTCTCTCTCTCTTCCTTTGTGTCTATCGTGCGCTCTCTTTTACTTTTTACCTCGCCTTTTTTGGTCGTAGGTTAAATTGCATAAATTGTATGTCATTACTTTTATCTGCAGATTTATTTATTTATAGTCTTATTGTAAATTGTTAATATTCTTTTTATGTTTGGAATGTTGAGCTTAATTTTTGTCTTAGAATATGATTCTCATAATAATTGATCCGAACTATATAATATATTTTTCATATTATTAAACACACATACTAATATATATATATATATATATATATATATATATATATATATATATATATATATATAGAGAGAGAGAGAGAGAGAGAGAGAGAGAGAGAGAGTGTGTGAGTTTTGATGTTTCACTGAGAATATTCAGAACAAGGCCAATAAAAAAAGCTCGATTAGCTAGATTATTGATTACAGAGCATTTATACGTATATTTAGAGAGTTTACCAAGATATTTTTTCCAGAGAAGATTCGTTACAACGAAAACATCTTTTATTTTATTATTTTATTCATTTTGTAAAGTTATAGTTCCCTACGCGTGTTTCGCTACATAGCAAGGGAAAGACATAAAAGAAAAAAGGGAGAAAAAGATGGGGGAATCCCTCACATTTGGCGGAACACATGTCTTTAGGTCAACCTTAAATGTAGTCACCCCCACCCGAAAAATAAAACAGTCCACAGCACAAGACTTGAATAACTGCCTCATAATTGGCACACTCTTTCTTACTCTCTCTCTCTCTTTCTGTTTCTCTCTTTCTCTTTCTCTATCTTTCTCTATCTCTCTCTATCTCTCTCTCTCAACCTCAAGAATTAGTTTAGGCCTATTTGTCGATATAAGCTAAAAAAGTATATATATATATATATATATATAATATTTACATACATATATATACATATATATATATACATAGATATATAGATATATATATACATACACACATATATATATATATATATATATATATATATATATATATATATATATATATACTTTGTTTAGCTTATATCGACAAATTTATTTTTCCATCAGACCTATTAGCTCGTGATAAGCCTAAACTAATTCTTGAGGTTGAGAGAGAGAAAGAGAAAGAGAAAGAGACAAAGAGCGACAGAGAAGGAGAAAGAGAGAGATAAAAAGAAAGAGAGAGAGAAAGATAGAGAGAGAGAAAGAGAGAGAGAAACAGAGAGAAAGAGACAGAGAGAGAGAACGAGAGAGAAAGAAAGAGAGAGATAAAGAGAGAGAGAGAAAGAGAAAGTGACAGAAAGAGAGAGATAGAAAGAGAGAGATAGAAAGAAGGAAAGAGAGAAAGAGAGAAACAGAAAGAAAGAAAGGGAGAGAGAAAGAGGGAAAGAGAGAGAGAAACAGAAAGGAAGACATAAAGAGAGAGAGAGAAAGAGAGGGAGAGAGAAAGAGAAAGAGAGAAAGAGAGGCAGAGAGAGAAAGAGAGAGAGGGAGACAGAAAGAGAAAGAGAGAGAAAGAGAGAGAGAAAGAGAGAGAGAGAAAGAGAGAGAGAGAAAGAGAGAGAAATAGAGAGAAAGAAAGAGAGAGAGAGAGGGAGAGAGAAAGAGAAAGAGAGAGAAAGAGAGAAAGAGAGAGAGAAAGAGAGAGAGAGAGAAAGAGAGAGAGAGAGAGAGGGAGAGAGAGAAAGAGAAAGAGAGAGAGAGAGAGAGAGAGAAAGGGAGAAAGAGAGAGACGGTATAAGAGATGTCGGTGTGCATCCAGATATTTTTCTCCGCTTTTTTTCCCCCAATCGATTTTTTATTCTGTCTGCATTTTTGTAACTCTGTTAAATCTGGTTATTTTAATAAATTCATATCTAAATATCTGAGCGTTCCATTCGACTATGTTTAAAGTAAACTTTCTGAATCGTCTCAGAATACCAATTGCTTGGTCAAACCAACATTCCTGCAGACTTGAATTTAACAGACCGAAATAACTAAAAATCACAGACGTGTAAAGAAAGTCCAAAAAAACCCTCCGGACCTTCTTATAAATTAATCTCAAGATTTGTGTGTTTTTCTCTCACGACGCGTAAAGATACAAATCTGCTTAATCGAATGATTGGTTGGTCAAACGAAAATTCCCCGTAGACCGAAATAACCAAACATCAAAGACGCAAGTAAATGAAAGTGTAAACTCTACGAAAAAAACAAAAAAAACACCATTAGATAAATCGATTTAGCGTTTCCATTACTTGTGTTTCAAATTATTTACTTCAATACAAAACTATTACATAAAGAACGTATCTGAGAAATACGATAACCGCAGATGTTTGAGTTATCTCATGATTGAGGAATGTGAAAACTATTTTAATTACAATTCGTTCATATCAAGATGGCGTCATACAGTTTTTTCCTCCGCCTCCTTCTGTCTACCCAAGGATAAAAATTATATCATTTTTAAATCCTGAATAAAATCGTATTTTGTTTGATAAAAAATATTATACTCTTTCTCCTACCCAATCTTTTTGACAGATATGATTACTATTAGAACAGGTTGTGGTATTTCATTAAAAAAATATATCGGCATTCTTTACATATATACGGTTAGAAATAATCGTTATTTTACGTGTCACGCTTAATCTTAGGAATACATTTGGTTTGGTTGTTTTGTTTTACGCCATATCAACCATTTTCGGGTTATTTAATGTCGAATCCGGTTATTTTGGTAAAAGTTTGTATGTTTCAAGTTCTTTATATGTTCAAGAATTTATTCATGGTGTTTGATTTGGTTGTTTTGTTTTACGGCATATCAACACTTTTCGGACTATTAAATGCCGAATTCGGTCATTTTGGTAAAAGTTTAATGCTTCAATTTCTTTATATGTTCAAATATAAATGTTTGGTGTTGTTATTTTTGTTTTACGGCATATCAACCCTTTGCAGGTTATTTAATGTCGAATCCGGTCATTTTGGTAAAAGTTTTTATGTTCAAGTATTTATTCATTGTGTTTGGTTTCGTTATTTTGTTTTACGACATATCAACCTTTTTCGGGGTATTGAATGCTAAATTCAGGAAGTCTTCCTTTGGAATGGTGTTCATCTCAGCCGTCGCGTTCTACATTATCTCCTATTTGGCACCCTCTACACAACAGCTGCAATCCTCGCAGGTTGTGTCTTGCTAGAACACAAGGCACCTCCGCTGATGTGCGGCCATTTTTGATCGGTTGAACCATTCATTAATTTGGGTTACACATCGCATCGTCTCCAATCACCTGCTGAATCTAACGCAACGGTACCTAAGATTGAATACCGACTCCACATAAAGTGGAATATTCGATCAAACAAGACATGTTATTACGTATTTATAGCGTAATTTATCCAGTCAAAATCAATTAAAGCGATGTCATGGGTCGATTGATTTCGATGTCCGATCACTCTACCGTATAACAGACAACTGCTGGTTCAAGTAAACCTCTTTTTGTCACACATACGATAACTAAATCCGTTCGTAAAGAATGTAGAATGTCATGTGCGTATCTTGTTTAAATATATATTTCATAGTGTTATAACTTTCGTATCGCACTTGCATCAGTCTGACACAACGCCTCCGGTCCCGAGCACTATTTAACTAAAGTCTACTTTTCCACAGCAATCAGGTATTGCGCTTCTTAATCAAAGCCGCCAACAGCGTCGCAATGTTTCAATTCCAGACTTGAGGTCGGCATTTTGATCTTTATCGAACCACAAAAAATTTCAATCTTTTTCTTCCGTCTTATTTCCCACCTGCAAATCAAAAAAAATGATTTGTTTCCCGCGTCCAATGATTTATAATTTTGATCAGTTTGGAATAGCATGCCTTTGACGTTTGCGCTGATTTTGACAAAAATTCTATCGCATATCAGAAGGCCATGTTTTTATTTATTATTAAAGAAATGTCGTCAACCTCCGTACGTAATGAATATTTCTTATTCCAGTTTATTTGTTGGGCTTCATTTGCAAGTGATCGTTCTACCAAATCAGGATGTCTAAAGATATCGGCTTCCTGCAAAAAAGCATTAGTGTTATAGTGTATTCTTTTTTCTTTGCAAAACTCAACAAGTTTTTGCAGGATTAAAAATAAAAACAATGCTCAACAAAACAACTAAATCAAACATCATGAAGACATATTTGAAGATATAACGAACAAAACACAAATCATGAAACCTATACCAAAATTAAGGGTTGATATGCCGTAAAACGAAACAACTAAACCAAATCATTTACAAGTTGCAAGCATATATATTATCTGAATCCTAATATATACAATTAAATGAACTGCATACCTACTCGTCCGATACTGAGTCCGATACTAACGAAATAAAAAGAATATATCTCTTCTATATATATTTAAAATTGATGCTATTTAATTCTTGTTAAACCAATATATAGTATATGTCTTGTTAGGGTTAGGGTTAGAGTAAGTTGTCAGGGAATTGTTTTTTAATTCACTAAAACGAATCTGACTTTTTGTAATATTATTATGTAAAATTGTACTATTTTAGTCGACGGGAAGACATACTTTAGTTTTTGAACAAATCGTTTTAAAATGGGTAAAGTCGGAATTGTTTACCTTAGCGACATCAGATTAATCAAAAATCAGCAAGCTGAAATGGTGATCCCATATTTAAAAAAGCGGCATTGGGTGATAACGTACGCACGACCATGCTTAGCGTGTTATTACATAGATACTGTTGTATATCATAGTCGTAGCCGATTCATAGTCTAGTCGGAGTTGCTTAACGTTGTTGACTGAAAGACGCACAAAGCCGAAATCGCATATAATGGTGCGGGCTTTTCTCCCCGAATATTGTTAGTGCTGACATATAAAAAAAGAGACAAGAATTCCTCCAGGTCAAAAATACCATTCACCGAATTGAAGAGAGTAGACAATGGAACTAGGGTTTACTTTCGACATCTTGTAATTCTTGCTTCCTTTATTTTGTCCTTTAGTCCTCACATTCTATGAGTGATGTTTCTGACAAAGGGGGAATAATTGCTGACAGACAACAGCAACGACTCAACACCTTCCACCTGCGAAGCCTCCGCCTCACTCGTTGAATATCTTGGCAGAGGTCCTATTCCGTGTGAGCCTTCCCAGAATACCCCACTTCCTCAGGCAACGCGTACTATTCTGGTTGGGTCATGTCCACCCACTGAGGATGGGTACATCCCAAAGGACATTCCGTATAGAGAGCCGATATCTTGAAAGAGGATAAACATCGATAGAAAGATGTTGTGAGTCGAAACATGAAGGCGATTGTCATCGACATTGAGTATTTGGAGAGTGTTGCAGAGGTTTAAAACTAATGTAAACATACACCTCGCTATACTGCTCCCAACTTAGCGATGACACCCAAAACCAACACCCAAATTCTCAGTAACCCTTTACGTCTACAGTGGCGGCCTGCCTTGTTTGGGGTGACATATGTTAAAAAAACAAAAAATAAAAAACAAAAAAAAACAATCGTAATAAACCGTTCTCACGAATCATTCAGATACTTTCAGCATTAGATCGAACAGAACATCTATTCATCTTTAACCTTTATCTTCGAGTGGCTTTTAGCCTTGATAATCGATGACAAGTGAATAAAAATTGTTTGTGCAGGATTTTGTTCTTGGGCTGTAGTTTGAATGTTACACAAATATTACAATTTTTGCTTTGTTATCGTCCATTATGTGTTCTGCAATAACAGCCTTGTCTCATCAAAAGTCGAACAGGTGATAGCACCAAAAAGGGATAACAAGTCGGTGATGATGTCACGAATCCTCACACGTTTTGGGCTCATCGATCATCTAGCTTCTCCTCATCATGTGATATTTTATTTGTTATTTTTAAAAGTTTTCCAGAGATTACATTTTTGACTGTTAACTTTTTACAAAATGTGATCCTCTTGGCATAGCATGCACCATAATAGTAATGATATTTTTTTCATTTATTTTAAGATGAATTTCAAGCCATTCGTCGATTCTTATAATTAGAAACATTCTTGAAGAGTTGGCCCCCTTCGAAAGTATAGAAAAACCCAAATCACGTTTTAGCATGCTGACCCCTGTATTAACTCTCCAGCCCCTTAATTTTGCAGGGACGAGCAGTTTTGTATTATGTTATGCTTTCTGACAACAACGCGATAATAGTATGGGAGGCCGTGAGTATCAAAACCTTTAGCAACTCGGTTTTTGACGTGTGCACCATAAGGCATTATAACGAAACAAAAATGATTTTATTTTATTTTCAAGTTTTTTTCGTTATATTTATATATTAAAATTAAATTTTATTTTACTCTGTTCTTTTTAGAATAAAGATTAACAATTTTAAACACTTGTTTCTTTTATATTAGACTAGAACAAATATATCTATACTCATATATAGAGATTTTTTTCCTTTTTAAATAGATTGCCTGAAATACCTTTTCCTATGATTTATTTTCTGTTGTCCATATGTATTTGTTTTTTTTCTCAGTACAGCGAGAACTAGAAATATTTATTAACATTCCAAAATTAATCGACAATCGCGTAATTCATAAATATTTGGAGCCCATATGTGTTTGTATTTACTCAGTTCGACGAGAACTAGAAATATTTATTAACATTCCAAAATTAATCGACAATCGCGTAATTCATAAATATTTGGAGCCCATATGTGTTTGTATTTACTCAGTACGACGAATACTAGAAATATTTATTAACATTCCAAAATTAATCGACAATCGCGTAATTCATAAATATTTGGAGCCCATATGTGTTTGTATTTTCTCAGTACGACGAGAACAAGAAATATTTATTAAAATTCCAAAATTAATCGACAATCGCGTAATTCATAAATATTTGTATTTACTCAGTACGACGAATACTAGAAATATTTATTAACATTCCAAAATTAATCGACAATCGCGTAATTCATAAATATTTGGAGCCTATATTTGTTTGTATTTACTCAGTACGACGAATACTAGAAATATTTATTAACATTCCAAAATTAATCGACAATCGGGTAATTCATAAATATTTGGAGCCTATATTTGTTTGTATTTACTCAGTACGACGAATACTAGAAATATTTATTAACATTCCAAAATTAATCGACAATCGCGTAATTCATAAATATTTGTATTTACTCAGTACGACGAATACTAGAAATATTTATTAACATTCCAAAATTAATCGACAATCGCGTAATTCATAAATATTTGGAGCCTATATTTGTTTGTATTTACTCAGTACGACGAATACTAGAAATATTTATTAACATTCCAAAATTAATCGACAATCGCGTAATTCATAAATATTTGGAGCCTATATTTGTTTGTATTTACTCAGTACGACGAATACTAGAAATATTTATTAACATTCCAAAATTAATCGACAATCGCGTAATTCATAAATATTTGGAGCCCATATGTGTCTTTGTAATTACTCAGTACGACAAGAACTAGAAATATTTATTAACATTCCAAAATTAATCGACAATCGCGTAATTCATAAATATTTGTATTTACTCAGTACGACGAATACTAGAAATATTTATTAACATTCGAAAATTAATCGACAATCGCGTAATCCCTAAATATTTGGAGTCCATATAAACTTATAGAAAGCGCAAAAAAATCCCACCGGATGTTTAGACTTTAAATATGAAATAAATAGATTGCAAAAAATATCATCTTAAAACAACAGAAGTAAATAGGCTTTCTTCTTGAAATCATGGTCCACCTTATTAAAAAATATGATCACTACGAAAAATCTTTAAAAGCAGCATTATCACCGAACATTTTTCATCATATATCTATAAATAAATGAATAACTTCTTTTGTAAGATAGTAGAACAATCCATAAGAGTGCTAAATTAATTGACTACATCAGAATTAAGAGCGTAATATTTTTTTTATTATTCGATACAGAAAATCGGTTATCATCAGTATCATTGGTGTCAAGCTCAGAAGGCCTTACCATCTTTGCTATCTCCAGCTTTTGTCTTCACTTGGATGGTCTCGTATAAGTCACGCTTGGATACGTAATCTTCTTTGAAGTGTTAAATTAGTATCGTCTAAATTTTACGTTAGGGAACATATATAGGAATTTAATAGCTTAACACATTCTAAAAAATGTAGATAAAATTTTAAATATAAGATTAACAAATATTTAAAAATATTTTTTACCAATCCCGTGATCCAGTATTGGTATACTGCTGTATTCATCTGGGCCGTTATTTGTTTCGTACGATTAAATTAGTTTCGTCTCGTGAGGTACCGGTGGTTGAGTCGATAACGACACGGACTGAAGACTTGGGTTGTTCCAAGTTCGAATCCAGTCGGTTCCACAGTAACACTTTCACTTAGGGATGATGGCAACATTCTCGTGGTCCTTCCCGTAAGTACCCGATGTCTTTCCAGAAATATTTCTAACTAGAAAAACTAATGCCAACACCAGTATCATCTGATTTACTCAAAAGAAGGAGTTCCGTCTGAATTATTTTTTAAGGAATATATGTGAGGTTAAGAATTAAAATTATGAAAATAAAAAATTCAGAAATTAATTTTAAAATTAAAATTCGACATTAAAATTAAAAAATTCAAAAAAAAATTGTATTATTTAAAAATCATAATTTAGAAAATTAATAGCTTAAATCTCGTAAGTCAGTAAACGCTGACTGTACACCGGTCTAAGGAAAGCAAATCTGCAAACCGTAATACATTTTATCTTTAAGATATAAACAGAAAATACTGTTTTATTACCATGAGAAGGGTATTTTCTCTTAACCACCGGTAACATTTTTAAAGATATTTTTTTCGTGATCTAATTTACTGATTTTAAGTTTTTGTATTGAGATGGGGTGTATTAATGGACATGTGATGATTAGAAAAATGACTTCCCTGGGAAAAAGGCGCGAATATAAGAGCACATCTGCTATTGTAAAAGGCTTTTTTAAGGTTATGTTTTTAGCAGAGGGGGTATCGGAAGTCCTTTATGTGTATTGGTCAGTCCGGTTTATATGAAGTGCCTATCTCCTATGAACACACCCTTTAACAATTTCATTCTTAATGTTCAAACAAGTTATATTTGAGTCAATAATTGCCCTTAATATGTAATATTTCTCTGCGTCACATAAGGGCAGCTATTAACAGTGAATGGATGGGATTCAGCTGATTGTCGAGTTGGTCGAGTGTACTTACCTCGAGGGGGAATACTTTTTCTAGTATATATATATATATATATATATATAGTAGGATCAAAATAAACCAAAGTGAAAACTTTTAGTAGATGGAACCTATTGTGAAAAGGATTAGCTCAATATACGAGATAGAGCAATAGTAGAGATAGAAGAAAAAAGAGTGATAAAAATGTGACGATTGTCCAAATTTATTTCAAATTTCAATTGTTGAATGCAAGGTGTATTCAGTAATAAACTAGTGTTTATTATTTTTTCCTTAAGCCAAGGCTTTTCAAAGATCGAAATCGTATCATCAGAGGAGAAATACAGATGGATAAGTTGGCTTTCGAAAAAAACAAAGTTCAAATATTTGAAAAATATGAAAATTATTATTAAA
Organism: Sepiola atlantica; assembly: GCA_963556195.1. Taxonomy (NCBI): domain Eukaryota; kingdom Metazoa; phylum Mollusca; class Cephalopoda; order Sepiida; family Sepiolidae; genus Sepiola; species Sepiola atlantica. The sequence goes on along the minus strand of OY744534.1, from coordinate 96,638,477 downwards.
AATTATTAAAATAATTTTTGTTAAAAAAACGTATTGAATGAAAAGAAAAGTTCCGTGAAAAAGATATGCAAATTGTCCGGGTGGTAAATTTCCGTTGAAAAGAATTTAATTTGCTCTTAGCTGCCTGAAATGTTAGAAGCTCACTCATTTGATTTCTATTTTTAGAATCAACAATTTCTATACCCACTTCCCACTTCAGTTTAATCCCACCCCCTAAACCTACATCCTACCGACCGCCCGCCCCCACCCTTAACCTACCTGTCACTTTAACTGCATCCCCATACCAACCCTTCCTCCTTTTCCTTTCCCTTCTTATTTATTTCCCCCAAATTCACAAAGCGGCTTTTTAAACAATCCCGTACCCGATAACCCCCCCAACCCCAAATCTTTAACAATTTTGCCTTTTTGTCTCATTCGGATTTAAACCTTGAATGAGATACATCTGTTTATTTGGCCCTGGAAGTACATAAAAAATGGCCTGTTTTCCTCTTTTCAACCCCCTTTAAGTGCGTCTGGACTTACCTATATTTTGAGCACTTTCTCCAATCTGCTCCCTCGCAAAGAGTTTTTCTTCACATTCTACAATTCACCGGACTTCTTTTCAACGGAAATTTACCACCCGGACAATTTGCATATCTTTTTCACGGAACTTTTCTTTTCATTCATACGTTTTTTTAACAAAAATTATTTTAATAATTTTTAATAATAATTTTCATATTTTTCAAATATTTGAACTTTGGTTTTTTCGAAAGCCAACTTATTCATCTGTATTTCTCCTCTGATGATAAGATTTCGATCTTTGAAAAGCCTTGGCTTAAGGAAAGAATAATAAACACTAGTTTATTACTGAATACACCTTGCATTGAATAATTGAAATTTAAAATAAATTTGGACAATCGTCACATTTTTATCACTCTTTTTTCTTCTATCTCTCTCTCGCTCTCTCTCTCTCTCTCTCTCTCTCTCTCTATATATATATATATATATATATAGAGAGAGAGAGAGAGAGAGAGAGAAAGAGAGAGAGAGAAAGAGAGAGAAACAGATAATGTTTGAGAGAGATATGGTGTTTTCCTGTGTGCTGGGGGAGTGAAAAGGCAGAAAGAGAGGGGGGAGTAGAAGGAGAGGCAGAAAGAGAGGGGAGAGTGGAAGGAGAAGCAGAAAGAGAGGAGAGAGTGGAAGGAGAGGCAGAAAGAGAGGGGAGAGTGGAAGGAGAGGTAGAAAGAGAGGGGAGAGTGGAAGGAGAGGCAGAAAGAGAGGGGAGAGTGGAAGGAGAGGCAGAAAGAGAGGGGAGAGTGGAAGGAGAGGCAGAAATAGAGGGGGGAGAGTGGAAGAAGAGGCAGAAAGAGAGAGGAGAGTGGAAGGAGAAGCAGAAAGAGAGGAGAGTGGAAGGAGAGGCAGAAAGAGAGGGGAGAGTGGAAGGAGAGGCAGAAAGAGAGGGGAGAGTGGAAGGAGAAGCAGAAAGAGAGGGGAGAGTGGAAGAAGAGGCAGAAAAAGAGGCTGCTGTGTCAGTAAAAAGAAAGGCAATGATAAATGTGATGAAGGAGTAACGGTTAAAAATATCCACCCGATTTCTGACATTTAACGCTGGAAAACAATACATAGCTTTTAGTATTGATTAAATAAAATGGAATCAACACAAGTTGCCCTCATAGCTGGAGGGGCAGCTTCATAAATTTCCCAAATTAAATCTTAAATGACTATGAAACTAAAACGAGTAATTTTAATTTAAATATTCAATATTGTTAGACGGTTTGCAATGATATATATATATATATATATATATATATATATATAATATTTGTCTTGTTTAGTATCTATGTACGTATACGGTTCGTCCTTTATAATCGGGATTCATCAGCATAGAGAAATAACTATTAACTACTGGTCATGCGATTCGAAACTCCGAACTCCGAGTAGTTTACAACTAAAATCCCGACATCTAGAACCACTCAGCCACCGCTGAATAACGAATAAACAGTGATAATTTTTACACTTTATTCGACGACTTGACGTCATAAGAGCGTTCAACTTACATATATATATATATATTGTGTGTATTTAGGCAGAATTTTATTATTCATCCAAACATTGTTAAAAATAACAGAATTCGTCTGTTTAATTATACCTTTTTCATGTTCTCAATTTTTCTAATGGTCTTTTTTATAGATTTAAGCTACTGTGCACTGCAGGTTGTGCGTACAAATTACTCGTTATATTATATGAATATTTGCTATACTAATTATTTGTAATTAATTCTATTGTAAATACTTGTTGGGAATGTTGTTGAATGACAAAAGAGATACCGAAAATGACTATTGTGTAGAAAATCTGAATTGAATCTTATTGGGCATGTTATATTGACCTACGAACCATGCTGTTAAGAAAGGTATGTATACTCAATTTATGAAGAACTATGGGTGTTAAATGTACCTTACAAAGCTGACGGATGCTTTACAGGTAATATCCATCTTACGTAGTTAAATTAGGGATACACAGCTCATATTTTATTATCAGCAGATGATGTAGAACTTGAATAGTGATTGATGTAAGTGAGGCCTGCACAGAGAATCCATCAAAATTGAAAAATACCTGTACTTATATATATATATATATATATATATATATATATATATATATATATATATACCTCTAATTTGCGAGTGCCGAAAATTCATGAGCAATTAAGGTACTGTTTTGTTACGTTTGCAATTAATGAATATATCTGATCTTTTATTGAACAAGTTTCTTTTATTGCTAAATCTAATTATTTCTGAATTTTTTCGTTCAGACGGAAATAGCCAGGTGCATTAAAATATTTACATGTTTTACTTAACAAATACTGTATTGTAATCTGTTTGAATACTATAAATATATTGTTCCAGTTTTAACTGATGAATAGTGGTATGTTTTTGTATGTTCTGTAAGTTTAGTTGTTTCTGTTCAAATAGCGTAAGTATCCGACAGCTTATCACACTCTTTCGACAGTGCATAGAATTTCCCGTATGAACCCTAATTCAGAGGAGTATGCCCTCCTGAAAGCAGGGCCACGTGGGTGGCGATAGGCATTCCTTTACTTCGGCCCGTCCTTTGGCTTGACGGTAGGTCGTAGACCCAAGCGGATTAATCAGCTGGGCATGTCATACCCTACAAGTTCATCCCCAACAATATTATGCTATCTAATTTTTCAATAAATCAAAACCTTATTTTTATTTTCACTTTTCTCCCTAAATAGATACTAGAAACCGGTGGCTGAGGGCCAGTCAGGTTGTGAACAAAGAAAATCATCAATACCAAGAAATAATGTTTCCAAAGGAGTTTTTTTCTTGGAATAGTGTTTTCTGGGATAAATGCTGCTTTCTTTCTGTAAAGTTCTTTTTCTAAGAATGGTGGTTTTGCTTTCACTGTAAAATTTCCTTCTGATAGCAATGTATCCTGGTTATCTAAGAGCAATATATTCTGGTTATCTAAGACCAATGTATTCTGGTTATCTAAGAGCAGTGTATTCTATAAATATAAGTAATTGCTCTTTATATGAAATTATATTTGACAACTTTATTTCAAACAACACAAAAGTGGTGGTGTCGGTCTGTGTCTTGATGGATTTTCGTAGTTTTTTCTAGCTTGTGTTTGGTTGTTCTTAAATTGTTATGTCTTCCATAATTGTTTTAAAAAGTAATTGTTTCAAAGAGAAATGTCTTCAAGGAAGAATTTCTTCAAGTAGACATTTCTTCAAAGAGCAATGTTCTATACGAGTTACGTATTCTAAGAGTAATCTATTTTCGGTGCAATGTCTTCAAAGAGCAACTTATTCTAAGAGCAACGTATTCATTGAGCAACGTATTCTAAGAGCAATTCATTCTAATGGCAATGTAATCTAAGAGCAATGTATTCTAAGAGCAACGTATTTTGAGAGCAATGCATTCTAAAAGCAATGAATTCTTGGAATATAAATACTTATCCTCGCTATAGAATTATATTTAACAACTTGATTCGGCATTAAATAACCCACATATGATTGATATGCCGTAAAACAAACCAAATTAAACCGACCCAAAAGCTTGTCGAATGTTTCAAATGATTAAATCAGCATTGCTCATCCAAGTAAATTCTAGAATAAGCGCTTGAACATGATATCCATATTGGATAGAAAAGAAAACATTGTTTCTTTCCAAATGTCACAGTCGGGAATAAATCGAATCGGCAGATGTAATTGTATGAATACATTGAACCAATTATTTATTGATCGTTAACCCAGACACATTATAATACCATGATAATTTCGCTGTTGTCATTTCATGGACAATGGAGAGTTTTGGTGTCCCCTCTAATAATCGAGATTTACTTAGTGACTTGTTTATTTTTTATTATTATTTAAAATCATCTGTTAAAATACGACTGAGAAAGGTTAAACAGTTTTTACTCTACAATTAGCTGGTCTTAGTCTGAAAATTTATCGCTGTTGAAGTGATGTTTTTCACATATCTTGGATTACGACATTATGCATTTAGGACACGGGTTACTTTGATTTGCCCCTGATTTTAAAAGAAATATGCATTGATAAGGCTTTGGAAATATATGCATTGATAAGGCTTTGAAAATATTAATTGATAAGGCTTTGAAAAAGTTAATTGATTAGGCTTTGAAAAAATATAATTGATAAGGCTTTAAAAAAATATGCATTGATAAGGCTTTGGAAAAATTAATTGATTAGGCTTTGAAAAAAGTAATATATTAGGCTTTGAAAAAAATATCATGCCACTTACCACAGCACATTTATTTATTACTTTTACCGGATATTTGTATATCAGGTAGAGTGAGTAGAAAGTGTATAAGAGAAGGTGTCAGATTACAGAGAATGTGTGAGGGTGAGAGTAATAGACAGGAACTTATGCAACTTAGTTAGTAAACTGAAAATCACGGTTAATTATGAAGATTTAGATCATTTTTCAATCATAATTCAATCTCCAAAACAATGGATATTTAAGCGTGTATTTTGTTTGATTAAAATATATAGGATAAATACTTAGCGAAATCAACTTGGATTAACTCTACTACAGTATACTACTAACAAATATATGCTCTCTCCGGTCCCATATTTTTGGTAGGCTGGTAGAAAATGATGGTGACAAAACTACATACAGTGAACTCCAAAGAAGGAGGCAATTACACTGAGAGGAGCATATCATGACGAACGAACACTATCCCCAACGAAACAACGAGTTTATGCTTAAGAGAATAATATCATGAAAACGACCGGCCCTCCTCCAAAAAAGGAGAAGGTTATCCGGGGATGGTTGGTATCATGAGAAACTAACATATACTATACTAGCCCCCAAATAGGAGGTAATGCCTAGGAGTAATGTATTATTACTAATTAAAATATACTATACTACACTCCCAAAGTAGGAAGTAAAGCCTAGAAAAATATCCCTAAGAAGAGGAAGTAATGTATGGGAGGATGGTATCATGGTTAACGAACATATACTACACTACTAACCACCTTAATTAAAAGGAGGAGGTACTGCTTGCTAGGATAGTATCGTTACAGCAGAGCAGATACTACATTACCCCCTCCCGCAAAGGAGAATGCAATGCCTGGGAGGATTACGACTACTACTTACAAGAGAGGACAATCTTATAAAAACAGAGCCGATACTACACTACACATAATAACAGATTTAATCAGTTTTGTTCTCAGTTCATTTAAACATTCTTTGTCATATAAGCATCACTTGTTATAGTTGTTTTGCCTGTTGACTAAGAACAACGTGTACTTTCGCATGTATTAATTTATATATATATATATATATATATATATATATATATATATATATATATATATATATATATATATATTTACCAATATTTCTGAGCCCTACGTTTTTTGGATTTCGTTATTGGTGATTCCCATGCCCGTTTGAATCTTTTGGAAAACATTTTTAAAGAAGTTTTTTGAATTTCTTTAATTTTTAATTTTTAATTTTAAAAGAAAACTTTTTCAAATTTGGAACTTTGACAGTCCTACCATAATTTTTCGTCTGATGATAAGATTTTAATCTTTGAAAAGCCTGGTTTAAGGAAAGAAAGAGATGAAAAATAAATGTTTTTATTAACTAAACTACTCCTTGTTTTGAACAACTGAAAATACCGATTTGCTTCCATTCCAGGTCTTACTAATTTTCATTGACGTACCATATTTTTGCTCTATCCAGTATATTGAGCTTTCCTTATTTCACAATAGGTCCAACTCTCTAAAAGTTTACCTTTTAGTTATAATTTACATATATATATATATATATATATATATATATATATATATATATATATATATATATATATATATATATATATTAGTAGTTTTAAAAGGTTGAGAGTAATGCAAAGTGCCGGATAGGTTGTAAGCTGGAAGGACCAAAAATAATAAATCGAAATGGGACTTACTATTTATTTTTTCTTAAAATCTTACATAACAGCAAGTGTGGTGTTGACTGTTTTTGTGTTGTCCGGATCATTATTAAAAATCATTTATTTAATATTTCGGGAAAGAAAATAAACTTCCCTTTGTCAAAAATAATAAACACCAAAGGAAAAATCCGCCTGTGTAAAGAATTCACCAAAATGGATGTCAGGGAGTAGGGTCGGGGCAAACCTGTCCCGCAGAGAATAGAAATTAATAAATTTTAAAGTTATGTTTTGTATTATGTACATATATATATATAATTTGTATAAATATATATTTAAATGCATGCATGTGTGTGAACACATATGCTTGTTCTGTGCATCTCAGCAACATCACCCGTTTCACTCTCGACGAACTTAATTCGTATATATAAGGAAATGTGACAAGACAAATTAGTTATGTATATTACAGAATATTCGTTTATTAAAAACTGGTAAAAATAAATATACAAATTCAACATGCGCCCAGATGAGTGTGAGTTTTTGCAGATTTCTATATATATATATATATATATATATATATATATATATATATATATATTACAAAATATTATGTTATATCACCGATTTAAATAAGCATGATGCGTTTTGATTTTAATATGGTTAGGTTAAGTGGGAAACAACTTTCGCATTTATTAATTTATATATATATATATATATATATATATATATATATATATATATATATTATGATAATGGTAATAATCCAGGTAAAAACATCTACAGGGTAGTAATCAAAAAAAATTCAACCGGGTTTATAAAACGTGCTCAATATATATATATATATATATGTAATTGGTATGAATATATATTTAAAGGACTTGCATGTGTGTGAACACATATGGTTGTTGTGTGCACTTTGTTTTCTCATTAAATAGAATAAATGAGGTTTGGAATGTTTTTTTTGTGATTCTTCCAAATTGTTCAACGTAAGAGGTCATACTGTAAACAGTATTTAATTTCTGGCAAATAGCAATTTGCAAAGGTCGCCGAAACTCAAAACTAAATAATGGGTTGAACAATAATTGTTCTGAAGTTTCACTTGTCTTACGAAGATTACACACGGGACCAAAATATCCACGATAAATATTTCGCTAGAGTTCAACCTTTAAAGTAGCACTTCTCGTATTACTTACGTATTACGCCTCTCTCTCTCTTTCTCTCCCATCTCTTTCTCTCTTTATCTATTTAATATATATATATATATATATATATATATATATATATATATATATATCATAGAGATCTATATTTTGTATCTTGTTGCAAATGTTTATGTGCATCTGTGCATGTTTGTATGTGTGTATGTCTCGAAAGACTCCCAAGATACTCGACTATACCATAAAGTTAACAGTTTCTGAATTCCCGAGCTTTCGGACGCATAATATCCAAGGATTGGATAAAAACATCGATTTTTTCGTGTCGAACCAGCACGGAACTTCTCGGGGGAGGTACCAACTTTCATCGTTTTCCCCAACATATTTTCGTTGTACGCATGCGCACCGAGCCGAGATTAAAAGTGTTTAACTGATCTATCGTTCATAACTTGTTATACTATGTCTGTGTAGGCGGTTTGATAAGGACGAAGTACCGCGAGGTTGATAGTTCGATCCACATCAACTCACAGAGTTTCTTTTTGTTTTGTTTTTTATACAAGTGACCTAAATATAGATCGAAGGGCGGAGGGGGACGACCGGAAAGACAGTACTTACTGTTGCCTCTGGCAACGGGGAGAAGGGAGTTGAGAGGGCGCAGAGAGCCAGCAGAAATACAGTTGGGAAGAAGAGAAGGTGGGCTACCAGAGAATACAAACTTTTACATGTAGAGAGGGTGAGCAATAATAATAATAATAATAATAATAATAATAATAATAATAATAATAATAATCATAAGCATAATAATAATAATCATCATAATAATACAAATAAAAATAATAATAATAATCATAATAATAATAATCATAATAATAATAATAATACTAATAGTAATCATAATAATAATAATAATGATAATAATCATAATAATAATCATGATAATAATAATAATCATAATACTACTACTACTACTACTACTAATAATAATTATCATCATAATAATAATGATGATAATCATAATAATAATAATAATAATAATCATAATAATAATAATCATAATAATAATAATAATAATCATAATAATAATAATAATTATCATCATAATAATAATGATGATAATCATAATAATAATTAACAATCATAATAATAATAATAATAATAATCATCATCATCATAATAATAATAATAATCATAATAATAATAATAATAATAATAATAATCATAATAATAATAATAATAATAATAATAATAATAATAATCATAATAATAATAATTATAATAATAATAATCATAATGATAATAATAATAATAATAATAATAAAAATAATAATAATAATAATAAAATAATAATAATCATAATAATAATAATAATAATAATAATAACAATAATAATAATAATAATCATAATAATAATAACAATAATAATAACATTAATAATAATCATAATATAATACTAAATATAAAAATAATAATAATAATAATAATCATAATGAAAATAATGAGTATAATAATAATAACATTAATAATAATCATAATAATAATAATAAGAATAATAATAATAATAATAATAATAAGAATAAGAAGAAGAAGAAGAAGAAGAAGAAGAAAAAGAAGCAGAGTCGTAAAAGAAATTATAAAAAAAAGAAATGTGAATAAAAATAAAAATTGAGACATAATAAAAAGAAGGCAATTCATTTTGTTAGTCTTTCTTGCATTTCAAACGCACCTAATAATTTTGATTATTATCAGTTGTTGGTACTTGTTTTAAGTACGTTCTTTAATGAGTTTTCTTTTCTCAGTCATTATTTAAAAACAAACATCTTATCGTTTTGAGACATCATCCCAAAGTATTGTACCTCCTCCTCCTTCTCCTCCTCCTCCTCCTCCGCCTCCTCCTCCTCTCATCACTGAAGGCAGTCAATCAGTGCATCTTTTGTTCTATCTTTCCGACTGTTGAAATAGAACGGATGAGTTTTAAATTCTAACTTGAAACAAAATAAAGAGCTGTGATATCGTGAAACAGTAAGTATGTATGGCTATATATATATATATATATATATATATATGAAGAAGAATGGAAAGGAATTAGAGAAGCAAAAGCCAAATCGTAATTCAATTCAATTGCTCAGAGCAAGGTATATTCCGCAAAAAAGGCAATTTATTCAAGTTAAATTTTCCTTAAGCCAGGCTTTTCAAAGATCAAAATCTTATCATCAGAGGAAGTCGCTGGGATAGATAAGTTGGCAAAGGCCAAGATTTAAAATTTGAAAAAATAAAATAAAAGTTGTAGGGGAAGAAACACAGGGCAAAATTCTGCCCGAATGCAAGCAAATGTCCGATTGCTAAAAAGTCCGGTGTCGAAAAGTCCAGCGGAGAGAATGAGATGTAGAATGGTAGGTCGTTAAAAGGCCCGAAAGGTTGCTCTGAGCAATTGAATTGAATTACGATTTGGCTTTTGCTTCTCTAATTCCTTTCCATTCTTCTTCATTCTACCTGCTCTATCCTGGATATTGAGCTGTATACTCTTCACAATAGGTTTTACTTTTCCTAAAAGTTCGCTTTTAGTACACCACTTTATATAAATAAATAAATATATATATATATATATATATATATATATATATATATATATATATATATATATATATATATATATATACATATATACATATATATATATATATATATATATATATATAGACAGCATTTTCTCCGTAATACAAGTGCTGTTCTTCTTTCGTGTGAATCAGATGATTCTGGTGTTGGCATTAATTTCCCCGATGTTTTTCTAGTTAGACATCTTTCTGGAAAGACATCGGGTACTTACGGGAAGGACCACGAGAAGGTTGCCAACATCCCTAAGTGACAGTGGTACTGTGGAACCGACTGGATTCGAACTTGGAACACCCAGGTCTTCAGTCCAGGTCGTTATCCACTTAACCACCGTCACCTCCCACAAGTTTTGTTGAATATGACAGACAACTTATGTCTGGATTCTATGGTGTGGATCCTTTCCATTTGCTGAATCAGGGTCTTTGTTTCGGTGGGAAATTGGCTGATGAATCTGCCATAACTGAAGGTGTTCATCCGGGTACACTTTCAGGATCATCCGGGTACATCATCAGGGGAATCTGATACTACACTTCATCTTTTCAATCCATAGTCAGTTCTACAAATAGAATTCAAAAAAATGTTTTTAACTTCGGAATTAAAAAAATATAAAACAAGACTTCCTGTGTCTGTGTCTTTGACTTTTTCGTCCATACGAAACTTTGAGTAATATACATTTCATTGTTACTTTATTCACTGTTAACTGAATTCAAATTAAGAAAATACAAATTGAAATATTTGACACATTTTTATTAAAAGAAATCGAAAATATGTTTATATTTGTAATTATCATAGTTTAATGCGACAACATGCGATTAAATACCGCCTCATCACATAATCGCTTTACACTAAAGTTATCTTTAAAAACTGATAAATATTTATATATATATATATATATATATATATATATATATTGATATGAAGTATATATTTCATTTTTCAAACACAAAGTCATTGTTCTTCAATTTTGAAAACTATATGTAATTAAGCAATCTTTTTTGTTGGTAAAATTTAAAATTCCAAAACGTTTTCTCATTGATGAATGTTATTTAATTAGTGATAATTTTTGTCTAATAAAAATGTTATACATTGAATCTATTATTGCATTCGTTTTGAACAATTCAATTATATTATGTACCGTTCAAGTGAAAGAAGAGACCCGTTTTTAAGCCTAGCCTACGGTATCTTAGCTATTGTTTCATAAAGTATACTTCGTATATTGTCTATAAGCAGGACATCGGTATACAATTAACACAATGTTTCATTACTTGATGCAGCTATCCTAGAAAATCAGCATTCGATCTGTTTCCCATCAATAGGATTGACCAAACCTACTTTTCTCTCTCAGTATTCTCATGAATGGCAAAGTAATACATTACACAAGCTTTTGCCAACCATTGATGAGTGGCCTTTAGGCTACAGAAAGGCAAGAAGAGAAGGGGTTGTAGTAGTCAGACTCCGCATAAGACATACGCATATAACCCACAAACATTTATTGAAAGGTTAAGAGTCTCAAATGTGTATATCACGTCAAAGAACATTTTACAGTGAAACTGTCAGGATCTACAACAAAGTCAAAGGAAATACTACAACTCGAAAAATCTTAAAGACTTATTAAAAGATACAAATCTGACCAGAATCGTAGACTACATCTAATTTTATTTTATTTTTTCAAACAATATAAAATAATTTATTTACTTTGGAATTTCATTTGACAAATTCAATCGGCATTATATAACCTATAGATGGTTGTTATGCCGTAAACAAAACCAAACATTGATTTTATTGTTTTTTCTTTTCATTTGCATAACTCAATCACATCTTGCAAAATCCAAAACAACAAAAAAAAAACAATTTTCCTCTACAAAACAATCAAACTAAACACCAGCAATAGTTATTTGAAGACTGAACTAAGTTGAATCATAAAAAACATCTACCAAAATTAAATAACTTGAAAAAAGGGTTGATATGCCGTAAAATTAAACTACCAACAACCAACTCTTAGTACTAAAGTGATAAACACTAATTTCACAAAATTCAAGCCACTCTTTGCTGCAAAGGAAATAATTAATTCTGTGAATAACTTATTTAGCGTATACTTCGTAATCAAGTCAAGAAACTATAATAGAATTTAACCGGGCAGTAAACATGTTTACCGATTTTACGAAAAAATAGGTCTATGTGAAAATACGTTAATGTCGACTTGATGAAATTTTTTTGGAAAAACAACTTTTGAAAAGTTTGAGAAATTTCGAATTATTTACAAGACTAAATAATCATTCACACATTTCTTCTGAAGCGAGATATTTTGTCTTCGAGCAAAAAATGGCGACTGTACGAAATTAGTGCATTCACTGTCACGCATTTACTGACAACCAGAAACCAAAAAGCAGGAAATCATTCAACCATAATTCAATTCTTAGCATTTCTTTAGTAAATTCAAAGCATCGGAATGTTCACCTGATCTCATTAGAAACCTAAGTAGAAATGTGGTTAGGCTAAGTCTAAGTTGTGTAAATTATCAAAGTAACTTCACTTTTCAAAATAGGTTTGCGATTCTATGAATATGACTGAATATGGTGAAGAAAAAGCCGGAATTTGAAAATGATGTTGCCTGTGTGTCTCGTTAGATGACATGTCTTTGATCAAGTATTTTTAAAAATACCGGAAATCAACCTTACAAACCAATACAATTCCTAGAATATTAATTGAAGTGTATTGATTTCTTTTACTATCCCGGTCACCGTTATTCAAGGCCAAAAGCCACTCGAGGATGAACGTTATTAATAAAACGGGAATGAATGCAAACTAAAAAAATAAGTAAGTTCGTATGAATCAACATGTTACAACTTTGTTGACCTGCACGATACAGTTTCCAACATCCCTAAGTGAAACTGATATTATGGAACCAATTGGATTGGTCGTCAGTCCGTATCGTTATCCATTTGACCACCGTGACTTCCTTAAAGATGAGGAACACTATATGTGTATAAATATTGTTCAATCTTAATAACATAGTGTGGTTACTTTTGGGGTAATACATGACAACAATACGTTAACCCTAACCCTAACCTAATTTTAAGATAAAAATGTTGTAATCAAGAGAGAAGCAATCTTACGGCAACGTGTTCCATGTGTAACAGGCCCTAGCAAATAAGCTTTGTCTATAGAAAATTCGTTCGGCGATAGACGCATTGAAAGATAAAGGCAATCTTCTTTTCGTTGATGTAGCAAGGCAAGTTCTTGCTTTGAATGTCTTAAAAAAGGGAACCAAAGACTAGAAATGAGTCGAGCATCTTCCATGGAATTAGCGATAGAATTCAGCAGAGCCAATTCTCTAGTAAGTGATGGTATCATTTAAGCTAATCGCAAACACGCTCTATAGATATAGCATTGACACACGTTCATTCACCTTTCTATTGTATTCGTTTGAGTGTTCCATATTCTTCCCATTTCCCTCCACCCACTCCTCCTTCTTATTTTTTATTTATTTTTTATTCATTTCCCTTCACTTTCTTATTTTTTATTTATTTTTTTTATTCATTTCCCTCCACCTACTCCCTCATCTTATTTTTTTATTTCTTTATTATTCATTCCCCCTTTTTTCTCTCATGTATTGAACTTCTTTTCTATCCAACCATTTCATTTTTATCTTCTCGTTTTAAATTATTTCCTTTTCCAATCATGTCCCTTTCATTCTCATGTCTTCATATTTTAATAGTTATATATTTGCTACTTTCAGGTGCGTTATACGGTATGATTGATGTGTTGTATCATTGGGGTCATCTTCAGTCTCCTGTGAGGGTTATTGTAGATTGATTCCTTAAGCCCTGTAGCGTGGGGGACATGACAACTGCTGCCAGCATGATGAGCTAGGTACACTTCATATTAGCTCCGGATAGAAGGGGTCCTGTTAGATTCCCCGTTGGCTAAGTTTTTTAAAATACACACCCAGCAAAAACAATCGATCCCTAATTGTTCAAACGAAATCTATTGTAAAATTAGAAAAAAAGTCGTCTACTCCTCCATGTTATATAACGCTTCGCGAAAGAAGAATACACCTTTTAACCATCGAACACCTGACAACTTCTCTTTTGTAACTGTAATACTTTGTATAACCATACGGGGCTCTCAACGATCGCTGATCCGCAATGAATGCTATGGCTTTTTTTCTTCACTTTCTTCTTATTCTGGCTATGTCGATTCTAGCATTGGCTATCACCGAGCAGGCATGAAGCATAGTTTACAATTTACATTTAAAGTATGTAACAATGTAGACAAAGATAGCTACATTATGTAAACATGACTTGTTGAACACGGATGTATGTGTGTCGTTGGAGCACTGTCGTTAGTGTCACTAATTCTGGCTCTATTCCCATCTTTTAAATCCAAGAGACTTGACTTAACTGATATCTCACAAACTCATCTGCCTGTCAAGACCACTCGCCACTGACTTGGATGTCGATCCTCCCGAACCTGTCTCATTATTCTCCTCAAGCAGGTCTGCCCATCTGAATGGTGTTCTTCTCGACCCATCTCACTTGTCTGACACATTAATTTTTTTTAAATATTTCAATTTTTTCACATAAATAGAACGTTCATAAGAGGTGAGTTTAATTTTCTGGATGATCCTTTAATACACTCGTTAAAGTTTATCTTAGTTTAGTTATCGAGTAAAATACTTAACTACTTTAGTACTATAAATATTAGTAACAATTTATTAACAAAATGTCATATTACTTTTATATTTGAAATACCATATTTTCCGTATCCCCATTATTGGATTATATAAGAAGGCAGTAGAATATGTGAGGTTTCCGAAAAAGCAAACATAAGGGACCACTGAAAAAGGATGAGAAATGACATTGGTCGTATGAATATATGACATTGGTAGTATAAATATATGACATTGATAGGATATATATGTCATTGGTAGTATAGATATATGGCATATCCAATACTGATTTACTAATACTGAGATACTGTCCATTATATAATAAGGCAGTAGAATATGTGAGGATCGCAAAAAAGCAAATAAAAGAAGCAACGCATACGAATGCTCTGCAAAGGGGCCAGTGAAAAAGGATAATAAATCACATTGGTCGTATAAATATATGACATTGGTTATATAAATATATGACATTGATAGGATATATATATATCATTGGTAGTATAAATATATGACATTGGTTATATAAATATATGGCATTGGTCGTATAAATATATGACATTGGTTATATAAATATATGACATTGATAGGATATATATATATCATTGGTAGTATAAATATATGACATTGGTCATATAAATATATGGCATTGGTCGTATAAATATATGACATTGGTTATATAAATATATGGCATTGGTTATTAATATATGGCATTGGTCGTATAAATATATGACATTGGTTATATAAATATATGACATTGATAGGATATGTATATATATCATTGGTAGTATAAATATATGACATTGATATATATATATATAAATATATATATGTGATTGATTATATAAATATATGACATTGATAGGATATGTATGTATATATATATATATATATATATATCATTGGTAATATAAATATATAACAATGATAGGATATATATATATATATATATATATATATATATATATATATATATATATATATATATATATATATATATATATATAAGAAGGAATAGTTAAAATAAATACCTTTAGAAGCATTAAGATGCGATATCAATTTTTTTTATAAAAAAAAGAAAAATAGTATATCGAAACCGATTTTTTTTCTTTTTTTTATTAACACTAGCATTTTTTTTTGTTAGTTTAAAGTGATACAGATATTTCGCCAAAACCTGGCATCCTCGGTGTGTAATATATCCTGATATCATCGGATTTGTATTTTTGATCTCTTTACCGGCTTGTTGTTATACAGCCGGGCCAAATTTGGCAAGATGTTGTTTCCCATCATCAAATATGAAAAACGTGAATGCAGCACGTGATTTGTATAAGTGTTTAAGGTTCATTTTTTTTATTTTAAAAGCATCTATTGTTAAATTTAAGAAGGAATAGGTAATGAACCTTAAACACTTATATATATATATATATATATATATGACATTGGTTATATAAATATATGACATTGATAGGATATATATATGTCATTGGTAGTATAAATATATGACATTGATAGGATATATATATGTCATTGATAGTATAAATACATGACATTGATAGGATATATATATATATATATATATATATATATGTATATATATATATATTATTGGTTATATAAATATATGACATTGATAGGATATATATGTCATAAGTAGTTAAAATATATGGCCTATCCAATGCTGATTTACTAATATTAGACTGAGATAGTGTCCATAAGAGTTGTATGAATATGCAATACTAAAGTTTATTATTTCGCTATTCTAACAATGCATTTCAGAAACTTATGAACAAATTCTTGGCCAGATGTTTGGTGTAAATACTCAAAGACCACAAATAAAAATAATGCATGCCAACTTTAGTATTAAAAGTATTATTTAAATATATTTAATCATCGGTCTGTTGTTGGAAAAACGCTATGAAAGTAGGCAAATATTGACAGACAATTAGAGTAATTAATCTTGATAGATCTCATATCTCGTATACACATGAGTCTTCGATGCTTCAAAGAGGCCTAAAGTCGCTTACGTTGCATCGTTATTTAAGAGATGACTTTGTCCAACTCGAATAATAAGAGTTAATTTGACAAAGAACGAAACTTTCTAAATTGCCTAATCACTTGTTGCTATCGGCAATTAGAGGAAACTAAAACTGTCTGAATTTCTATTTATACGGATATATAAGTCTTGTATATATCAGAATAATTATTTAAGCCCCAAAAATTGCAGACATATTTTTATTTTCAAATTAAAGAAATATAATTTTTTTTCTAAAGATGTCCGAATTGAAAAATTAAAAATATTTTTTAATTTGTATTATCTTCCAAATTTAAAAATTATTCTTTTTAAAATTTGTATTATCTTCATTATTCTTAATTATTTCGACGACTATTTTCATTGAATTATTGAAAAATAAGCCTATGCATAATTTATAATTCAACAAACGGTTTGAAACATGATTGGGTGATATTTTCACAACTTGCCTGTCGACAGTTTTCAAATACATCTTTTTCGAACTCGGGAATCTTTGTCGACTGGAAAACCTAAACATATTTCGAACAATACACGTGATTTAATGCACGCACGTAGATTGTTCTCGTTCTATCAGACAATCAGATTAAAGTGTTCGGTAATTCTGTTATATTACGTATAGGTGTCATTAAAGTGTTCAGTAATTCTGTTATATTACGTATAGGTGTCATTAAAGTGTTCAGTAATTCTGTTATATTACGTATAGGTGTCATTAAAGTGTTCAGTAATTCTGTTATATTACGTATAGGTGTCATTAAAGTGTTCAGTAATTCTGTTATATTACGTATAGGTGTCATTAAAGTGTTCAGTAATTCTGTTATATTACTTATAGGTGTCATTAAAGTGTTCAGTAATTCTGTTATATTACGTATAGGTGTCATTAAAGTGTTCAGTAATTCTGTTATATTACGTATAGGTGTGATTAAAGTGTTCAGTAATTCTGTTATATTACTTATAGGTGTCATTAAAGTGTTCAGTAATTCTGTTATATTACGTATAGGTGTCATTAAAGTGTTCAGTAATTCTGTTATATTACGTATAGGTGTCATTAAAGTGTTCAGTAATTCTGTTATATTACGTATAGGTGTCATTAAAGTGTTCAGTAATTCTGTTATATTACGTATAGGTGTCATTAAAGTGTTCAGTAATTCTGTTATATTACGTATAGGTGTCATTGAAGTGTTCAGTAATTCTGTTATATTACGTATAGGTGTCATTAAAGTGTTCAGTAATTCTGTTATATTACGTATAGGTGTCATTAAAGTGTTCAGTAATTCTGTTATATTACGTATAGGTGTCATTAAAGTGTTCAGTAATTCTGTTATATTAAGTATAGGTGTCATTTAAGTGTTCAGTAATTCTGTTATATTACGTATAGGTGTCATTAAAGTGTTCAGTAATTGTGTTATATTACGTATAGGTGTCATTAAAGTGTTCAGTAATTCTGTTATATTACGTATAGGTGTCATTAAAGTATTCAGTAATTCTGTTATATTACGTATAGGTGTCATTAATTTGTTCAGTAATTCTGTTATATTACGTATAGGTGTCATTAAAGTGTTCAGTAATTCTGTTATATTACGTATAGGTGTCATTTAAGTGTTCAGTAATTCTGTTATATTACGTATAGGTGTCATTTAAGTGTTCAGTAATTCTGTTATATTATGTATACGTGTCATTAAAGTGTGCAGTAATTCTTTTATATTACGTATAGGTGTCATTAAAGTGTTCAGTAATTCTGTTATATTACGTATAGGTGTCATTAAAGTGTTCAGTAATTCTATTATATTACGTATAGGTGTCATTAAAGTGTTCAGTAATTCTTTTATATTACTTATAGGTGTCATTAAAGTGTTCAGTAATTCTTTTATATTACGTATAGGTGTCATTAAAGTGTTCAGTAATTCTGTTATATTACGTATAGGTGTCATTAAAGTGTTCAGTAATTCTGTTATATTACGTATAGGTGTCATTAAAGTGTTCAGTAATTCTGTTATATTACGTATAGGTGTCATTAAAGTGTTCAGTAATTCTGTTATATTATGTATAGGTGTCATTAAAGTGTTCAGTAATTCTGTTATATTACGTATAGGTGTCATTAAAGTGTTCAGTAATTCTGTTATATTACGTATAGGTGTCATTAAAGTGTTAAGTAATTATGTTATATTACGTATAGGTGTCATTAAAGTGTTCAGTAATTCTTTTATATTACGTATAGGTGTCATTAAAGTGTTCAGTAATTCTGTTATATTACGTATAGGTGTCATTAAAGTGTTCAGTAATTCTGTTATATTACGTATAGGTGTCATTAAAGTGTTCAGTAATTCTTTTATATTACGTATAGGTGTCATTAAAGTGTTCAGTAATTCTGTTATATTATGTATAGGTGTCATTAAAGTGTTCAGTAATTCCTTTTATATTACGTATAGGTGTCATTAAAGTGTTTAGTAATTCTGTTATATTATGTATAGGTGTCATTAAAGTGTTCAGTAATTCTTTTATATTACGTATAGGTGTCATTAAAGTGTTAAGTAATTCTGTTTTATTATGTATAGGTGTCATTAAAGTGTTCAGTAATTCTTTTATATTACGTATAGGTGTCATTAAAGTGTTCAGTAATTCTTTTATATTACGTATAGGTGTCATTAAAGTGTTCAGTCATTCTGTTATATTACGTATAGGTGTCATTAAAGTGTTCAGTAATTCTTTTATATTACGTATAGGTGTCATTAAAGTGTTCAGTAATTCTTTTATATTACGTATAGGTGTCATTAAAGTGTTCAGTAATTCTGTTATATTACGTATAGGTGTCATTAAAGTGTTCAGTAATTCTGTTATATTACGTATAGGTGTCATTAAAGTGTTCAGTAATTCTGTTATATTACGTATAGGGGTCATTAAAGTGTTCAGTAATTCAGTTATATTATTTATAGGTGTCATTAAAGTGTTCAGTAATTCTGTTATATTACGTATAGGTGTCATTAAAGTGTTAAGTAATTCTGTTATATTACGTATAGTTGTCATTAAAGTGTTCAGTAATTCTGTTATATTACGTATAGGTGTCATTAAAGTGTTCAGTAATTCTGTTATATTACGTATAGGTGTCATTAAAGTGTTCAGTAATTCTGTTATATTACGTATAGGTGTCATTAAAGTGTTCAGCAATTCTGTTATATTACGTATAGGTGTCATTAAAGTGTTCAGTAATTCTGTTATATTATGTATAGGTGTCATTAAAGTGTTCAGTAATTCTGTTATATTACGTATAGGTGTCATTCAAGTGTTCAGTAATTCTGTTATATTACGTATAGGTGTCATTAAAGTGTCTAGTAATTCTGTTATATTACGTATAAGTGTCATTAAAGTGTTCAGTAATTCTGTTATATTACGTATAGGTGTCATTAAAGTGTTCAGTAATTCTGTTATATTACGTATAGGTGTCATTAAAGTATTAAGTAATTCTGTTATATTACGTATAGGTGTCATTAAAGTGTTCAGTAATTCTGTTATATTATGTATAGGTGTCATAAAAGTGTTCAGTAATTCTGTTATATTACGTATAGGTGTCATTAAAGTGTTGAGTAATTCTGTTATATTATGTATAGGTGTCATTAAAGTGTTCAGTAATTCTGTTATATTACGTATAGGTGTCATTAAAGTGTTCAGTAATTCTGTTATATTACGTATAGGTGTCATTAAAGTGTTCAGTAATTCTGTTATATTATGTATAGGTGTCATTAAAGTGTTCAGTAATTCTGTTATATTACGTATAGGTGTCATTAAAGTGTTCAGTAATTCTGTTATATTACGTATAGGTGTCATTAAAGTGTTAAATATTCTGTTATATTACATATAGGTGTCATTAAAGTGTTCAGTAATTCTGTTATATTACGTATAGGTGTAATTAAAGTGTTAAGTATTCTGTTATATTACGTATAGGTGTCATTAAAGTTTTCAGTAATTCTGTTATATTACGTATAGGTGTCATTAAAGTGTTAAGTATTCTGTTATATTACGTATAGGTGTCATTAAAATGTTCAGTAATTCTGTTATATTACGTATAGGTGTCATTAAAGTGTTCAGTAATTCTGTTATATTACGTATAGGTGTCATTAAAGTGTTCAGTAATTCTGTTATATTACGTATAGGTGTCATTAAAGGGTTAAGTATTCTGTTATATTACGTATAGGTGTCATTAAAGTGTTCAGTAATTCTGTTATATTACGTATAGGTGTCATTAAAGTGTTCAGTAATTCTGTTATATTACGTATAGGTGTCATTAAAGTGTTCAGTAATTCTGTTATATTACGTATAGGTGTCATTAAAGTGTTCAGTAATTCTGTTATATTACGTATAGGTGTCATTAAAGTGTTCAGTAATTCTGTTATATTACGTATAGGTGTCATTAAAGTGTTCAGTAATTCTGTTATATTACGTATAGGTGTCATTAAAGTGTTCAGTAATTCTGTTATATTACGTATAGGTGTCATTAAAGTGTTCAGTAATTCTGTTATATTACGTATAGGTGTCATTAAAGTGTTCAGTAATTCTGTTATATTACGTATAGGTGTCATTAAAGTGTTCAGTAATTCTGTAATATTACGTATAGGTGTCATTAAAGTGTTCAGTAATTTTGTTATATTACGTATAGGTGTCATTAAAGTGTTCAGTAATTCTGTTATATTACGTATAGGTGTCATTAAAGTGTTAAGTATTCTGTTATATTACGTATAGGTGTCATTAAAGTGTTCAGTAATTCTGTTATATTACGTATAGGTGTCATTAAGGTGTTCAGTAATTCTGTTATATTACGTATAGGTGTCATTAAAGTGTTCAGTAATTCTGTAATATTACGTATAGGTGTCATTAAAGTGTTCAGTAATTCTGTTATATTACGTATAGGTGTCATTAAAGTGTTCAGTAATTCTGTTATATTACGTATAGGTGTCATTAAAGGGTTAAGTATTCTGTTATATTACGTATAGGTGTCATTAAAGTGTTCAGTAATTCTGTTATATTACGTATAGGTGTCATTAAAGTGTTCAGTAATTCTGTTATATTACGTATAGGTGTCATTAAAGTGTTCAGTAATTCTGTTATATTACGTATAGGTGTCATTAAAGTGTTAAGTAATTCTGTTATATTACGTATAGGTGTCATTAAAGTGTTAAGTAATTCTGTTATATTACGTATAGGTGTCATTAAAGTGTTCAGTAATTCTGTTATATTACGTATAGGTGTCATTAAAGTGTTAAGTAATTCTGTTATATTACGTATAGGTGTCATTAAAGTGTTCAGTAATTCTGTTATATTACGTATAGGTGGCATTAAAGTGTTAAGTAATTCTGTTATATTACGTATAGGTGTCATTAAAGTGTTCAGTAATTCTGTTATATTACGTATAGGTGTCATTAAAGTGTTCAGTAATTCTGTTATATTACGTATAGGTGTCATTAAAGTGTTAAGTAGTTCTGTTATATTACGTATAGGTGTCATTAAAGTGTTCAGTAATTCTGTTATATTACGTATAGGTGTCATTAAAGTGTTCAGTAATTCTGTTATATTACGTATAGGTGTCATTAAAGTGTTCAGTAATTCTGTTATATTACGTATAGGTGTCATTAAAGTGTTCAGTAATTCTGTTATATTACGTATAGGTGTCATTAAAGTGTTCAGTAATTCTGTTATATTACGTATAGGTGTCATTAAAGTGTTAAGTAATTCTGTTATATTACGTATAGGTGTCATTAAAGTGTTCAGTAATTCTGTTATATTACGTATAGGTGGCATTAAAGTGTTAAGTAATTCTGTTATATTACGTATAGGTGTCATTAAAGTGTTCAGTAATTCTGTTATATTACGTATAGGTGTCATTAAAGTGTTCAGTAATTCTGTTATATTACGTATAGGTGTCATTAAAGTGTTCAGTAATTCTGTTATATTACGTATAGGTGTCATTAAAGTGTTAAGTAATTCTGTTATATTACGTATAGGTGTCATTAAAGTGTTAAGTAATTCTGTTATATTACGTATAGGTGTCATTAAAGTGTTCAGTAATTCTGTTATATTACGTATAGGTGTCATTAAAGTGTTCAGTAATTCTGTTATATTACGTATAGGTGTCATTAAAGTGTTAAGTAATTCTGTTATATTACGTATAGGTGTCATTAAAGTGTTCAGTAATTCTGTTATATTACGTATATGTGTAATTAAAGTGTTCAGTAATTATGTTATATTACGTATAGGTGTCATTAAAGTGTTCAGTAATTCTGTTATATTACGTATAGGTGTCATTAAAGTGTTCAGTAATTCTGTTATATTACGTATAGGTGTCATTAAAGTGTTCAGTAATTCTATTATATTACGTATAGGTGTCATTAAAGTGTTCACTAATTCTGTTATATTACGTATAGGTGTTATTAGAGTGTTCAGTAATTCTGTTATATTACGTATAGGTGTCATTAAAGTGTTCACTAATTCTGTTATATTACGTATAGGTGTCATTAAAGTGTTCACTAATTCTGTTATATTACGTATAGGTGTCATTAAAGTGTTCAGTAATTCTGTTATATTACGTATAGGTGTCATTAAAGTGTTAAGTAATTCTGTTATATTACGTATAGGTGTCATTAAAGTGTTCAGTAATTCTGTTATATTACGTATAGGTGGCATTAAAGTGTTAAGTAATTCTGTTATATTACGTATAGGTGTCATTAAAGTGTTCAGTAATTCTGTTATATTACGTATAGGTGTCATTAAAGTGTTCAGTAATTCTGTTATATTACGTATAGGTGTCATTAAAGTGTTAAGTAGTTCTGTTATATTACGTATAGGTGTCATTAAAGTGTTCAGTAATTCTGTTATATTACGTATAGGTGTCATTAAAGTGTTCAGTAATTCTGTTATATTACGTATAGGTGTCATTAAAGTGTTCAGTAATTCTGTTATATTACGTATAGGTGTCATTAAAGTGTTCAGTAATTCTGTTATATTACGTATAGGTGTCATTAAAGTGTTCAGTAATTCTGTTATATTACGTATAGGTGTCATTAAAGTGTTAAGTAATTCTGTTATATTACGTATAGGTGTCATTAAAGTGTTAAGTAATTCTGTTATATTACGTATAGGTGTCATTAAAGTGTTCAGTAATTCTGTTATATTACGTATAGGTGTCATTAAAGTGTTCAGTAATTCTGTTATATTACGTATAGGTGTCATTAAAGTGTTAAGTAATTCTGTTATATTACGTATAGGTGTCATTAAAGTGTTCAGTAATTCTGTTATATTACGTATATGTGTAATTAAAGTGTTCAGTAATTATGTTATATTACGTATAGGTGTCATTAAAGTGTTCAGTAATTCTGTTATATTACGTATAGGTGTCATTAAAGTGTTCAGTAATTCTGTTATATTACGTATAGGTGTCATTAAAGTGTTCAGTAATTCTATTATATTACGTATAGGTGTCATTAAAGTGTTCAGTAATTCTGTTATATTACGTATAGGTGTAATTAAAGTGTTCAGTAATTCTGTTATATTACGTATAGGTGTAATTAAAGTGTTCAGTAATTCTGTTATATTACGTATAGGTGTCATTAAAGTGTTCAGTAATTCTGTTATATTACGTATAGGTGTCATTAAAGTGTTCAGTAATTCTGTTATATTACGTATAGGTGTAATTAAAGTGTTCAGTAATTATGTTATATTACGTATAGGTGTCATTAAAGTGTTCAGTAATTCTATTATATTACGTATAGGTGTCATTAAAGTGTTCAGTAATTCTGTTATATTACGTATAGGTGTCATTGTAACAACTCTGTTATTTAGAATATATTTTGCTCGTTGAATTCATTCGTGCAAGCGATTCAATTAGGTTTTCAATATCCAACTGCCCAAATTACTAAAATATTGCCTGAAAATGAATAGAAACAGACATTAACAAGTAGAGAAGTTAAATATTTATTTCAATTACAGAAATATGTTTCGATTAAGTATTTTGTATTTATCATTAAAAGGTAAGAAAAAGCCGAAATTTGAAAACTGTGTTACCTGCGTGTCTCGTAAAATGACATTGCTTGATTAACATTCACATGATCATTACTTGTAATCATGACTTCATTATAATTTACATGATAATTACTTAAAAAACAGGTAATCATAACTTAATTAAACCCTACATGATTCTTACTTTATAAAATCACTCGTGATCATTCCTTGATTAAAACAAACATAATTATAACTTCAATAAAGCCCACATAATCATTACTTAATTAAAATGTATATAATCATTACCTTATAAAAAGCCATGTAATCATAACTTTATTAGAACCTTCATGATCATTACTTAATTAAATCCCTTATGATCATTACTTAATTAAATCCCTTATGATCATTACTTAATTAAATCCCTTATGATCATTACTTAATTAAATCCCTTATGATCATTACTTAATTAAATCCCTTATGATCATTACTTAATTAAATCCCTTATGATTATTACTTAATTAAATCCCTTATGATCATTACTTAATTAAATCTCTAATGATCATTACTTAATTAAATCCCTTATGATCATTACTTAATTAAATCCCTCATGATTATTTCTTAATTAAATTCCTTTTGATCATTACTTAATTAAATACCTCATGTTCATTACTTAATTAAATCCCTTATGATCATTACTTAATTAAATCCCTTATGATCATTACTTAATTAAATCCCTTATGATCATTACTTAATTAAATCCTTTATGATCATTACTTAATTAAATCCCTTATGATCATTTCATGCTCAAAACCTACACCATCATTAGTTTATATAAAAACATCATGATTATTTAAGAGTTAAAACCAGAATGATCATTTCTTGATTAAAATCTACATGATCATTACTTGATATAAAACCACATGATCATTTAATGATAACAACTTATATGATCATTTCTTGATTAAAACCAACATGATTATTTCTTGATCAAAACGTACATCATCATTACTTGATAGGAAACCAACATGATTATTTATTAGTTTAAACCAGAGGATCATTTAATGATCAAAACTTATATGATCATTACTTGATCAAAACCTACATGAGCATTTCCTAATTAAGACCTATACGATCATTTCTCGATTAAAACCTACATGATCATTACTTGATTAAAACCTACATGATCATTACGGTATATAAAACAACATGAACATTTCTTGATCAAAACATACATGATCATTTTTTGATTATAACCTACATGATCATTTCTTGTATAGAACCTACATGATCATTTCTTTATTAAAACCAACATGATCATTTAAACCTACATGATCGTGACTTCATTAAAATCTACATGATCATTATTTGTGTAACACCCGCATTACCAGTATTTCCTTAAACGTCACATGATAATAACATCATTAAAATTCACGTGATAATTACATCATTAAAACATTAATTTCCTACATCTCTGTAGACATTAGCATTTGTAATTAAGTTAATGTTTCCACGTGGTGAAGGAGACTCCATCTGACATGATCAAATAAATACACTTAGTATTAAATATCTCAAGGGGCGATGCATTCAATTTGACTAACTATCATCATATAGAATGGTGTCGTCATAGATGTATATCTACATTCTCTAGCCATTTTCACAGGTTGGTTCTGTGGATAGAGATGTCTATATGGCATCGCTACTATACAAAAGCTCATTAAATAATCTGCTAACTATCGTCAACCTGTTCAACCAATCAGAGCTGTTGTATACCCCAGCCTTCTCTATTATATATAACTACTTTTATCAATGTGATGACAAGTTTACTCATAATTTGCCCGCGGCAAAACGGTAATACAAAAATGTAATGAATATTTAAATGATTGCTTGAATTTTAAATCATGACAAACTATGCGTTTCTTATTCGTTTTTATTTTACACCTTTCATTTTTATCTTCTTTTTTATGTAGGCAAGTTCGTTTTGGTCATTAAAATTTAACACAGAAATAATTGCTTCATGGAAAACACAACTGTTGTTACTTGAATGTCGAAAGTTTCCCAAAACATATTCTCATAAATACCTATCTTTTAGGAGAATTTTTATTTTTTTATTTAATTTTGTTAACAATGAAATAGCTTCCGTCTGAATAAGATTCAACCAACTTCTGATACATACACACACACACACACACACACACACACACACACACACACACACATATATATATATATATATATATATATATATATATATATAGTAAATGTTTTTATTGGAACATGTACAAGGTCTGCTACACTGGCATGTCGATGTTATCGATCTACAGCTGAGGTCTCATCAGGTAGAAAGTTTTTTTGTGATCCGACCAGGTCGGTGAAGTCCAGGAAGAAACTTTATAAGCCCGGTTTGATTTTCTTTGGATTTCTACCCTGTGGATTTTTACTCTACCTGGATTACTATATATATATATATATATATATATATATATATATATATATATATATATATAGCATACTATGAAATGAAATAATAAAATAAGGGGCGAATCAAATTTTATTAGAGTTCAAAGTTCAGGCAAAGTATCTCAACGTCCTTAACTCATGAGTTTTCAAAGATAATTCTTCTCCTCAGAGGACCATTACCGCAGTGACGTTACTGCAGGTGATCAAATTACACTTTGCAAATATATAAAAATATGTACAAAAATACATAAGAGTACATAACACATCAAATATATCAAGCCAAAAACATATCTGTTAAAGTTATAAAATGCATCCACGTCATGCAAATTAAAACATATTCAGGAAATGTATCCGCGAGGTTGATTGAAGATTGATCTAGGTATTGAATAACAGTCCAAAGGCGAATATATATATATATATATATATATATATATATATATATATATATATATATATATAAATATATACACGTGTAAAACTGCTTTTGGAGTTACTCGTGCTTGTGTATCTAATGACATCATTGTATAAACAGTTACTTATCTGACTGGACCGGAAAATCGAAAGTAAAATGGTTATTGCATAATTAAATTCTCAGTTTCGAGATATCAAATAATTTAACATAGATTATTAGATTATAATAAGTACTGCAAAGAATCTCGGTAATTAAAGACGAAGAAGCGAGAGAATTTTTTTAAGTACTTTTAACCCAAACAAAACAGAGTTTCGGCAAATCAACAATTTTGACCAATGAAAAACTATATTTCTGAATTTTTTTTAGATGAGGATTGATAATTTGTATAATTTTGTCTATTCGGACTACATTTCTCATCTTGAGTGTTATCATCACAACGTATCGACCGCTGTAACCTCTGCCCTTTCTCCAGGTGTATCTCTTAGACCTCTGGAATATTTCACCCAGACATGGCTGACAGAACAAGATCATGCTAACCCCTATTGATTAAATAAAGGGTTCTGTTCGAAATTCCGTCCAGATTCCCAAGTTCGACAGAAATATTCGGAAGTTCGAAGAGATACACCTGAAGAAGACCGGAGGGTACAGCGGCCGAAACGTTGTGATGATAACACTCAATATGAGAAATGTAGCCCGAATAACAAAAATTATACAAGTGAACTTCTAGCTGAACGGGTTTGAATTGTTGCGTCACTTTAGATGGGAAGTATACAAGTGGAAGATACATGTTCAACAATCAATCCGACTGTGACGGTGGTAACTTGGTTGTTTCAGGCTGAGGCATAGTTATGTGCAGTCTTAGGAGGTCTATCCTCCCAGGCTTTACCATCTATATTTGAAAAAAGGGTTAGTTTATTGCGAAATTGACCGACGCGCTCCTATCGGGGAATGCCGACGAGGTTTCTGTCGTATTTTTGTGGGCCAGAGTGCAATGCTTCTTATCCGCTGAAGTTTGATCTCTACATTCAAGAATTAGTGTAACGTTTTCCCGCGGTTTTGAAGGGAGGTAAATACGATACGTGACCCACCAGAATAGATATTATTAGAATAGAATATCTTAGACAAACTAGTCTCACGAATGTTGCATACACGCATTTTAAAGCGTCCGAATTGGTCATGAATTGACCATTTCAGACAGTAATACTCATGCACACATTTCGTTATTAACTCGATTGCCCTGATAGAATGACCAATGGATAGATGTTATCTCAATCAGATATGGATGTAGCTGTGGGAAGAACGTGAGCGAGAGAATAGTGAGAGCATTAGCTACATTGTCGACTTTACCCTTATTGGATTATTCTAAGTCGATTAAGTAGTTTACTCGAACAGTATTCACTATTGTGATTTCATGGACGACATCTTCTTTGAATAGTACAAGTGTCAACGTGACATGTATTACGACGATACACATTGTCACTTATCTTAAGTAACTCGAACATTTTTGAGTCTAAAGGTTCAAAGTAGAGTAGCCCGCACTAAGTATTTCTATTAATCTGATTTGAAATCTATGTTAAGGTTTTAATATATGATTATATGAAGCTGGCTAACTCTAAAAGAGTAAGGCAGAGTTATGGATAGACATTTTAACTCTGGTTAAGTAATATATTTTACTAACTAACGTATTATTGACTGCTGCCGAGTATTGAGAAAAAAGGGTAACTATATATATATATATATATATATATATATATATATATATATATATATGTGTGTGTGTGTGTGTGTGTGTGTATATCTAGGCAGCATCTTCTCTTGGTTGAATCATTGCTGAGAATAGTAGTAGTATGTGTTTAAAAGGCTGTGGGCAATGCAAATTCCGGGTAAGATGTAAGCTGGAAGGAACAAAACTAATAAACCGAATTCGAAATGTGACTTAATATTTATTTTTTCTTAAAAACTTACATAACAGTAAGTGTGGTGTTAGCTGTGTGGGTGATGTCCGAATGATTATAAAAATCATTTATTTAATATTTCGGGAAAAGAAACTTCCCCTTGTCAGAAATAATAAACACCATCAATAAACTCCGTCTGTGCAGATATATATATATATATATATATATATATATATATATATATATATATATATATACGTGTATCTAGGCAGCATCTTCTCTTGCAAGCAAGTATTGTTGAATATAACAGACAACTCATGTCTAGATATCCTTTGGTTGATCCTTTCAATAGTCTGAATCAGGATCTTAGTTTCAGAGGGCAATTGGCTGATGAATTTGCCAGACTTTGGATTTGTTTCCCAATTACTTTCGGACCCATCTGGGTCCATGTTCGGGGGAATGAGGTTAATCAGGTATAGACCATGCGTTAGTATTTATAGAAGGTTTTTGGCGGGAATTATGTACTATACCTGATTAACCCTATTCCCCCGAAGATTGACCTAGGTGGGTCCGAAAGTACTTGGGAGACAAATCCAAACTATGGCAAATTCATCAGCCAATACACCTCCGAAACTAATATCCTGATTCGGACTATTGTAAGGATCTTCCAAAGGATATCTAGACATGCGTTGTCTCTTATATTCAACAATATATATAATAATATATATATATATATATATATATATATATATATATATATATATATTCAAATATAAACTAAAAGTAAACTGTTAGTAGATAGAACCTATAGTGAAATGGTTGAAGCTCAATATACGAGATAGAGCAATTATTAAGATGGAACAAATAAGACGGATGAACAGGTACGAATGTCCACATTTATTTCAAACTTCGATTGTTCAATGCAAGATATATTCTGTAATAAACTAATGTTTATTATTTCCTTAAGCCAAGACTTTTCAAAGATCGAAATCTTCTCATCAGAGGAATTATACAGATAGATAAGTTGGCTGTGGAAAAGCCAAAGTTCAAACATTTGAAAAAATATTATTAAAAATGGAGTGAAATAAGTTCGTGTAAAAAAGATCTGGGGTTTGTCCGGATGGTAATGGTCCGTTGATAAAGTGCCCAATGAAAAGGAGATTTTGATAAAGAAGACAAAGTTATTCGTAGAGGCAGCATGCAAAAAGCGTTCAAAATGAAGTAACTCCAATAGTGAGATGTTGAGTTTACGAAAAACGTGTTCTTATTCATCAAAATCGCTCCAGGTAAGGCATAAATCCTCTTAAAAATATAAACATATGAATACATCCTCTTAAAATAACTGATTTGACAACGTTCACCACACTCTAGTAGATATCTAAATTCTGACAGCAAGTACCTTTAACCATTTGACTAATTCAACACCTTTACATTTATATATCGAAGTCATAATAGCGTCACATAATTGCAAGAATTTTTGAAAGTTTGTTCAAGACGATAATGCATAATCAAATGCACTTATTGTTTTGAAGTTTACATCCACATTCTTAGCCATTCTTAGCCATACATTCTATTCTTTTATTGGCATATATTGCTTTATTTCTATTGACACACTATGTATTGCTCTATTTTTATTAACATACTATATATTGCTATATTTTTATTGACATATAATATATTGATTTATTTTTATTGACATATTATATGTTTATTTATTTTCATTGAGATACTATATGTTGCTATATTATTTATTGACATACTATATATTGCTTTATACTCATTAACATACTATATATTGCTATACTTTTTATTGACATACTATATATTGCTTTTTTATATTCATACTATATTTTGCTTTATTTTTATTGGCATACTATATGTTGCAAAATTTTTATTGATATATTATATATTGATTCATTTTTATTGAGATACTATATATTGCTATATTTTTATTGACATACGATATATTGCTTCATTTTAATTGACATATGATATATTGCTATATTTTTTATTGACATACTATATATTGATTTATTTTCATTGAAATACTATATATTGCTATATTATTTATTGACATACTATATATTGCTTTTTTATATTCATACTATATGTTGCTTTATTTTTATTGATATACTATATGTTGCTTTATTTTTATTGATATACTATATGTTGCTTTATTTATATTGACATACTATATATTGCTATATTTGTATTGACATATTATATATTGCTATATTTTTATTGACATACTATATATTGCTTTATACTTATTGACATATTATATATTGCTTAATTTATATTGACATATTATATATTGATTCATTTTTATTGAGATACTATATATTGCTATATTTTTATTGACATACTATATGTTGCTTTAATTCTATTGCCATACTATGTATTGCTATATTTTTATTGACATACTATATATCGCTTTATTTTATTGACATACTATATACCGCTTTATTTTTTATTGACATATGATATATTGCTATATTTTTATTGACATACTATATATTGATTTATTTTTTATTGACATACTATATATCTCCATATTTTCATTGACATACTATATGTTGCATTTCTATATTAATACTATATATTGCTTTATTTTTGGTCACATACTATATATTGCCTTATTTCCATGGACATACTATATGTTACTATATTTTTATTGAAATCCTATATATTGCTATATTGTTAATTGACATACTATATATTACTTTTTTATATTCATACTATGTATTGCTTTATTTTTATTGACATACTATATATTGCTTTATTTCTATTGACTAACTATATATTACTATATTTTAATTGACATACTATATATTACTATATATTTATTGACATACTATGTATTGCTTTTTTATATTTATACTACACGTTGCTTTATTTTTATAGACATACTATATATTGCTTTATTTCTATTGACATACTATGTATTGCTATATTTTTATTGACATACTATACATTGCTTTATTTTTATTGACATATGATATATTTCTATATTTTATTGACATATTATATATGGGTTTATTTTTATTGAGATACTATATATTGCTATATTTTTATTGACATGCTATATATTGCTATATTATTTATTGACATACTACATATTGTTTTTTATATTCATACTATATATTGCTTAATTTTTATTGACATATGATATTTTGCTATGTTTTTATTGACATATTATATATTGATTTATTTTTATTGAGATACTTCATATTGCTATATTTTTATTGACATACTATACATTGCTTTATTTTTATTGACATACTATATATTGCTTTATTTTGATTGACATACGATATATTGCTTTATTTTTATTGACATATGATATATTGCTATATTTTTTATTGACATACTATATATTGATTTATTTTCATTGAGATACTATATGTTGCTATATTATTTATTGACATACTATATATTGCTTTTTTATATTCATACTATATGTTGCTTTATTTTTATTGACATACTATATGTTGCTTTATTTATATTGACATACTATACATCAGTATATTTATATTGTCATACAATATACTGCTATATATTTATTGCCATACAAGATATGTATATATTGTTATTGTCATACTGTATGTTGATATATTGTTATTGTCATACTATAAATAGATATATTTGGCCACTCATCTGTATATAATTCTTATCAGATCTTTATAGATCTAGAAGTTTGAGTTCGTTCAATATCTGTCTACTGTGTATCAGTCTATATATGTACGAATCTATACATGTACGTATACTTTAAAATGTGACATTTATATTTTCGTTCATTTCTGTCTACTATTTATCAGTCTATATATGTACGAATCTATACATGTACGTATACTTTAAAATGAGACATTTATATTTTCGTTCAATTTCTGTCGACTATTTATCAGTCTATATATGTACGAATCTATACATGTACGTCTACTTTAAAATGAGACATTTATATTTTCGTTCATTTCTGTCGACTATTTATCAGTCTATATATGTACGAATCTATACATGTACGTATACTTTAAAATGTGACATTTATATTTTCGTTCAATTTCTGTCGACTATTTATCAGTCTATATATGTACGAATCTATACATGTACGTATACTTTAAAATGTGACATTTATATTTTCGTTCATTTCTGTCGACTATTTATCAGTCTATATATGTACGAATCTATACATGTACGTATACTTTAAAATGTGACATTTATATTTTCGTTCATTTCTGTCGACTATGTATCAGTCTATATATGTACGAATCTATACATGTACGTATACTTTAAAATGTGACATTTATATTTTCGTTAATTTCTGTCTACTATGTATCAGTCTATATATGTACGAATCTATACATGTACGTATACTTTAAAATGTGACATTTATATTTTCGTTCATTTCTGTCGACTATTTATCAGTCTATATATGTACGAATCTATACATGTACGTATACTTTAAAATGTGACATTTATATTTTCGTTCATTTCTGTCGACTATTTATCAGTCTATATATGTACGAATCTATACATGTACGTATACTTTAAAATGAGACATTTATATTTTCGTTCATTTCTGTCGACTATTTATCAGTCTATATATGTACGAATCTATACATGTACGTATACTTTAAAATGTGACATTTATATTTTCGTTCATTTCTGTCGACTATTTATCAGTCTATATATGTACGAATCTATACATGTACGTATACTTTAAAATGTGACATTTATATTTTCGTTCATTTCTGTCGACTATTTATCAGTCTATATATGTACGAATCTATACATGTACGTATACTTTAAAATGTGACATTTATATTTTCGTTCATTTCTGTCGACTATTTATCAGTCTATATATGTACGAATCTATACATGTACGTATACTTTAAAATGTGACATTTATATTTTCGTTCATTTCTGTCGACTATTTATCAGTCTATATATGTACGAATCTATACATGTACGTATACTTTAAAATGTGACATTTATATTTTCGTTCATTTCTGTCGACTATTTATCAGTCTATATATGTACGAATCTATACATGTACGTATACTTTAAAATGTGACATTTATATTTTCGTTCATTTCTGTCTACTATTTATCAGTCTATATATGTACGAATCTATACATGTACGTATACTTTAAAATGTGACATTTATATTTTCGTTCATTTCTGTCGACTATTTATCAGTCTATATATGTACGAATCTATACATGTACGTATACTTTAAAATGTGACATTTATATTTTCGTTCATTTCTGTCGACTATTTATCAGTCTATATATGTACGAATCTATACATGTACGTATACTTTAAAATGTGACATTTATATTTTCGTTCATTTCTGTCTACTATTTATCAGTCTATATATGTACGAATCTATACATGTACGTATACTTTAAAATGAGACATTTATATTTTCGTTCATTTCTGTCGACTATTTATCAGTCTATATATGTACGAATCTATACATGTACGTATACTTTAAAATGTGACATTTATATTTTCGTTCATTTCTGTCTACTATTTATCAGTCTATATATGTACGAATCTATACATGTACGTATACTTTAAAATGTGACATTTATATTTTCGTTCATTTCTGTCTACTATTTATCAGTCTATATATGTACGAATCTATACATGTACGTATACTTTAAAATGTGACATTTATATTTTCGTTCATTTCTGTCTACTGTGTATTAGTCTATATATGTACGAATCTATACATGTACGTATACTTTAAAATGTGACATTTATATTTTCGTTCATTTCTGTCTACTATGTATCAGTCTATATATGTACGAATCTATACATGTACGTATACTTTAAAATGTGACATTTATATTTTCGTTCATTTCTGTGTTTCTATCTTTTCTGTCTCATACACATGTTTTTCGAAATCATTCTCTTGTTCCTGAGGCTTCATGGCTTTATTTTCGCGCATCAACACAGGATTTGACAAGATGACATTAGATGTTAACAATGTGGATTAACTTTTCAATGACAACTGTTTGAAAACATATTGCACCGAGTTGTATGTTCAGACATCTTTGAGAGATCGAAAAATAAAATAAACGTAAGAGAAGTTCCTTAAACATAAAAAAATTTGAATACACGTAGACGTTTTATAAAACTAATAGGCAGATGTTAATAAAAATGTTTTAGTAAACAAAGATGTTCACGTAAACATGTTTGTGAAACCTCCATAGTAGATCTATAGTTATTTATTAAAATATATTACTGCCCCTTACCCTACCCTAACCCTAACCCTAACTCTAAACACTAACCCTAACCCTAACCCTAAACCCTAACCCTAACCCTAAACCTAACCCTAACCTCTAACCAGCATATACTTGTTAGCTCTTGCTTTCAACGTACGATTATTATATATATATATATATATATATATATATTTAATAACACGCAGTACTACTAGCTTCATTGCGAACTCCAACACAGTTTGTTGTTGTAGATCACTATTCGCTGCTCGTTGTGAATACCCGCCGACTTGGTATTCACAAAGTTACATACCTCCTTAATTCAAATCTAACGGGCAAACGCTCTAGACTGCGAATCAGTGGCGATTTGTGATCGGAAATCGCACCCGTCGACCATCGGAAATTAACTTCCTGCACTGAAGATTGCGTAAGCATGAAACATCGATGTCTGTAGGTAATAAATAATTAATATTTATTCATAAACATTATATATATATTTAAATCGTCAACGACTTTAGAGAACAATGCGGAAATCGTTCTATGCGCGTTTCTCCACTGCCTTTTTAAATTCTCTACTTTCTCCAGCTATTTTGTTCATTCGACGAAGAATTGAAAACGTTTGTGAAACCTATGAAGCCTATATAACATTTTTTGTTATTTTAATACGAGAAAGACCATCAGAAAAATTGAAAATTAAATAAAGTTTAAATAACTAGACGAATTCCGTTATTTTTAACAATGTTTGCATAAATATATATGTATATATATATATATATAAATATATGTATATATATACATATATATACATATATATATATATATATAACATCTATATTATTGATTCATTCAGATGACCATGTAAAATTAATTCAAAATTGAAAACCATAATTTTATGAGTTCTATTATTTTACTTTTTATTTTTGTATTTTATATTTATATTTATGTTTGCACCTCAGTGGATGTTTATCATTGCAATTTACATCTTATATATGAAAACAATATGTTCATCTTTAATAGTTGGCATTCTTACACGTGTTTCTTTGTACAAAAAATACAGATCAAATATCCCATCTGTCAATCTTCAGAGAATATATTAGAATATGTATTGAAATTGTAGCAACATCCTTATAATATGTATAGTTGCTAATTACTAGACATTACTAAGACATTTCTTACTAAAACTGTTCTTGGTAATTATTATTTATAAGTAATTTTTATCTTCACATGTCTGTCACTAGTTGTGAACCCCAGTCGCATGTTTTACCAGGCCTGTATTATGGATCGCCTTGATTACGTTTCATTTCATTGCAGCGCAGCGTATAATTGGGTAATGTTAGTCATGTGCCAACACTGTGGACTTCCCCTTATTAGCGTTACATTATGAGTTGCAACTTAGAGGCTAGAAAGACTTTATGGATTTAATAAATGTTGGGACGTTAATGACCATTGCTAGATTGTCAGCAGAAACTCTTGTGTAATGTGTAAAACTTTGTATTGCTTGAGATAGGTCGCAGACATGGTACAAGAGCTAGACTGTTTAGTAGTCGTGGATTTTCGTCTTCTGTGCCATAACATTTTAATGTGCTTAATAAATGGCCTAGGGTTTATTTGGTTTTCGTAAGCCAATTAAGCGAACAAGTCATCCATCTCTTAATTTGGGTCAGCTGATGAATTCAAGTGTTATGGGTGACAGTAAGATGACTTCTGAGTGTGAGGGCAAACAATCCTGCATTTTCTATTAATGACTAATCAAAATTAAAATATTGATCAGAGTAAAATATTAAAACGATTAGAAATACAATTTTTATTTTTTAGAACAGACCAATTGTATGCAGATCGTCGGTGATAGAATCGGCAAAAACTGAGTATGCCGCAGCGTAAGCAAAGAGTCGTTTACTATATACACTCCAACTAGTAGATGTTCTGCCTCGCATTCCGATCAGACTTCGTACGTACATTTCCTATTAATGTTGCTGTTTGTATGCACGTCTGTACATAGAATGATCTCTGAAATAATGTTTTTTCATAACAGGATATTAGACAAATACATATTATTAAGGAGCGTCAGAATAGAAACTTAAGAGACAATATATTATTTATAATACAAGTTTATTGTGCATTCATACAAATAGAAAACGCACCTGTTACTTAGGAGATGATCATTTATATGAATGATATATATATATATATATTTATATATATATATATATATATATATATATATATATATATATATATATATGCTAGACGCAGACACCACACTCTCACCAACACCTGCTTCCTTAAGCTCCCCTTCTTTAGTGACCGCATCACTTCCGCTATCCGCAAAGCTTTACGTAGTGAGAACCTCGATATACAACTCTCCCACACAGGCACTTCTTTCCGACAACATTTGGCCCAAAAAAGCCACTACACTCCGGAACCCTGCTCTCTAATTAATTGCCCCATCCCCAACTCTGGTCTCTGATTTCGCACCTATACTGTGTACAGCCTGCAATGCGCTAAGTGCCGGAAGTTCTATATCGGTAGCACCGTCAGGCCTCTGCACCAACGCATCAAAGAACATTTGAACACCCACATTTCTTCTTTTCACAAACTCATAGTATCATGTGGTAACACACATCGCTTTGTTAATGTCCGCATCCTCAACTCAATCCGCAATGTCGTTCAACTTTGGATTTCTGAAGCCATTCTAATCTCTAAACATAGCCCCTCTATAAATAACAGATTTGAGCTTCCTTCTCCATTCATTCTCTGATTCCTCAAGGCTTACACTCCTTTCCTTCCTAGCCCGAGCCTACTACCTGCCCATAACAAATCCACTCCGCATCTTGATGCTTTCCACCCTCTCCCCTACCTCCCGCCTTCCAAATGTTATTATGTACTTAATATCACTTTTAATCACATGAAACTTAATTAATCTTACATGAAATAAATAAAATAAAACAAATTACCTTTAGGAATAATTATGCCCTATACCATTACATATTAATGAAATAAATATTTTTAAAAATTAAGAAATCTAAATTCTAAATAAATGTATATATATATATATATTTATTTATAATCTCTTTAATCCCTTATAATTTATAATATATATATATATATATATATATATTTAAATATATATATATATATATTTAAATATATATATATATATATTTATAATCTCTAAATTTCCCCCCCACCACCCCTTATCCTTTTCATTCAACTGAGATTTCTAAATTCATATTACTATTGATTTACCTTTTATTTCAGAGTTGATTTCAGTTTTGAATTAAAATTTAAATTAATTCTAACCATATTTTTTATTTCAACAGTTGCCTCCCCTTGACCCCCCATTTTCTAGTAACATCTTAACAGCTTCAGCTACCAACAATTTATCAAATTTCAAATTGAATTAAAATTTAAAAAAAAAAAAAAATAATAATAATAATAATAACAATAATAACAATACTAATAATAATAATAATAATAATAATAATAATAATAATAATAATAATAATAATAATAATAATAATAAATAATAAAGCATATCTAAAAAATATTAATAAGATGACAAGTGTAAAGCTGAAAAATTATACAATAAATTAAAAAAAAAATTATGATGAGAATAATTAATATCGATATGGAATCTAAACTCATTTTCTGTGAACCTGCCACCAATTCTCTGCGGCATTTCGTCAACAGTTGTGCCCATCTCGCATTTTCGACCACTCGGTCATATTTTTGATTTCTTTTGATATTTTGCCTGAACTTTGAATTCTAATAAAATTTGATTTGCACCTTATTTTATTATTTCATTTCATATTATGATATATATATATATATATATATATATATATATATATATATATATATATATATATATATATATATATATATGAAGGAGAATGGAAAGGAATTAGAGAAAGCAAAAGCCAAATCAAAATTCAATTCAAAAGTTCAAAGCAAGATATATTCCGCAAAAAGGCAATTTATTCAAGTTAAATTTTCCTTAAGCCAGGCTTTTCAAAGATCAAAATCTTATCATCAGAGGAAGTCGCTGGGATAGATAAGTTGGCAATGGCCAAGATTTAAAATTTGAAAAAATAAAATAAAAGTTGTAGGGAAAGAAACGCAGGGCAAAACTGTGCCAAGGTGCAAGCAAATGTCCGATTGCCAAAAAGTCCGGTGTCGAAGAGTCCAGCGGAGAGAATAAAAGTTCGCTTTTAGTACACCTCTTTATATATATATATATATATATATATATATATATATATATATATATATATATATATATATATATCCAATCAAGCGTGTTGAACGTAACTAAACTTTCTCGTTTGTAAATCTGCTTCGTGAGGTCCTCAAACCGTCGACCTATCCTTTTGGTTTCACGTGGCAGTCAGTACAGTATTTCGCAGATTGTTCTTAATTCGGTTATTTTTTCGAGCGCTTTCGACTTTCTTAGTTGTCTTCAGGAGCAGGTGTTTTTTAAAAAGAAGACTTGAGTTAATGCATTATATGTATCGGTAACGGCGAATGAAAGAAAAGAGAAGGTGTGTGGTTGAGTTGATTTTCTTCTATTTGTTTGTGTATTTGGTTTTATTGTTTATTTATTCTGAAACCAGAAAGATAGCTCAACGGCTTGAGAACCTCACGAAGAAGATTTACAAACGAGAAAGTTCCGTGACGTTCAACAACGCTTGATTGGATGATGACTTGCTGCCTATATATATATATATATATATATATATAACGTAAAATATAATAACACGAAATTACATGATTGTCGATGCAATAATTTATTTCAACCTTGCGGTTTTATTCAAGCATCCAACTTAACAATTACATTTTTGATACTGATAGAAAATTGAATTTATCCTCGGCACTTCAAACACAATCAGAGGGAGTGGTGGTAGCAGTCGGTTTGAACACCCAACATAGAGCGAGTAGGAATTAACATCTTATATTTAACTAAATTAATCTAAGGGGATCTTATGGTTTTTTTTGTTTATTTTTATTAAATAATAACGTCTGAGTTAAGCGCACATATTCTTTCTACATATCCGACCTGGTGACATACGCCTCCATACATACGCACACATATACCTATTCTTAACATCACACACACACAATTTTTGGCTAGCCCGAAATTCAGCTTACCAAGGCCACCGAGAATTTTTACCCGGCAAACGAAACGAGAGAGTCTCGTGTCATCGGCCGGTTGACACTTCTCGTGCCCTAATTATCTCTAGATTCGCGCGTCAGAATTAATTTGAAAATTAAAAATACTCTGATTTTCACAAATTCATCTTACATTAGTTTATAATCTATGGAAGCCTATAATTAATTCTAATCTAATATTGTCTAGTGATAATACTATACACTTAATTTAATTCGCTATCTTATTTTAAGTAAATAACATCTGCATACATCCCTATATAAATACACATCTATCTCTACACGCACACACATGTATACATACATATACACACACATACATATATACTTACATCTACACACACATATATATATACACACATACACACATATACATATATATATATATATATACATACATACATATGCACTCACACATACATACATATATACCCCCGTACCTACTACCTTGAATTAAAATTTTTTTAAGACATCGAAGATAAATGTGTTTCGTCTTTAAGTATTCATTAAAGAACATCCCTACTAAATGAATGCATCCCTACACACACACACACACAAACATATGCACATACACACACATACACACATATACCTATACACACCTATATACGCACATGCACACATAGCCACAGATGTGCAAAATAGAGATACATATATATGTATACATAGACATACACAAATGCACACCTGTACACATACCTATATACATACTCAGTCATACGCATACGTACACACATACCTATACTCATATACTTGCACATGCCCATACATGCACACATACACCTGCACCCATGTATACACATATATACCTATATACATATATATATATATATACAAAATAATATATACGGCCTGGAAAGTTTTAAATTGCATATACATACCCATAAGTAAAATAATACATACGGCCTGGAAAGTTTTAATAACCGGGGTAAGAGTTTAATTAAATATACGCACACATTGATAAGGCAAATATGCAGTACATACATACACACACACACATACACACACCCACATACATGCTAGCACATACACAAACACAAGCATGCATGTACACATATATATACATACAAAAACAAATGTACTTATATATACGTTCCTAATTTTTATCATACATACATATACATTAATGCTCGCATACACGCGCATCCGCACGCGCATGCATACATAGCAAATATAATGCTATCTTATTTCAAATAAGTACACTGAATACACGAATATCTTAAGGTACACTCGTATATGCATACATCCGAAAAAACAACTATAACTAATGTCACCAGGTCAGTAATTACATGTTCATAACAGATATTAATGTAAATATTTATGGGGGTTTACCGTAACTGATCTATTTGGTATCTAACTGTTACAAGTCTAGAGGTCTATCAGATTGTTAGATATTGGTAATTTTAAATTTGCATTTATGTCTGCATTTCGCCATCAATTCATCACGTTTGTTTAAAAGATTATTGCGGTCGTATTTTAGGATTCTTATTTTCTCCTCTAAACATAAATTGCATCTCTGCCTAAATCCATTTAAGATATCCGAAAAGCATAGTATTGACCACGAAACCACCGGGGACCGGTTCTCATTTTTCAGAAGCCACCATTGTTTCGCTAATTCTGTTTTGTTCTTGAGATCTGGGTTGTTAAAAGAGTGTTTGTGGTCATAAAAGCGTTGTTTCCAGTTACCCGCGGAGATGCCGATGTAGACTTTATTGTCCCTGTTATTATCTTCCGGATGAATAGTGGCCTTATACACCACACACTCAACTTTACAGTTACCGTCCAGTGGGCAGTTCTCTTTAACTTGGCAATTACATTTATGTACTGTAACCTTATTTTTACTAGAATTGTTTAGTAATTTACGATTATGGGTGCTGATTATTTTATCCATGTTTTTGGTACAAGAGTAACTAATTTTTATGGTTTTTCTATTAAATATCTTTCTGAGTGGATTATTCATGCTAAAATGCTTATCTACTAGGTTCAAGAATACTTTCCCGATGTTGATGTTAGATAGTTGGCAGTATGGCGGATTGAACCATGTTATTTTACGGCCTCTATTCCTGGATTTATTTTTATTTTCTTTCTTGATATATTTGAGTTTATCGCTATATCCACTTTTTTCTAGCGCTCTATTGTATAAATGTTTGTTTGTTTCAAAAATTTCCTTGTTAGCCGAAAGTTTATTGATTCTAGTATTAATCGTTTTAGGTACTTGTTTGATTATGCAGTTCGGGTGATTAGATCTAATATTGATATATGATGGTGTGTGATTATCTTTGTTGAAGGGTTTGTAAGTCCCCCTTTTTAAGTCTAGTGTAATGTCTAGATAGTTAACTTCTTTACAATTTGGGGTTATGTCTATTTTAAATCCTAGGTATTTGAATGCTCTTATTATTTTTTATGTATTTTGGATACCATGGGGCCGTCACTATTAGGGATGATAATTAGTCCATCATCCCTGTATAAACCAACTAAATTAGGCTCTACAATTCTGCTGAGTGTGTACATTATAAATATGCCCACCAGATCGGCAATCTGTGCTGAGTCAAAAGCACCCATCGGAACATCGAAGCTGTTGTTGTTTAATTTAATCCATGTTTCGTGGTTGTTTGTAAGGATGGATCTGCGACATGCCATAATTATTCTTACCTGTTCATCGGATATATCCACGAAATTCCTAGCATAGTTAATGCTGTTCGTAAGTAACTCCTTGGAAATCGAGGGGTAAAATTCCATAATATCGAATTGTATAAAGGAGGCATTCCTCTTATTTTCAATTGATATAAACCATTTGATAGTATCCGAAGAATCCTTCCAAAGGTTGAATTTGGTAGCCTCCAGAGTTACTTTAATGATATTCTTGAGGAACTCCCTAGATACATGGCCGAGTTCCGATTTTGTAGAGTTGATCAATCTAGCTTGTTTTTTAATGTGGAAATTTTTCTTGTGGTCCTTGATTAGTATGTATGCGTCTTTGTTATCGATTTTCCCCACTCTATCCTCGATGTCCAGCCTGGACGCAAAGTCCTTGGTTTCCTCATTAATTATCCTTTCAGTGTCGTGGGTATCTTTTCTGTAATTTTAACAACCCAGATCTCAAGAACAAAACAGAATTAGCGAAACAATGGTGGCTTCTGAAAAATGAGAACCGGTCCCCGGTGGTTTCGTGGTCAATACTATGCTTTTCGGATATCCCAAATGGATTTAGGCAGAGATGCAATTTATGTTTAGAGGAGAAAATAAGAATCCTAAAATACGACCGCAATAATCTTTTAAACAAACGTGATGAATTGATGGCGAAATGCAGACATAAATGCAAATTTAAAATTACCAATATCTAACAATCTGATAGCCATCTAGACTTGTAACAGTTAGATACCAAATAGATCAGTTACGGTAAACCCCCATAAATATTTACATTAATATCTGTTATAAACATGTAATTACTGACCTGGTGACATTAGTTATAGTTGTTTTTTCGGATGTATGCATATAC
Source organism: Sepiola atlantica (assembly GCA_963556195.1). Taxonomy (NCBI): domain Eukaryota; kingdom Metazoa; phylum Mollusca; class Cephalopoda; order Sepiida; family Sepiolidae; genus Sepiola; species Sepiola atlantica. The sequence goes on along the minus strand of OY744534.1, from coordinate 96,593,974 downwards.
GAGTGTACCTTAAGATATTCGTGTATTCAGTGTACTTATTTGAAATAAGATAGCATTATATTTGCTATGTATGCATGCGCGTGCGGATGCGCGTGTATGCGGGCATTAATGTATATGTATGTATGATAAAAATTAGGAACGTATATATAAGTACATTTGTTTTTGTATGTATATATATGTGTACATGCATGCTTGTGTTTGTGTATGTGCTAGCATGTATGTGGGTGTGTGTATGTGTGTGTGTGTATGTATGTACTGCATATTTGCCTTATCAATGTGTGCGTATATTTAATTAAACTCTTACCCCGGTTATTAAAACTTTCCAGGCCGTATGTATTATTTTACTTATGGGTATGTATATGCAATTTAAAACTTTCCAGGCCGTATATATTATTTTGTATATATATATATGTGTATATAGGTATATATGTGTATACATGGGTGCAGGTGTATGTGTGCATGTATGGGCATGTGCGAGTATATGAGTATAGGTATGTGTGTACGTATGCGTATGACTGAGTATGTATATAGGTATGTGTACAGGTGTGCATTTGTGTATGTCTATGTATACATATATATGTATCTCTATTTTGCACATCTGTGGCTATGTGTGCATGTGCGTATATAGGTGTGTATAGGTATATGTGTGTATGTGTGTGTATGTGCATATGTTTGTGTGTGTGTGTGTGTAGGGATGCATTCATTTAGTAGGGATGTTCTTTAATGAATACTTAAAGACGAAACACATTTATCTTCGATGTCTTAAAAATTTTTTAATTCAAGGTAGTAGGTACGGGGGTATATATGTATGTATGTGTGGGTGCGTATGTATGTATGTGTATATATATATATATGTATATGTGTGTATGTGTGTATATATATATGTGTGTGTAGATGTAAGTATATATGTATGTGTGTGTATATGTATGTATACATGTGTGTGCGTGTAGAGATAGATGTGTATTTATATAGGGATGTATGCAGATGTTATTTACTTAAAATAAGATAGCGAATTAAATTAAGTGTATAATATTATCACTAGACAATATTAGATTAGAATTAATTATAGGCTTCCATAGATTATAAACTAATGTAAGATGAATTTGTGAAAATCAGAGTATTTTTAATTTTCAAATTAATTCTTACGCGCGAATCTAGAGATAATTAGGGCACGAGAAGTGTCAACCGGCCGATGACACGAGACTCTCTCGTTTCGTTTGCCGGGTAAAAAATCTCGGTGGCCTTGGTAAGCTGAATTTCGGGCTAGCCAAAAATTGTGTGTGTGTGATGTTAAGAATAGGTATATGTGTGCGTATGTATGGAGGCGTATGTCACCAGGTCGGATATGTAGAAAGAATATGTGCGCTTAACTCAGACGTTATTATTTAATAAAAATAAACAAAAAAAAACATAAGATCCCCTTAGATTAATTTAGTTAAATATAAGATGTTAATTCCTACTCGCTCTATGTTGGGTGTTCAAACCGACTGCTACCACCACTCCCTCTGATTGTGTTTGAAGTGCCGAAGATAAATTCAATTTTCTATCAGTATCAAAAATGTAATTGTTAAGTTGGATGCTTGAATAAAACCGCAAGGTTGAAATAAATTAATTCATCGACAATCATGTAATTTCGTGTTATTATATTTTACGTTATTATTGCTCTGTTTACCACATTGAGCTCTCTTACCCGGATTTCTTCCTGGAATTATTCCATTATAACACTATATATATATATATATATATATATATATATATATATATATATATATATATATATATGTATATATATATATATATATATATATATATATATATATATATATATATATATATATATATATATATAAGCATTTTCCTATTTATGCAAACGTTAAAAATAACTGAATTCGTCTGTTAAATTATACTATAATTTATTTTTTTCAATTTTTCTGATGGTCTTTTTTTGTATTAAAAAAAAATAAAAAAATAAATATTTTATAGGTTTGACAGGTTTCACATGTTTCACGAACGTTTTCCATTCTTCAGCGAATCAGCCTCGCAGCTATCTATATAAAAACACAACGGTAAAATTAACAACATCTCATATGAAACGAGTGTAACATTTTAAAATGCTTAACGTAATGCGATTTTGATGTGATGCCATCCAGGGTTGCTGAATTTTTAATCTTATACGACTTCCTGGAACAATGCGGAAAACGTTCTATGCTCGTGCATCCACCGTCTTTTTTTAAATTCTCTTCTTTCTTCAGCTTTTTTGTTCATTTGCTTTTGACACCTGAAGATGATTCGACGAAAAATCGAAAACGTTCGTGAAACCTGAGAAACTTATTGAACATTATTTTTTAAAATTTTATCAGAAAAGTTGAAAAAATAAAAAATGTATAATTAAACATACGAATTTAGTTGCTTTTAAAAATGTTTGCATAATATACACACACACACACACACACACACACGCACACACATATATATATATATATATATATATATATATATATATATATATATATGTATATTTATATGTGTGTATTGTCTCTTGGGTAAGTGTACCTTAATTTAAAAAATTGTCTATATCGATTTCTCGCGACCGCGCGGTCTTGAGCGTGTGTCTCGTGATTTTAGTCTGAACTTACGAACAGTCGACAATTAATAGGTCCCTCACTATCCACCTGTCCCTTTCCCATCGCCGCAATGTTGCCTCCTTGAGCTTGTTTTACAAATACTTCAATTGATTGTGCTCCGAGCATTGATGAACTAGCTGCTCTAGTGCCCCCTCGACGCAAATACACTTAAACAACGCAACAATCAGCAAGGTCCCATCCATTCACTGTGAAGGCCCCCAGATGCCGGAGAGCCTTCTACTCCAGCAACTTCTTTCCTCGTGCTGCCGGCCTCTGGAACTCCCTCCCTGCTCCCTTTTTCCCCAGACGTTACTGTCATGCAGAGGTTTAAAACTCATGTAAACAGACATCTCGCTGCACAGCTCCCAACTTAGGATGACACCCTAAACCTACTCCCTAATTCTCAGTAGCCCCTTACGTCTACAGTAGCGTCCTGTCTTGTTTGGGGTGAAACATCTTTAAAAAAAAAAAAGACTGGACGAATGCCCGTAAAATTAATTCCCTTTAAAGAAACAATTTTACAGTACGTCTATGTCCCAGTAAGAATATCGAAATTCAGATTTCCTGCTTCTAAATTTTAACCGAGAAAAAAAACTTGCCGTTTTATGTAAAAGAAATTATGGCTTAAGAAAAAATGCAAATCCGAGGTATTATGTTTAATTGCTTCTTAATGCCTATAGATAAAAGTTTATGCAAATTGGAAATATTTTGATTTTGAAATGAGTGGTTGTGTCTATATTATACCTCTAAAAACTGTTAAAATATGAAAAAATACTGATATTTACCGAATATTTAAAAATAATGTGTCATACCTATTTTTTTTTAAATTTCACAAATATTAGACCTGGTGATACCAGATCAGGCTGCCCTGTAGCTCCCTGAAACGAAATTCACCTACATTGACGTTTTTTTTTTTTTTTGTAAAACTTAATTATGTTCTACAAAACCAAAAACAAAAACAACAGCCCTCTCCCTTTCTCCCTCCCCTTTTTAATTTTATTTTTCCTACCCTACTCCCGGTCCTGGATATGACCTTAAACTACATCCGATGGTGAGATCCGGCTTACGGACTTTGGGGAATGTGGAGCCTCCTCTTAATTACCATTGCTCCCAGGTCCACCCTGACCCGGAGTGGTAGTACCTGTTAGGGTCCCAACTATGGGTTAAATAGAAACAGATATTAAAAGAACTTGAAGCATAAAAACTTTCACCAAAATGACTGCATTCGGCATTAAATAACCTGAAAAGGGTTGATATGCCGTAAAACAAAACAACCAAACTAAACACCATGAATAAATACTTGATGATATAAACAACTTGAAACATAAAAACTTTCACCAAAATGACTGCATTCGGCATTTAAAACCCGAAAAGGGTTGATATGCCGTAAAACAAAACAACCAAACCAAACACCATCAATAAATACTTGAAGATATAAACAACTTGAAACATAAAAACTTTCACCAAAATGACTGCATTCGGCATTTAATAACCCGAAAAGGGTTGACACGCCGTAAAACAAAACAACCAAACCAAATATTAGACGTACTTACATTTTCACGAATGATTTTAACCTCCACTTATCTACTTTTGCGTAAAGCTAAATCAAACTATGTATAGCCCACATCAACACCCGTTACGTCTAGCAGATATGTTCCAAAATGTATAATGATCGGTTAATTAGCTTAGGATGGAATGCTATACCTAATAGATATCATCATATACACATATCTAACGTTTTATGAAAATAGACAGCAAATGATATCTGGAGCTGGCACGACAAACAAGAATACTTCGTGTAAAGGTGCCCCAACGACGTAAATTCACTAGACCAACCAGACCATCTGACAACTCCTATCCATACATTGTGGAGGCCCCCAGAATCCGAAGAGCTTTCTACTCCAAAAAGCTTCTTACCTTGTGATGCTGAACTCTGGAACTCCCTCCCTGCTCTCTGTTTTCCTGATGGTACTGTAATGCCGAAATTTAAAACTAATATAAACAGACATCTTGCTGCACAGCTCCCAATTTAGGTTGATCCCCCCTCCAAAAAACAAAATAAAAAAACTCTCGCCCTTTTTCTCAGTAGCCCCTTACGTCTACAGTGGTGGCCTGCCTTGTTTGGGGTGAACTATGTTAAAAAAATATATATAAGAACTATCTTAAACCTCGAAGAAAATTTACAAGATTTAAAATGCATTTTTGGAAATGAGATTTTAGTAAAACATAATTTTCTGAAAATGATATTTTTATGAGTTTTCTGTGAATCATTACTCGGCCTTTTTTTTTTTATTCATGACATAATGTACAAATCTTTTAAGTTTTAAGACTGACATTTAATGTGCGTCTGAAATCTATTTATTTTCACATTAAAAAAAGCCTTAATTAGCTAATACAACGATGACGCTGAGATAGGGAGAAGACTGTGTTTGCTATTGTTGACTGGTTTCCCTCGTTTATTAATTGAATTTAATAACTTTTTTGTGGCGAATGAAGCAGACCATCGAAGGCAATCATCTATTGAATAATTCCGATGTCCTTCTGTCTGTCCATTCGGAACTATTGCTATACATCATCGCATAACGATGACCATGCTGATGACAGAAACGACAGCTTATGCTGACGATAACAATACTAATGATGATGACGATGTTGTCGACGATGATAGAAGTTCCGTTATTGTAATTATGATATCGATGAAGATAATGATGACGTAATGACGACAATAATGGCGGGAAGATAGAAAAACAAAATCACGTAAGAAATTTGGTTTGCTTTCGTTCAGCCATTTTCTTTCATGTGAAAATTATTGTGGGTATTTGAATGATTAAATACGATATCTATTTGAACAAGGTCATTGTAACCGATTAGTTGAACACAAGTTGTTATAAAATAAATAGATCGGCAAACAGTGTGTTCATACATTCTAACGATATTAGTGCGTATCTGTTACGAATCTAATTTCCGATTATGTTATAAACCAGAATAATAAAACAATTGCGAACACCGAATAAATAGTATGGTACTGATATCGATCCTGAACCAGCTTTCGTGACGTTCGACTCGGAATCGTTCGGCTGTCCTACGCAAACGCCCGAATGTTGACGAGCCAAAGCAGCGAGCAGCCGATAACTTTGTTACAAAGTGAAAATAAGTGCTTCTGGAGACGGATTTATGTCAGGAAGTTTTTTTGAAGAAAATAAACCCAAAATTAATTACGAACAGCTTTGCACTTCAGTATCATCGCGAGCAAGTACAAGTAAATAATAAAATTAAAAAAATATGTCGTGATGAAAATCATTTTGGTACGTTTTTTTTTTGTTTCTTCAAAAAAAATCCTTGTAAATAAAATACAGTATTTATTTTATAACAGTAACCAATGTTTTTTCCTGTTGTTTCTTAAAAAAAAAAAATCATGTAAATATGTGTCATTTTCTTTGTTTGTTTCTTTAAAAAATTCTTTACCCTAACCCTAACACAAAACCCTAACCCTAACCCTAACCCAAAACCCTAACCCTAACCCTAACCCTAACCCTAACACTAACCCTAACCCTAACCCTAACCCTAACCCTAAACCCTAACCCTAACACTAACCATAACCCTAAACCCTAACCCTAACCCTAACCCTTACCCTAAGCCTAAACCCTAGCCAAAACCTTAACCCTAACCCTAACCCTAACCCTAACACTAACCCTAACCCTAACCCTAACCCTAACCCTAAACCCTAACCCTAACCCTAACCCTAACCCTTACCCTAACCCTAAACCCTTGCCCTAACCCTTACCGTAACCCTAAACCCTAACCCTAAACCTAACCCTAACCCTAACCCTAAACCCTAACCGTAACCCTAACAAAACAAACTTAGTTTGCTACCATTGTTTACTTTAATATCTAAAATAGATACTGTTCATCGAATATTCATTATCCTTTTTTTGTCAGCGCATTTATGCCAATGATTCAAACTTTGTTTTTTTTCTGACCATAATATATTTCCCTAAAATCCTGCAATCGGTATACCATGCTTGTTTGCAAGTCCAGCACTTAATAAATGTTCTCTCCGAGAAATCTTCGACATATTGTCATATCGACGATGCAAACAACTAATTGTAACCATACTTACTATAAATCTATTTATCGACTATGAAGGCCCTTGTCGCATTCAATGGCTACACATCACATTAAAGTTGGTCTTATGTCACATTCCGCCTTGGTGAGGATGCATGTAAATACCTACTCTCGATAAAGCTCTATTGAAATACCACACAATTTATATGATACAATGGGCCAGTTTAAAAAATGTTCAAATATACACATTTAATTATAATTCATATATATATATATATATATATATATATATATAGTTTGTAGATTTCAATTTTGTGTTGAGAATCCGAATAAAAGAGCTCAATGTAATTTAAACAGAGCAAAACAGAATTATAAAAAGGAAAAAACTATAAACACATTAATTAATACCTAAATGTGTGTATAGATTTTGCCTTTTTATAATTCTATATATATACATATATATATATATATATATATATATATATATATATATATATATATATATATATATATATATATATATATATATATAAATATATATATATATATAATTAAAATAAGTATACTTGAAATCAGTCAATAAATCATAATTGGAATATCTATACACTTGAAATAGAATTGCAAAATATTGATTTAACACAAGAATATCCAGCAACTATCACATATATATATATATATATATATATATATATATATATATATATATATATATATATATATATATCAATCTATAAAGAAAATCTGTTCTACTAAATAATTGTGTCTTTTCAAGATAGAATAGAAATTCATTCAACGCCAAACATTGTTGAAGTTCTTGTCAATGCGTGACAAGAAATGCATGCGATTAGATTTCACTATGACGCATTTTCTCGTCACTCCATGCATTAGTTCGAGCAGGCATTTGCAATGAATAGGTATGATATACAAATGGAAAAACGCGAGAGCACTCAAATAAAAACGGTCTAAAAAGATAACACGAGGAAATTGAAGATGAAATAAATATTAAAATCAGTCAAACTGCATCTGGAGTTTACAAGATGTGAATTCAAGTAACCTTGGGCGCCAATTACTTTCAACGTTCACTAAGGCATACGATGCACAAATGAAAATATTTTCGGTACCAATTTCTTGCTAGCGACATTGAAAGAACCCGCACGCAAGAGAAATATCTATAAGACTCTGCAGCCGCTTTCAGATTATTAAAGGAAAAAGCGTGGTTTATTCTCCACAGATGGTATTTTTATGTGTGAAAGTTTCCTGACTCATTTGACGAAGAATAGGTGCCTGTTTCTTGAACATCAAAGACGTAATATGTATTTTTCTATGCATTTCCATAACATTTTTAAATATATGGGAATAACTAGCATCCTCCTCCTAGCAACTACAATATTGAAGCTCAAAAAGTCCAGTACAGCATATGAAAGCAAATTGAAAATCATCGATGAACAAAGAATTACCCCTAAGCATTTCGTACTATGCACCACAGAAAAATTCAGAATCCTACGGGCAATTAATAACCTTTCTATGAATTGTATAAAACGTCAAAACTATGCCCTCACAGAAGAAAATGTCTACTAGCAAAATAGACTCAAAACACATAACTCAATGAAAACCTTACCCCTTATACGTATATAAGTCTACAAATACTCCATCATATCGAAAAATTATATACCTATCCACCGCACCAAGATCTTTCCAATTAAATGATACCACCCAAATTATCAAAATCAATTTTTATTTGATATGTAATCATCAATCTACGCTTTAAAAATGTAAGCATTACATTTTTTTGTAATGTTCATATTTTATTTGAAAAATAAAAAATAACCTTTTTAATCAGCTAATCAAATGTCTTATTTGTAAAGTTTAACAACAAACTTGTTTTTTAATGTTTACAAACCCTTTTCACTATTCTCATTGGTAAATGAAAATAAAAGTTTTATAACAATCCTCTACAAGTTTGCGCCTTATGACCCTGTAAAATTATCACCCACTACACTGATGATAGCATAAGCTCGAAACGATGTCGTATATACGTTAAAATAATTTAATATTTATTTTTAAATATTATTAATATTATATATATATATATATATATATATATATATATATATATATATATATATATATATATGGGGTAAGGTACACGATAGTAGATGAAAAATGAAGTGTCGTGATGGACAAAATGTGTGAAAAGATGACAGACGGGAAACACGTCAAAATGCAGGAGAAAAACAAAAACAAGAGATTTTTTTTGACCGGTTTCGTTCGTGGGGAACGTCTTCAGAAAATGAAGAATACATAAAATATAATTATTTTCTGTATTCTTCATTTTCTGAAGACGTTCCCCACAGAACGAAACCGGTCAAAAAAATATCTTGTGTTTGTTTTTCTCCTGCATTTTGACTTGTTTTCCGTCTGTCATCTTTTCACACACACACACATATATATATA
>OY744534.1:96572331-96582331 GCA_963556195.1 Sepiola atlantica | reverse complement strand
TCTGTAAAATAATACATATATTTTATTAAATTAAAAATAAAACCCCGATTCTATACATTTTCTCACATATGTCTTCAATGCGAGATACTTATTCAGTAATAAATGACAGTCACTTAATAATAAAAACCCTAACCCTGTGGAATGAAAGATGCTCAACATCACATCTAAACAACGAAGGAACAATGGCAAAGAAAGCGATTGAATTTCAATCAGAAATAAAACGGCATTAATAAAACGAATGTAAAAATGGTGAATATCTTGTCTATATCAAACAATATATCGACACAACAAAAATAATTACTCATTGATACGCGATCAATAACAGTTGTCTTAGCATTTCACATCACGCAGTTCTATATTTGTCTTGATTGGAAATTAACATTATAAAATATAATAATAAAGTTCAATTTCGATGGTTTTTACCGAAAATGCAGAACAGAACATTGAATTCACATTTGAAAAAATAGAAATCAACAAGGAAAATATTCAACATTTAATCGTGACGGAACAAGCAATTTTTTTCCGAATATTGATTTTAGTATAGCATTAACATCACATGTTATTTTAATTTTATAATTTTTCATAGTTGCCCCCTAAACAAGGCATAACGCCACTGTAGACGTAAGGGGCTACTGAAAATTAGCGAGTAAGTTTTAGGGGTCATCTTAAGTTAGGAGGTGTGAAGCGAGATATCAGTTTACATTAGTTTTAAATGTCTGAATGTCAATACGGTCGGGAAAACAGGGAGCAGGGGTGGGGGTGGGGGATCCAGAGGCCACCAAGTCAAAAATAAAAGCTATTGAAGTAGAAGGCTCTCCGGCATCTGGGGACCTCCACGGTGATGATGGGATTTAGCTTATTGACGGGTTCGTCTAGTGTCTTTACGTCGATGGGGCACATAGGCAGCAAGTTCGTCGGAGCACAATCTATTGAAGTACATATAAAAAGGCACAAGAATGCAACATTGCAGCGATGAGACAGGGGTTCGAGCTAGGTGGATAGTGAGGGACCTATTAAGTTGGCGACTTATTTTTGGACCTTGTCTAAGAGAAAGATTAGTGGATGGTGCACCAGCCCAGATGTGGCAGCAATACTTCATGCATGGGCGGATGTGGCATTGTAGAGATATAGGATAATGTCAGGTGTGAGAGATTTGCTAGCTCGGTAGAGGGAGTCCACCTTCTTTGCAGCAGCCTTGGCAATGTCTTCAATGTATGTGTTCCAATTATACCTTGTGATGCACCTTTAAGATAATATATAGAAAGCGTTGATGAGTTATGATCTGTAGTTTTAGAGATCATAAACTGAAGGAAAACTAGAGCATGAGTTGATTATTTTATATATGATACAATATCATTAAGAAATGTGGCTTCTTTTAACTCATATATATATATATATATATATATATATATATATATATATATAGATATATATATATATTTTCGATGATCTGACACCGGTTTTTTCCCGTTTTTCTTCGACCCATTCGGTCTTTTATTGTTGTCTTCTGATAATGAAAGTTTTTCTTTCGAAAATTTAAGATTACCCTTTGCCGAACTGTTACTTACCGGACAGTATTTACTATTTGGTATTTAATCAGTTTTCGTGAAATTATTAATAAATCGTTTTGAGTTTCACTTTCTCCCTGCGTTTATTTCTTTTCACTTTTCCATCTTACGGCAACCACATCGCATTGCTATAGCCTCGGACGACTAATCTGCACTTATATATATATATATATATATATATATATATATATATATATATATATATATATATCTACTCCAAAACTGAAATATTCAGTTAAGACACACGGGAATAATCGTGCTCACTTGCAATTGTCTTTCTACTTTAGGGTGTTATAAATGAGATATGCCAATGTGATCTTCTAAAGTGAGTTTGAATCTAGCCGTAACACATTTTTGAGAGCAATCAGTACGATACACATTCACTTGCATTTTCTGTTCTCTCGTCTCGTCTTAGTTTTGTTTCAGTTTACACCGAATTCGCCACTATTTTCGAATTAGCTGGAGCCCCAAGAGTTACACTAAGTAAGGTAATAATATTTCCAACCCAATTTAAAAATCATCTTGTTGAAGTAACCCTTGATCGTCCAGCATCAGTTTATTTCGGAAATTATCTTTATTCTAGTGCCGTTGCTCTAGCAAGGCTTGATCGTCTAGTTTAATCACCTTTTTACGCTACAAGGAATGAAAGATTGTTTCATGCCGCATTCGTAATGCTATATCTCTTATATTACTCGACTACGGCACACCGTGCACATGGTTGTCGCCGATACCACCAATATCAAAGCCATTTCCGGCAACAACTCTAAATACTTTGTTAGCCATCAAATATATATAGTAGTTAGAAGGGTAATATATTGAGTAAGATGTTTGACACGTTGTGTGTTCGAATCGCAGTCTCGTCTTTAAATTAGTTTATGTTTTATTTATATGTTATTTAATGTTATTAAATCTACATTAAGTAATTAATAGTTACTCTACCTAATTTTAAGGTATACAAAGATTCTCGCTGACTTAAAAAAGTAAGTAAATAGTACTTACCCGCCTCCCTCTTACGTTTACAAAAATGCTGGCCGACGGACTGACAGATGGACGGACAGACAGGCAGACAGACAGACAGACGGAGAACCCCCCCCCCTAAAACAATCGAGAGCGAACGCAGACCCCAATGTATTTCTAATGAACAGTTATACGATCATTCATTTGTAACTGGAAGAAGTTGAAAAAAAAACGGATTCTTTATCTATTAAAATTAAATAGGATTTTATCACTTGTCTTGGTGGAGTAGAAGGTAGCTCCTCCGGCAGTTAGCGTCAAAGTTTCGAGTTCGAATCGTAGCCTAGACGCTTAAATTATTTATTGTTTATTTCTGAAATTATGTTTACAAAAATTCCCCAAAACGGACAGACAGACATCCTGACATCGTGACAGAGAAAGTGTTCGTTATATTATAAGTGGATTATTAACGTATTTTTTTAATGTTTTTTTTTTGAAATGACACACATTCATTTGTTTTGCATTGACACAAAACAGCGGCGATCATAAATTTCCGATCGGAGAAAAAGTTGTGCGGACAACATAATATAACCTCATTAGTTCATCGTATTCATTCATTCTCCGGATGAATATATCGATCAATGCGAAACCAATCGCGGATCCGTTTATTTAGCAGATCACTATAGACACTTCTAATTAGATCAAGAGGGGCGAGTCGTGTGTGTTCACAACATAGAAGTGCGCATTGATATATATATATATATATATATATATATATATATATATATATATATATATATATATATATGTAATCTCGGAAGTTTCTCAACCATTAAACTATATTAAAAAAATTATAGTCCCAAGTCTTCCAATGGAAAATCACTCATGTATGTCAATTTATTTTTTACAGTTATTATATTAGTTTATTTCTAACACTATTTTAAGGATCATCAGTTGTTTACCATGAAAAACTGTTTCGGGAATTTGAATATATATATATATATATATATATATATATATATATATATATATATATATATATATATATATATAGAACAGTTTTTTTTATTATATTCCAATAACCATGGTTAATTTTATTACTTTTATTTTTGTTTTTATTTTTTTCACATTTGCAAAAATTCAAATTTCTGTGAGATATATTTAACCGTCCGTTTCATTTGTTTTGTGCCAAACAACATTTGTATGTCAATATCGTCTCTGCAACACTACAAAATCATCAGAAAAAGTTCACAAATAATAAGAGTTCTTAGATTAGAGTGTCTTGAAAAACACCCACATCATACATCAGTTTCATTTTAAGGTGAAAATAAACAAAAGAACAAACAAAAATTTTAGAGCAAACACTCACATGTGTACGATCAAACTAATCAGCCATATATATATATATATATATATATACATTTATAACTATTACGTGTATATGCACTTATATTATTACATAATATATTATGCATATGTTTTTAAGCATTTCCTTCAGCAGTTCTAAATATATAACTAGTGCTTAGTACTAGTATAGACGACTATAATTAATCCATTCCTTGGGAATTAAACACACGCGTTTAGATATAGCCTTCTTGCCATAAGTATATTTTATCATACATATATATTCCCGGAACAATGCGAAAAACGTTCTATGCGCGTTTCTCAGACTTCTTTTAAAAGATCTTTTCCTCTACCAGCTGTTTGTTCATTTGGTTTCGACACCTAGGGATAGTTCGACAGAAAATCGAAAAGATTCGTGAAACCTGTGAAACCTATGGAACTTTTATCAATTTATTTGATTTTAATACAAAAAAGACCATAAAAAAATTGAAAAAATAAAAAAGGTATAATTAAGCAGTCGAATTCTGTCATTTTTAACAATGTTTTCATATATATATATATATTTATATATATATATATATATATATACATATATATATATATATTTATATATATATATATATATATATACATATATATATATATATTTATATATGAAAATATATATATATATATATATATATATATATATATATATATATATATATATATATATAACATTCGTATATTAAGCACACAAGCACTAAGCCATCCGGTTCTCTGCAGCTTCTGTTGAAGGACAATAGAAGCTGAAAAGAGCCGGATGGCTACGTACTTCTGTGCTTGAAACCGACGGTACGAATGTTGTACTATTTTTTATGTACCAATATATATATATATATATGTATATATATATATATATATATATATATATATATATATATATATATATATATATATACATATATATATATATATATATATATACATATATATATATATATATATATATACATATATATATATATATGAAAACAGTGTTAAAAATGTATATATATATATATATATATATATATGTATATATATATATATATATGTATATATATATATATATATATATATATAGGAAAACATTGTTAAAAATGTATATATATATATATATATATATGTATATATATATATATATATTTATATAGGAAAACATTGTTAAAAATGTATATATATATATATATATATATATATATGAAAACAGTGTTAAAAATGTATATATATATATAGTCTCGGAAGTTCTTTTAACCTTCGAAACTGAAAAAAAAAATGTTCGTTGAAAGATTTTAGTCTAGTAAATCAATCAATCTACTGCAATCACTATTTTAGTTTACTTCCAAGAATATACTCTAATATAAATATATTTTTATATATGTTTTTATATATAAGGAATCGTCAGTTGTTTACCATGAAAACTGTTTCGGGATTTTAAAAACAAAACAGTATTTCTTTATCATGGCATCCCAGCAGTGTTGATCAGACACCACCTCCCTATTTAATAATTATTTTTTAATTTAAAAAGTTTACAAATATTTGATATCGTTTTGCCTCCAGATTTGTTTTTCTAAAGTATTAAAATATAGTTTCTCCTTAATATATATATATATATATATATATATATATATATATATATATATATATATATATATATAACATTCGTACCGTCGGTATTAAGCACACAAGGACTAAGCCACCCGGTTCTCATCAACTTCTAAAAGAGCCGGATGGCTATGTCCTTCTGTGCTTGAAACCGACGGTACGAATGTTGTACTAATTTTTCTGTACCAATATATGGTAGTTTGGTAGTTTTGTTTTACGGCATATCAACTTTTTTGGGGTTATTTAATGCCGAATCTGGTCATTATAGTAAAAGATTTATGCTTCAAGTTCTAAAAATAAAATAAAAAAGGGGAGGGAGAAAGGGAGAGGGGCTGTTGTTTTTGTTTTTGGTTTTGTAGAACATAATTAAGTTTTACAAAAAAAAAAAAAAAAAAAAAAAAAAACGTCAATGTAGGTGAATTTCGTCTCAGGGAGCCACAGGACAGCCTGATCTGGTATCACCAGGCCAATATATATATATATATATATATATATATATATATATATATATATATATATATATATATATATATATATATATATATATGTAATTAGACACACACATATCTGTCACGTTGTCCTGTAAGTGTTTCTCGTAGTACTGTTCTATTGCCTAATTGAAAAAAATATCACGAAAACAAGTGGCTTTTGGCCTTGGTAAGACGTGAACAAATGGTATAAAAACAATATGTATTGAAAACTAAAAGAGAACGTTGATACAACACTTAAAATAGTGCGGATAGAATCGTTTATTGTAATTATTCCGATTTAAACGATTACTCTGTTAACTTTTGTATTAAATTCTTGAGATAGAAAGCATTTCCCCTGACCGCTTCTATTCAGAAGACAATATCGACAGCGTCTGGGTCTCGTATGGCAGCTCAATTTGTACAGAATCAGAAAGTATTATAAACAGAAGCGTGAATCATTTAATTTAATTAAAGCCATTCATCTGACCACGACAGACGCATTAGGGAATTCAAAAGACTAAAGCTGATATTCAGGAGAGTAAAGAAGACAAGTTACAAATGAATACTACAATCAATTGAAAGAAGAACCATATAATGTATCGATTATTTTTTGACTTTCACAAAGCTGTGATAGGTTTTCTTTCATTAGTCGATACGATATGCATTACAATAGAAACCTTATTCCAAGAAATGGCAGAGGAATAGAAAGTATGGCATTGGATCAAAATAAGCGAGCTCTGTATAATCTTACATTAGAAGTCGCCATTTTGGATTTAATTTGATTAACCCGAATCTGCAGTTTGAGAGAAAACGCATGTTCACAATATAAATTCAGCAAAACTCATCGATCAGTTGGTGGAAGCATATTTTTCAGAAAGAAAATCGTAAGCAATAATATGGTAGCATCGTACCTCGCTACCATTATTCACTTAACTGGCTCACTATTTCAGAATCAATTCTTCTTAAAATCGGACATGGTATGCTCAAAACGTTTCTAATTTTCAGATTTTCTTATCCCGTTTTACTCGCTTACGCGTCTCCTGCGGTTATACCGGTTGTTGTAAACAATTTTATATTTTACTTGCTGTGAAATACGATATACCAATATGAGATTAAATCCATTAATATTTATAAAAATTCGTTTCACAGTGGATTTCATTAAATCATGGATTACACATTTGCGGAGAAATTGCACATTTAATCTATAACTTAAAACAGAATGCTTTCAAATTCTACGTTGCATTGTAGAAGCATAAATGTATGAATGAATTTCAAAATTATATATATATATATATATATATATATATATATATATATATTACTATTTCATGTACCCACATAAAATTCTATGAGGCGATATAATTTTTTATCTATCAATTTTCAGTATTTTCTTCAAAAGTGTTCGATACGTAAGTAGAGCTAAGTAGTTAGCTATAAAAATATATTGATCCCAATTAAGCCACACAGAGGCTCCCGCGTTTAATCCCCGGGGGGAATCTTCAGGCTAATATATATATATATATATATATATATATATATAGGTGCATCTAGTGTCGACACTGCAAGAGTCTGTTTAGTAATACCTTTTTTTATTTTTTCAATTTTTCGTAGGGTCTTTTTGTATTAAAATAAAAAAAAATGATAGGTTTTACAGGTTTCACGAATGTTTTTGATTCCTCGTTGAATTATCCCTAGGTGTCAAAAGCAAATGAACAAAAAAAAGCTGGTGAAAGAAGAGATTTTTTTAAAAGAAAGTGGAGAAACGCGCATAGAACGTTTTTCGCATTGTTCCAGGAAATCGTTGACGATTTATATTCAGCAAACCTTAACTTAACAACATCGCATCTGAAACCAGTGATAACATTACAAAATGATTAAAATAATGCAATTGTGTTATGTGATGCCATCCAGCGTTGCTTAATTTAAATCGTCAACGACTTTTTGGCACAATGCGAAAAACGAAACCCAATCTAGTATTAATAACAATATTTTCAGCAGTGTAATTCTACGATATGTTTCATTATTTAATTTTTTATTTGCTTTGAACTGTTCGATTGTTGTTATTTTATTAAAGAATCAACCATTCTCATCATTCAGCTTCTTTAGTTCACAACATAAAATTAGTCCTAATTATTTCAAGAAAAGTCTAGTTTTATACGGGCATTTCAGTTGAATAGATTCTGGTCAATGCTAACTATTTTCCAGATGAACAGTTTTATATTTCTAGATTACGCTACGTCGCCAGATCGGTAGAATAGAATTAATTTCTCATCAATTTATACAGTTGTTCATGGTGGCCGCAACGGTTAGGATATCGGAATTTGAGTTAAAAATCACGACTATAGTTTCAGGGTTTCGAATCCTGTGACCGGTTTGAAGAATAATCTCTACAGAAGGGGTCGAATCACGGTATAGCCAGAAAAAAACACGTCACATTGTAAAATACGTTATAATAAGTGTAGTCCGATCGATGTTATGCGCAGATTGACGCTTTTTGAATAAGGAAATTGACAACACCTTTGAAGCACCCATGAAAATGTATTTGAGTGAAATATATTTGAAAATCAACACAACGTGCAATTTAAATGAATAATCACTTATTTAATTTTTTTTTGCAAGCTTTCGTTGTAAAACAACTTTGTCAGGCGAGACTGCCTTATAGTTTTCTTTACTTTTCTTATTTCCCCTCATTTTGATGGTATTAACCCCGAGGGGTCGAATCACGGTATGGACAGAAAAACACATCAATTTGTAAAATACGTTAGAATTAGTAGAGTCCGATCGATGGTATGCGCAGATTGACGCTTTCAAGATGATTTGTTTGTAAATCATTTGATCATTAAGTGTGCACAATGATTCTCTTTAATTGATATAATACGGACTCTCATAATTTGTGAGAATTTTTATCTTTATCTGCAGATACAAGTGCATTTCACATCGTTTGATAATAACAATAATTATACATTGTGTAATCAGGCTGGTTGTCTCACCCGACGGCGATGTTGTTCATCTCCGATTAATTTGATGACACATATTTACACAATAAATACTTACTTTGTGAAATAACGTTAAAGCATTTTATTTGGACAGGTCACAGAATAAAGTACGAAGGTAAATAGGTAATACCCGCTGTTTTGGTATAATCGATACAGAATCAAATGTATTTCCATAAAACGAACGTCACAAATAAATCAACTGTTTTCCTTTTCTTCTTTTTTATCAACAGAGTTCACCCCAAACAAGGCAGGCCGCCACTGTAGACGTAAGGAGCTACTGAGAAAAAAAATGGGAGACGGTTGGGGAGTCAACCTAAATTGGGATCTGCGAAGCGAGATGTCTGTTTACATTAGTTTTAAATTTCTGCATGTTAGTGCTGTCAAGGACATAGGGGGCAGGGAGGGAGTTCCAGAGGCCAGCAACACGAGGTACGAAGCTATCGGAGTAGAATATTTTCTATTTTTGATTGACTCACCTTATTTTTGCTCTATCCAGTATATTGAGCTTTCCTCATCTCACAATAGGTCTAATTCTCTAAAAGTTATCTTTTAGTTATACACCTTCATATATATATATATATATATATATATATATATATATATATATATATATATATATATATACATATATATATATATATATACATATATATATATATACATATATGTATATACATATATACATACATATATATATATATATATATAAACCATTAAGTTATAACCTTCATATGTATATATATATATATATACATACATATATATATATATATATATATATATATATATATATATATATATATATATATATATATATATATAGGCACTATCTTCTCTTGCAGGCAAGTAATGTTTGAATATAAGAGACAATCTATGTCTAGATATCATTTGGTAGATCCTTTCAATAGTCCGAATCAAGATCTTAGTTTCGGAGGGGAATTGGCTGATGAATTTGCCATAGTTTGGATTTGTCTCCCAAGTATTTTCACACCCAATGTTCATGTATTTTAATATATATATATATATATATATATATATATAT
>OY744534.1:96559831-96569831 GCA_963556195.1 Sepiola atlantica | reverse complement strand
ATCAGTTGCATAATACCGTGGGTAGTTGTGTCTGCTATGTTGCGCATGGAAAGGAACCCTTCAATTATCTCTGGTGGGCTTTCCGTAGGCCACAACTCCTATGGACCATGTCGCGACTAATTGACTGGTTGTGTCGGCTTATTGTGCACCTAACAAGCACCCACCTTGCCTAAACCACTCTATAACAAAA
Source organism: Sepiola atlantica (assembly GCA_963556195.1). NCBI lineage: Eukaryota > Metazoa > Mollusca > Cephalopoda > Sepiida > Sepiolidae > Sepiola > Sepiola atlantica. The sequence continues at coordinate 96,569,641 of OY744534.1, read as the reverse complement.
CAAACATGTTATAACAAAAAAATAAAAGGAAACCTATACCAAACACCCAACTAAAAAAACACTTTCGCTTCCGCCCTTCAGACTCGCATTCACAGATATCCGGGTACATAGAACCAACATGAACGACGTAGAAACCTTTCTTCTGACAAACTACTCGGGTATTCAAGCACTCAGTGAAACAAACCTTCTGCACTCCATCTCCTCATACCAGTTTGACATGAATGACTACCTTCTGCTCTACCGTAAGGACTCTGATAAACATATGCACAGGCTAGGAGTTTATGTTCGGAACACCCTCCCCCTGACTAGAGAACATAATTTTGAATCGGATGACCACGACTACATGTGCTTTAGATTGACTTTACATCACAGCGTCAGTTACTTATATTTTCTTATACCGTTCCCCTTCGACACAGGACTGATAAACTCTGTCTCTCGAAGGATAGATAGAGAACTCTCAATTGACTCGAATGCTCAGATACATGTATTTGGGGATTTTAATTCACACCACCGTGACTGGTTGGGATTCTCTAGATTTACTTACGCAGATGGCAAATCTATGTATAATTTCTCCTTAGCTCACTCCCTCTCTCAGACTGTCGATTTTCTGACCCGCATCCCATATCGAGTAGACCAGCAAGCCTCACTTCAAGACCTCTTCTTGACCTCAATGCCAGAGGCTTGTGTGACGAAAGCTCATAGCCTACTCGGGAATGCTGATCACATTGTGTAAATGATTCATATCACCCTATAAAGTCGTCCAAAAGCTGATAAGCCGTTACTAAAAATAACGAGATACTACGAGCAGGCTTATTTTAAGTCAATCAGAGGTCACATCAGATACGCCCCATGGAGGGAAACCTTCTCACTCCCTGATGACCAGTGTGCAAATGAGATAACTGAATGGGTCACAGCAGGCATTGAAGCCTATTCCCCTATGCGGAAATTCTTTAGCAAGCCCGACTCTCCCCAATGGTTCACCTCGGAATGTGAAGCTGCCATTGTTGAGAAGCAGCAACCATTCCGTAAATTCGGCCGCCATCATTCATCTACTAATAGACATAAATTTATAGAGTCAAGAAATAATTGTAAGCTCGTTATAGGCGAAGCAAAGAGAAAGTATACTGAGTTAACAAAAAAACGCATTCAGTCACAGAAACTAGGTACTCGCAATTTATGGAAAATCTACAATAGTGTGGTGAACAATGGCCAATCAACGATTCCCCCACTATAACAGCACAATGATGTCGTTTGCGCGGTAACGGATCAAGCAAAACTATATGCCCAGCGTTTCGCCACTAACTCCACTTTGAACTCAGAAAACCACCCCCTCCCCAAATTCCCATTGCAGACCGAAGCCATACATGATAACCTGGTCATCACCCCATTCCAGGTCAGAGACATCATAAAAAAAACCCTGACCCATCCAAAGCTTGTGATAAATAAATGCTCGGCTGAAATGGCCCCTGTCCTCTCCAAACTCTACAATAAATGCCTAGCTGAATCTTGCATCCCTGATAGCTGAAAAAGTGCCTCTGTGGTACCAGTCTACAAGAATTATGGGAATAGAATTTATCCTCGGAACTACCGCCCAATCTGTCTACTCCTGATCATTGCTAAAATCTTTGAACTCTTAATCAAACTAACGATAGTCTGACACTTAGTTGATTCTAAACTTCTTCCTGACCACCAGTATGGATTTAGAGAAGCACGATCTACTGCAGACATCCTAACGGTTATCTCTGACTACATGTATCATACACTCGACAAGGCAGGTGAAGCTAGGGCAGTAGCGTATGATATATCCACTGCCTTTGACAAGGTATGGCATAAAGGGGTTTCCTGAAAATACGCTCATACGGTATTACTAGGCAATTACTTAATACAATTAGATCCTTCCTAGCAAGAAGAAAGATCCAGTATGTCCTCAATGACCGTTCATATAAGCAACGTGACATAAATGCTGGTATACCCCAGGGATCTATCCTCGGACTTTTATTCTTCCTGATTTTCATAAACAATCTTCCTCATGATATAGAGTGGTGATTGGTTTATTTGCTGACGACACTACGCTTTTCTCTCGTCATGTTGGCAAATACGACGCGATCATATCCGAGGCAATAGCCGAATCCTTCGAAAATGACCTCCAGGCTGTAGTGGATTATGATCATAAATGGTTGGTAACTTTTAATGCCGCAAAGACAAAGCTTCTTTCCTTCAATAACTACAAGAAACCTCTCCAACCACCGATTGTCATGACAAATAACACCCTACCTGAGAGTTCAAAATTAAAACTCCTCGGCCTAACCCTCACGGGTTACATTAATTGGAACAAATAAATTGAAGACATTGCCAAGGCTGCAGCAAAGGTGGGCTCTCTATTCCGTGCTAGTAAAGTTCTCACACCTGACATTATCCTGTATCTCTACAAAGCCACAATCCGCCTATGCATGGAGTATTGTTGTCATATCTGGGCTGGTGTATCATCTACTAGTCTCTCCCTCCTTGACAAGGTCCAAAAAAGAGTCGCCAACCTAATAGGTCCCTCACTGTCAATCAAGCTCCAGCCTCTGTCACATCGCCGCAATGTAGCATCCTTGTGCTTGTTTTACAAATACATCAATGGATTATGCTTCGATGAACTGGCTACTCTGGTGCCCCCTCAGCGTAAATTCACTAGACCAACTCGATATCAATTTACTGTGGAAATTCCCAGATGCCGGAGAGCCTCCTACTCGAAAAGTGTCTTTCCTCGTGCTGTTGACCTCTGAAACTGCCTCCCTGCTCTCTGTTTCCCTTACGTTACTGACATGCGGAAATGTAAAACCAATGTAAACAGACATCTCGCTGCGCAGCTCCCAATTTAGGTTGCCCCCCAAACCGTCTCCCTTTTTCTGAGTAGCGCCTTACGTCTACAGTGGCGGCATGCCTTGTTTGGGGTGAACTATGTAATATATATATATATATATATATATATATATATATATATATATATATATATATATAAATCTCCCTCTATACATAAACATAAATCTCTCTATTTCTCACTCTCTATCGCCCTCTCTCTTTCTCTCTCTCTCTATATATAAACATATATATAAATCTCTCTCTTTCTCTCTCTCTCTCACTCTCTCTCTATATATATTTATAAATCTCTCTCTCTATATATATATATATATAAACATATATATAAATCCTTCACTCTATCGATATATATATATATATATATATATATATATATATATATATATATATATATATGTACAGGGTGGGCCAAAATAAGGGTCCTATCTTTAAATTTTAATAACTTGAATTTGAATAACTTCCACAAAATAAAAGTTAAACTCACCAAACTTTATGTGTGTGTGTAGACTGACCCTTCCGAGATGTTTTGAAATAAACAAAACAAATTTTAGCCGAAAAACACTTCTTAAAACTTACAAAAACTAAAGTACTGTTTTTTACACTGTTTTGAGTTTTTTAAGCAAAAATAATATTTTCTAAATGAGGGTACGTTCCTTAGGGCTAATACGGCTCATGCTTGCTTCGGAAGGGGTCCTTTACTTATTCTAAAAAAAAATTTTTTTTAAATCAATAAATAAAAAAGTTATGAATTTTTAAAAATAGGACCCTTATTTTTGCCCACCCTGTATATATATATATATATATATATATATATATATATATATATATATATATATATATATATATGTACATATACACATATATATGCATGCATATATTATCGGGGAAGGGCAGTTATGTGTTCGCTTATGTCTGCCCTGGAAGTTGCAGTATATTAGACATGTTGTCAACCAAAAACCCTTTCTTTTATTTTGATAACGTCAGTAGTTTTACATCTCATGACATGAAGATGATCGGACGTCACAGATTAAAAAGATGATAGATGTATTTCGTGACTCGGGTTAAATGTTTGAGTGATTCTTTTTGCACTTAGTAAAGACTTCTAAATATAAAAAAGGATATATATATCAGTAAGTTTTCATATTTTGTATTCTTTTAAATGGTTGAACGTTTAATTTATAAACTCCCTCTCTCTCTCTCTCTCTCTCTCTCTCTATATATATATATATATATATATATATATATATATATATATATGTAAAAATGAAATGGAATAAAGAATAAGCAATTCAACAACTAACAAAAATAAACTTAAAAACTCATGTTGTAAAGTTCTACCGAGATATTTCGGCCGTCAAGATATGACCATTTTCGTTCGGTGTGTAAACTTTATTTCAAAACGGAAAAGTTTTCAAATTTATACAAAGAATGCGATTGGAAGAAAATGTCACGTGCAGCGAACAAGAAAAAGGGGGAGTAGGGCGCAGGGAATGTTATGAAAAGAGAAAGAAAAAGAAGATGAAGAAGAGGAAGAAGAAGAAAGCGAGACCAATCAACCAGTGTCTTTAGAACGTCAGTTGAAGAAGAAGAAAAAGAAGAGGAAGAAGAAGAAGAAGAAGAAGAAGAAGAAGAAGAAAAAGAAGAAGAAGAAGAAGAAGAAGAAGAAGAAGAAGAAGAAAAAGCAAGAGCAAACGTAAGAAAGGGTAAATCGACATTTTACTGTCGAAATCTACTAAAGAAGAAAGAGAGAGAGAGAGAGAAAAAAATCAGTGCTTGGATATCGCCTGCTGATTGAAATCCAAATTCGAATTGAGAACGTCAAAAGTCTAATAGGATTAGTAGTAATTTGAAGCTGTTAACGTCGGGGTTCGAAACAAGGGAGGAGGAGGAAGCACGGGAGGAGGAGGAAGACATTTTGGCTGGATGTTTTTATTTACACGGCTAGCTAGTTAACCAATCAGATTCTTTGTTGTTCTCTCAGTCAATCCTTGGGCTTCCCACGAACAAAGGTGTGGTTAGTGTTACTTCCTTCCTATATTCTGATCTATTGTTCTGTTTTCTATAGATTTGCCTATATCCTGTTTCCTTTGTTGTGCCAATATAATGGGTGAATTTATTTCTGTTATATATATATATATATATATATATATATATATATATATATACACACAAGAAGAATACCCGTACCATGATAGGTAAAATTAATTTCTCTATATCTATGTCGCCTTACGAACTATTATGATGTAGTATTTTTGTATATACACATTACTAAAATAATATGGTGATTGATTTAGCTGTTTTTTAGGTGTATTTGTACGATCTATTTGTTTTTATATGATCTGAATTATTTACTACTTTTTTAACATAGTTCACCCAAAACAAGGCAGGCCGCCATTGTAGACGTAAAGGGGCTATTGATAAAAAAGGGTGAAGGATTTTTAGGGGGGTCAATCGAATTTGGGAGCTGCGCAGCAAGATGTCTCCTTACATTAGTTTTAAATTTCTGCATGTCAGTAACGTCAGGAACGTAGGAAAGAACGAGGAAAGAAACTTTTCGAGAAGAACGCTCCACGACATATGGGGACCCTCACAGTGTATTGATGAAATTTGTAAAACAGGCACAAGGACGCAACATTTAAACGATGGTACAGGGGTTAGAGCTTGGTGGATAGTTAAGGTCCTATCAAGTTGACGACTCTTTTTTGGACTTTGTCAAGAAGGGAGAGACATGTGGATGATGCACCAGCTCAGATGTGACAACAATACTCCATGCATGGGAGGATGGTGGCTTTGTAGTGATATAGGATAATGTCAGGTGTGAGGAGTTTACTAGCACTGTAGAGGGAGCCCACTTTCTTTGCGGCAGCCTTGGCAATGTCATCCATGTATTTGTTCCAATTCATGTTACCTGTGAAGGTTAGGCCGAGGAGTTTGAATGATCAACTCTCAGGTAGGGTGTTATTTGTCCTGACAATCGGTGGTTGGAGCGGTTTCTTGTAGTTATTGAAGGAAAGGAGCTTTGTCTTTGCGGCATTAAAAGTTACCAACCATTTATGACCCCAATCCACTGCAGCCTGGAGGTAATTTTCTAAGGATTCGGCCATTACCTCAGATATGTTCGCGTTTGTTTTGCTCACATGACGAGAGTAGAGAGTGGTGTCGTCAGCAAAAATACCTATCTCAGTCGCAATGTTATCAGGGAGGCCATTTATGAAAATCAGGAACAATAGTGGTCCAAGAATAGATTCATGGGGTACAACAGCCTTTATGCCATGTCGCTTAGAAGAACGGCCACTGAGTACAACCAGGATCTTTCGTTTTGTTAGAAAGGATTTAATTATATTAAATATTTGTCCAGTAATACTATATGAGTGCAGTTTTATGAGAATCCCTTCATGCCATATCTTATCAAATTTATCGTCAAATCCGTTATTTTCATACAAAACTATACAAATATTTCGAGGTTTTTGTTTCATATCCTCAACAAGTTAATTGTAATCTTGTGTATCAACTATATCATATACTCATACTTTTAATAATAGTTTGGATGTTATATTCTTCAATACATTCTTTTTGGTTTAATTAAGACATTTTCTTAAACTAATTATAATACTCAGAACTATTAGGGTTAGGGTTAGGGGTTGGGTTAGGGTTAGGGTTAGGGTAAAGGTTAAGGGTTATATTAAGGTTTAGGGTTAAGGTTAGGGGTTATATTAAAGGGTTAGGTGCTAAGGGTTAGTGGTTAGGATTAAGGGCTAAGGGTTAAGGTTAGAGGGTAAGGTTTAGAGTTTAGGGTATGGATTAGTCTCTTTGGTATAGACATTATTTAAATTTAAAAAATTAACGCATCTGGATGAAACCGCAGTACGATTCTCGAATATGAAACTCATAGTTTGCATATAAATTATATATATATATATGTGTATATATACATTTGCTCTCATTCGGGCAGAGTTTTGCCCTGCGTTTCTTTCTCTACAACTTTTATTTCATTTTTTCAAATTTTAAATCTTGGCCATTGCCAACTTATCTATCCCAGCGACTTCCTCTGATGATAAGATTTTGATCTTTGAAAAGCCTGGCTTAAAGAAAATTTAACTTGAATAAATTGCATTTTTGCGGAATATACCTTGCTCTGAGCAATTGAATTGAATTTTGATTTGGCTTTTGCTTCTCTAATTCCTTTCCATTCTTCTTCATACATATATATATATATATATATATATATATATATATATATATATATATATATACAGAAAGATAGATATACCGCTACAAACTCAATAGAATGCTTACGTATTAATTTAAGAGAATAATATTTCTTTAACTATAATATATATATATATATATATATATATATATATATATATACATATATATAATATACCCATTTTATATTTGCAATTTGTTCCTAATCTATCTCATTTTTTCAATATACCTTATCGTCTATTGTAAGGCTAAGGCATTATTTATATGACGGCAGTTAAATGGATTCTTATTTAATAATGGTGTAAGCAAAACAATTTGCAATTTCGCTGGCATCTTAACCCAAAAATACGGTTCCCCAAACAAGGCTGTTCATTAATCTAATTTTGATTCTTCGTTTATTCGTTTCCCGGTGTGTCAGATGTATTTTTCGATTCATTCAGTTTGCAACGTTTGGGAATTATAACGCTATCCATTCGGTTTATATCGTAGCACCTGCGTTTCTTTAATATAAATTCCCGGACGTTTTTGTGTTTGTTATCGTGAACATAATAAATGTAATAATATTTACATATAACCGATATTCACTCGCTCTTTCATGTGTTGCTCTTCTATCTCTTAATTTTATTTCCCTTTTATTTTTCAAGTTTTATCTCTCATTATATACGTTTCTGTCGTCCATGTATTTGTTACATAATGGATGAGTGCATATAAACGATTACATCAGCTAGTATGGATTTGGTATCGACGTGGACCAGTGAAAACTCGTGATACAAAAATCTGGGGAACAAATTTGCACGGACTAAAAATATAAATACACCTGAACTTCGACCCTCTAACATATCTTTGATCTAACATGTGCGTGGTGGCAGGCTCAATGTTTCGATGTTTGGCATTAACGTCACAATCGTGGAGACGAGAAAAGAAGTAGCTTTTTAGTCAGTCCCTGTTTTCGGGAGCGGGGTGCACGGATGCAAAATCAAGATGTAATTCAGAAAAAAATGAAAATGGGAATTTAATTCCTAAAAGAGTGATAGTGAGTGTATATCCTTTCCTTTCCATCCCCGTAACGAAGTAGATCTAAGGAACATTCATTTGCCTCCTTCTCTCCGATTAAATGAATGTGGAGTTTTATAATTATGACGAGAAAATCTCTCCAAAATAAACCACTATCAACTCTCTGTCGCGTTGCGCTTTTCTTCTTTCCGTGCATGAAAAGTTTTAATCACAAACCTTGACGATCACGATGATGACGATGGTGGCTGCGGGGTGCGGCCCAGCACGACGGTGACGACGGTGAAGAGACAAGACACTACGATGATGATGATGATGATGATGATGATGATGCTGCTGCTGATTATGATGATGATGATGATGGGAAGAAAAGCAACACACGGCTATGATCATAATGACGGCAACGATGTCGGCGATGGCGACGGATGGCAGTTTGCAGGAAGCTACATAAGACGACTGAGAACGTTCGAAGTAAGGCATTTTGATATAAAATCCATGGGTTTTATAAGAACGACAACGTGTCACATATTTGACTAACTATATTATCTCATAATTTAATATATTTTTCTTAGAATATATTAGATGCACTCAACATTATGAGGCGTAATTCTGTTATTAGATTTAAGTATTGCTTTAAAAATATTTGTAAATAATATTTTAATGTAAATTCTGTATGCATATTACATAAAGATCCGTGGCGCGTTCGATATAATACTAAGTAAAATTCAATTCGAAGTGATAGTCACATGAGGGTTGAAGGTTCAATACTCAGTGCGGGCGATACGAAGAATCGCGAATTACTGAAAACTTCTCCCAGTCATGGTTGACGGAACGAGAGCATGTTACCCACGTGCATTAAATAAAGTGTTCCGTTCGAAATTCCGTTCAGATTCCCGAGTTCGACAGAAATATTTGCGAGTTCGAAAACAGACACCTGAAGAAGGCCGGGGATTACATCAGCAGACAGGTTGTAAGCATAAGATGAGAACAGTAGTCCGAATAATCGAAATTATACAAATTATCAATTTTCATCTAAAAAAGAGTAAAAATATATTGTTATATTAACGATTAACGATTTACCAAGGACAAACGTTACTTGGTGATAACGGATATTGACATTTTTATTTGAATTATAAAACAATATTATTAAAGGATTGACAACTATTATTAATTCACAGAAGTACTTGCTGCATATTATTTGAACTTTAAAACGTAAATGTTCTAATATCTAGGGAAACATTCCCCTGATAACGTGTTCCACAGTTGGGAAGTGTTTTGGAAAGAATCTGTGTTCATGTCAGTTCTATTTGATTTTTTCATGATTCACTAATAGATTTTAAAGGAACAAATCATAATATAATGTCTCAGAATTTTAGAGGCGATTTAGAACGGTTGAATTATTTGAACTACTTTTATTATTTTAGTGGAGAGTTTTCATCAGTTTCTCGGCCGATGTAATGTTGGGCGTTCACCAGATTTCGAACTGAAGCATTATTTGATCTACTGGGTCATACCATCAGCAAATACAAGATAAAAGTGTTTACGATTATTCTTTGTATTTATCGTCTGTATAAAGATTGAACTTTCCACAATTATAAAATTGTCACTTAAAACCGATGGTTAATCAATACCTTTATCCATTGCGTCACGGGTTCCCATGTTTAGAAACATGCACTTGCAAAGAGTTGAAAGTTCCGTCGACCAAAAACGTTGTAAATTACCGAC
>OY744534.1:96504831-96554831 GCA_963556195.1 Sepiola atlantica | reverse complement strand
TTGAAAAAGAACCATTATTAAATTGTTTACGAATCCAAATATTTTTGTAAGAGGCTCGAAGTCCGACGGCAATTGGTAACGTCCATTTTATCCTGTCTGTGTATTAGTTTAGTGCTGGAACTATCCGTTTCGCAGGGTTCAGATTGAAGTTTGTCAGTCAGAGTTCGGTATGGTTCAAAGTGAGCATTTCTAAAACCTCTAGCTCCCTGGTTGAGCAGTGTATCGAAAGGTTATGGACATCTATTCAGATCCGATAGTTTTCAAGCCGGAGCTGAATAAATGTGTTGCTTACGTTCTAATAAATATTGTATCTTTACAATTTTTTATTCTCATCTTTCATCTCTAGAATTGATTGCTCTATTAAATATATTGAGCTTTATATTTTAACGATAGATTATTATTAAACGATAATTCAATTATCGTTGATTTAATTCAACATTTAAATATATATATATATATATATATATATATATATATATATATATATATATATATTAGTAGAGAATGGTAGTTTGCTTGAAGCATTGCTGGGTATAGTAGTAGTAAGTTTTTGAAAGGCTGTGGGCAATGCAATTCCGGGTAAGATGCAAGTTGAAAGGAAAGGAACAAAAACAATAGAAATAAATCGAATACGATATAAGACTTACTATTTATTTTTCCTTTTTTTTCCTTTTTTTTTTTTTTTTTTTCTTACATAACAGCAAGAGTGTTTTAGCTGTCCGGGTGATTAAAAATCACTATTTGATATTTCGGGAAAAGACATCCCTTTTTCAAAAATAATTAGACCAGAAGAAGAATAATATTTTATTCTTCTCCGACTGTGTAGAGAATAATACAAAACAAAATGGCTGCCAGATATAGACCGCAGCAAAAACAGTTTCACAGGGAATATAAATTAAGTTAAGTTTTATTTTAATATTATGTTAAATATATGATTGGTGTTTAGAATATTAGTGTAATGTTGGTTAGGTGTATGGTGTTCGATAAACTGTTATTTTTGATAATATATATATATCATTTTTTTATTTATTTTTTTTTTTTTTTATATTTGAATATTTACTTTTGTTTTATCTTCGTATTTTTATTTTGTTTATCTTTCTATCGTAATTTAAGAATTTTAATATAAATTAAAGTAATTAGTCTCATATTTTAAATATTCTAGATCTATCTACTATTGATTTCGATTATCATCTATTAAAGAAGTGTTATTAATTACTAATTGTGAGTTTCGTCAAATTAGATTAACGAATTAACTTATTAACTTGATATATTTATCATAAGATAAAGGGGAGTAACTCTGGATTTTTAAAAATATTTTTTTATAATTAATTTTTTTTTTAATTTTTTTTTTTTTTTAATTTTTTTTAATTTTTTTTTTTTTTGGTGGAAGTCTGTATAACAATATTAGTATATATATACAACATATATACACAAATGCATATATACATATATATATACATATCTATGTATTATTGTTTGTTTAATTGTTTATCTATATATATTCATCAATTTCTTTACATATTTTCCACAAACACATAGAGATTTGCTCAAACACTCAGCGCGATATTCACGTCTCCATCTTAGCGTCTGTCAGAAACATCGGTGACCTTAGAATCACAGAATCAATCCTCATCTCCAGATTAAACCCCTCACTCAATCAACGTCACGAGCTCTACTCACCTTTCATTCTATAATATCTACCCCCCATCCACCAACCAACCCCCATATCTAACACTTAACAGAGTCCGTTTCCACCACTTCACCCATTACTCACCTCCCATAATAAACTCACCATACACCCAAACAATCAAACAGGCCCCTCCCCATATGAACTTCCATCCTTACACACTTGAACCACAAACCAAAAACCATATTCAGCATACTCGTCTAACCCACCAAAATAAGTCACTCCATAACCTAGCATTATTAATAATTAAATCCAAACACATATAGAATGTATACAAATAACATACAAATATTAAATAAATAATTCATAAAATAAATTAAACAAGTAAATAATAATAATAAAAAATAAATAAATAAAAAAAAATTAAAAAAAAAAAAAAAAAAAAAAAAAAAACAAAACAAAAAAAACAAAACAAACAAACAAATATGTAAAGAAATTGATGAATATATATAGATAAACAATTAAACAAACAATAATACATAGATATGTATATATATATGTATATATGCATTTGTGTATATATGTTGTATATATATACTAATATTGTTATACAGATCTCCACCAAAAAAAAAAAAATTTAAAAAAATTAAAAAAAAAAAAATTATAAAAAAAAATTAATTATAAAAAAATATTTTTAAAAATCCAGAGTTACTCCCCTTTATCTTATGATAAATATATCAAGTTAATAAGTTAATTCGTTAATCTAATTTGACGAAACTCACAATTAGTAATTAATAACACTTCTTTAATAGATGATAATCGAAATCAATAGTAGATAGATCTAGAATATTTAAAATATGAGACTAATTACTTTAATTTATATTAAAATTCTTAAATTACGATAGAAAGATAAACAAAATAAAAATACGAAGATAAAACAAAAGTAAATATTCAAATATAAAAAAAAAAAATAAATAAAAAAATGATATATATATATTATCAAAAATAACAGTTTATCGAACACCATACACCTAACCAACATTACACTAATATTCTAAACACCAATCATATATTTAACATAATATTAAAATAAAACTTAACTTAATTTATATTCCCTGTGAAACTGTTTTTGCTGCGGTCTATATCTGGCAGCCATTTTGTTTTGTATTATTCTCTACACAGTCGGAGAAGAATAAAATATTATTCTTCTTCTGGTCTAATTATTTTTGAAAAAGGGATGTCTTTTCCCGAAATATCAAATAGTGATTTTTAATCACCCGGACAGCTAAAACACTCTTGCTGTTATGTAAGAAAAAAAAAAAAAAAAAAAAAGGAAAAAAAAGGAAAAATAAATAGTAAGTCTTATATCGTATTCGATTTATTTCTATTGTTTTTGTTCCTTTCCTTTCAACTTGCATCTTACCCGGAATTGCATTGCCCACAGCCTTTCAAAAACTTACTACTATATATATATATATATATATATATATATATATATATATATATATATATATACGTTAATATTATAGATACGTTAATATTATAGTTATTCACATATAAACATATAAACGTACACATAAACAAAACTTTAGAAAAAAATAGAGAAAATTTGTTTAATTCAAGTTTTTATTCATGACATTTTGTGTCAGGTTTTAATTTTACGAATTGAGGAATATTTTTTAATATTAAATCCAAAAACTGAGACTGCTTTTTGTGTTAATCTGTCTAAATAATTAACTGTAATATGTAATCCTCTCTGGAGACGATAACATTTTTAGTACGATCATAATCCCACGACATATTTGATCCAGGAACAGTTTTTCTCGGAAGCTTCTTAAATTGAACAGCAACTGACGTAATCTAATGAACATTTAAAAAAGCCTTGTATAGTATGTTTACTTACAACCTTAAAGGTATAGTTCTCTTAAGCGGTTAAAAGATATTTTTAAACAAGTAAACGTAAACATTACAGTGTAAGAAATAGTTACTGGATATTATGTTGATATTTCAAAGAAACAACCACCTACTCAAAAAACAAAAATTAAATATTAAAACGATTTTTGTTAATCATGAAAAAGTAATTTATTTTTCCTTTTGTCCATGTTTTAATTATTTTGGTTGGATTTTTCCCAGTGTGATTATGTCCAGTGGGATGATGTCCGGTGGGCTTTTGTCCTACTACCGTATTCTTCCCTGTTTTCTTTTCGCTGCGTTGAATAGAAGCTGCACGAGTGTGTGTCGCAGCAATATGAATTCAAGAAAGTCGGTGCATTTCATGTTTTTACTGTTTCCAAATAATCCGTCAAATGACAAATAACACAGATGAATCTAATAAATTATCATTTGGAAATTAAGATTTAACCTAGACAAATTTAAAGTACTGCATGTAGGATCCAGGAATGTTGGAGTTTAATATGTACTAAACAATAGAGAAATAAGAGAAGTGCGATTTGGGCGTGAGGTTTGATAATACATTAAGGGCAAATAATCAAGTTTAACCATTGTATCGAAGAGAAATAGAATGATCGGGTGTTGGCTCGGAATATTATTTCGAGGGAGACAAATGTTGTGTTAAGGATATATTAAGCTCTAATAAGAACTCATATAGAATACTGCACCCAGGTCTCGGCTCCAGCGACTAGACATGGACATTGGAATGGAATCTTGAAACTGGAAGGCGTACAAAGAAGGTTGACAAAACTAATAAGTAAAGTAAAGTAGTGCAGTTACAGGGAGAGATTGGACAAATTGGGATTGACTACTTTGCTGGAGAGAAGAATGAGAGGTGATATGATTGAGACTTTCAAGATAATTAATGGCATTTCTAACTATGGTGGGCATTCTTTTAGTATTTCTCCTAGATCTGGAAAGATATTGTCAAGGCAGTTTTCAAAAACTAGATCTGTTAACCAGTTAAGTTTTTTTTGCTCACAGAGTAATATGTTTTTTGAAATAAGTTGCCAGATCGGATTAAAAACAGCAATAAAGTAGATCAGTTTAAGATGAGCTTGGATGAATTCAGAGAAAATGGTAGGAGGGAGAAATTGAGGGAGCACTTTTGGGAGTTCTCAAATAAAGTATTTGACAGGATTATATCTTGATATCAGTACTGTACTAAGTGTTTAATTTTTTAACAGTTTAAATGAGAAGATAGTTAAAGGGGAGATGCCTAAAGAGGCATCAGACACAAATAATAATAATAGTTAAAAAGTCGAAAGAAAAAACACCCTACTCAAAAAACAAACGTTATTTAGCTTATAAAGAAGAATGACCCCAGATAGCTGTTATATAAGAATGTCAGGTTTTAATAAAATATAGGTTAAGCAGGATAATGACTATAACATATTTTATTTTTTCATTGATTAATTTCTTATATATTATTTTTTAATTTTTTAAATTTTTTGAACATATTTCACCCCAAACAAGGCAGGCTGCCACTGTAGACGTAAGGGGCTACTGCGAAAAAGGGTAGGCGTTTTTTGGGGGGGTCAACCTCAATTGTGAGCTACGCAGCGAGATGTCTGTTTACATTAGTTTTAAATTTTGTCAGGAAAACATAGAGCAGGGAGGAAAGAAGCTTTTGGAGTAGAAGGCTCTTCGGCATTTGGGGACCTCCACAGTGAATGGATGGGATTTGGCAAATTGTCGAGTTGGTCTAGTGAATCTACGTCGTGGGGCCACCAGAGCAACAAGTTCATCAGAGCACAATCCATTGAAGTACTTGTAAAACAAGCACAAGGACGCAACATTGCGGCGATGGTACAGGGGCTAGAGTTTGGTGGATAGTGAAGGACCTATCAAGTTTACAACTCTTTTATGGACCTTGTCTAAGAGAGAACGAGAGAGATAGAGAGGGAGAAAGAGAGAGAGAGATAGAGAGATAGAGAGGGAGAAAGAGAGAGAGAGAGAGAGAGAGAGAGACTAGTGGATGATGCCCCAGCCCAGATGTGGCAACAATACTCCATGCATGGGTGGATGGTGGCTTTGTAGATTTATTTATTTATTGATTCTTCAAGCTTTATTTATTTTTGTATAAAACTGATCAGCAGTTGCTATAAAAAATAATTAGATTTTAACTTTAAATAATTAGATTTTAACTTTATTTAGATACATTTACGACACTTGACATCATAGTCGCATTGTTTCATAACGATTTAAATATTAAGTACTTTGTTACATAAAGACCCGCGTTAAGTTTGACCATGATCAAAACTCTCACAATAAACCCTCACCCTAACCATAAATATATTGCTAACCCTAAATTTAACCCCAACTTTTACCTTGTTGCTAACCCTAACTTTGACCATGACCAGAACCCTTACCCTAAACCCTAACCCTAACCCTATTGTAAACCCTAACACTGACCCCCACTTTGAGCCTGACCATAACCCTAACGTTGACCATGATCAGAACCCTAACTCTAAACCTTAACCCTAACCCTAACTCTATTGCTAACCCTAACTCTAACCCTGACTTTAACCCTGGCTTTACCCCTAACCCTAACGTAAACGACGGGGTCAAAGTAAGAGCAGGTCATAATGGAACAAAGCACCGAATATTATTTTAATAATTGTAGATTGTAGTTGAATACTTTTATTGGAAGAATATATATCGATAAAATATGTATTGCTATTTTCATTGTCACTAACAATTGAAAACAGAGGTGAAAATAGCGATATGGTGTAGCCTTTTGTTACATATTTTCGATGTTCACCGTTTAAAACTAATTGAAAAACTGCTAAAACAAAGGTACAACATTTGGGTATAAAGAAGATAACATTCCTGAACAATAGTATCGAAGCAATATTTTGCCGGTAGATTAAGAGAAAGAGAGAGAGAGAGAGAGAGAGAAAGAGAGAGAGAGACAGAGAGACAGAGAGAGAGAAAGAAAGAGAGAGGTAACGAGAGAGAGGTAACGAGAGAGAGAGAGAAACAGAGAGAAAGAGAGAAAGATAGAAAAAAAGAGAGAAAGATAGACAAAAAGAGATCAAGGTAGAAAAAAGAAAGAAAGAGCGAGAAAGAGAGTAAGGGATAGAGAGAAAGAGATAAATGGAGAGACAGAAAGAGAAAGTGAAAAAGAGACATAGAGACAGAGAAAAAGAAAAAGAGATAGAGAAAGAGAAGGAAAGAGAGAAAGAGAGAAAGAGAGAATAAAAGATAAAAAGAGAAAAAGAGAAAGTAAAAGATAGAAAGAGAAAATTATAGAGAAAAGAGAGAGAAAGAGAGACAGAAAGAGAGAAAGAAAGAGAAGTAGAAGAGAAAGAGAGAGAGAAAAAGAGAAAGAGAAAGAGAGAAAGACAGAGAAAGACAGAAAGAGAAAGATATATATATATATATATATATACATATATATATATATAGAGAGAGAGAGAGAGAGAATAAAAACAAATGGCTCCAACAATGGACTCTCTTATCTACTCCTAGTGAAGACCATAACGTTCTGTCCACCGAGTTACGTAGACGTATCTTAATCAACAGATTCCACTTCACACACACACGTGAAGCCATTATAACATCCTTTAATTGTATCCCTTTTCCTTGAAGCAGAATTATGTTGCTGTGTGATGTTTAAATCAAGTAAAAACCAGTCACTCGTTTACTGTTCCAATATATCATTCCGATCAAAATAATCCTCATCTGGTTTATTGAGGCTTTGTTTCTATCACGGAGAAATCGGCAACAACTAACGACATGAGTCGATCTCGTTTGACCAGACTAAGCAGTTATCTCACCAGAGACAGACAATCATTGAACAACTGCGATTCGTTCGAGACTAATATATGAAGTTACATCAAAGAGAAACTACACAAGAATCAATTCTCTTCTTGATGTCATTTATTTCCTCAGTGTCCGCCATTTATAATCAACAACTGCTTAATAAATAGTGAACAATCAAAATTACCTTGAACAAAGAACGCGTTTAGGTGGTTCAGACGAAATGCGAATAATATAAGTCTTCGTAAACTCTCATCTAATTCGAATAACATTATATATGTTATATTTATTATTTATATATTTATTTCTGACAAAGAGGGGAGACTTGCTGTTTTTCGGATCGAAATTAATTCATTTAAAACGTATCGTTGGCTAGATTTAGATTATAACATTTTCTTAGAAGAGTAGAAAGTGGACCTTGCGTTTACTTTCGTCAGCCTCGAAACTAGCTTTCCTTATGTTGTCTTTTGTTCCTCACATTCCATTAGCGATGTTTCTGACAAAGGGGGAGAATTGCTGTTTTCCGGGTCGAAATCTATCCATCTAAAACGTATCGTTGGCTAGATTTTGATATTGAAGTATTTTTTCGCTACTTACATCAAGTGGCTTCATGCCTTGTCTTGAACAATTTCCATTACAAAAGAAGGCGTGATATATTAGATCAATATAATATATCAGACGTAGTCTTAAACAATATATTTTATATGTAAAAACATAAAATGGGATATTATAATAACGAGGTATATTTAAAAGAACTGGAAACTCGTCAATAGTTACATTTTTTATAGGTATGCTACCTATTTTGGATATAAAGAGAACAACTATTAAAAAAAAAAGAATTGATGAAAAGAGACAGTTGAATGTTTGACAACTGAGAGAGGACATTAGAGTTGACATTTGTCGGTGTTTTTCGTTGTTTGTTGTCGTGTTGTTGAAAATAAGGTTACTTTAATTTTATTAAAAGAATACGATATATATATATATATATAGCACTAGATAAAGTGAAAGAATAAAATAAGGTGCGAATCACATTTTATTACAATTCAATGTTCAGGCAAAGTTCTTTAAAGTCCTTAACTCATGAGTTTTCAAAGAAAATCTTCTCCTATATATCAATATATATATATATATATATATATATATATATATATATATATATATATATATATATATATATATATATATCAATATATATATGTAAAGGAGTAATGCTACCAACATTTGTAAAAAGTTTTTTGGAACATTTATTTATTATTTTGTTATATTATCATTTTATCATTTTATATAAGGAGTTTCAAGATATGTAAATCCATGTTGAAAGAAACCTTTTACAAATGTTGGTAGCCTTACTCCTTTACATATATATACTTTTCTCTCGTTGGAACTGCACTTATACTGCAATATATATATATATATATATATATATATATATATATATATATATATATATATATATATATATATGTGTGTGTGTGTGTATGTATGTATGTATGTGTGCATACATATATCACTCTCTTTAGTATATCAATGATTTTGAAATCGATTTTAATGTTTCTGAAACAAAACAAGACATCACCAAATTTGCATGTTTTGGAAATGGATTCTGATATCATCGAAATACATCTTAATTTGGAAACGGATATTAATGCCAGAAATGGATCTGAATATTTTCGATAAAATGTAATTATTTTTACAAAATGGTGCATTTTTAATAGATTGTATTTATTTTTAAATAGATATTTCATATGTTAAGAGTAGACGACGCGTATAAAATTATTAAGCTTTGTTTTTAATGTGAATAGAAAGCTAAATATATATATATATATATTTATATATACATGTGTATATATATATATATATTTATACATAAATATATATATATATGTATATATATATATAAATATATATATATATATATTTATATTTATACATACATATATATGGGTATATTTATATATAAATATACATATATACATATGTATATATATATATATATATATATATATATAAATATATATTTATATATATATATATATAAATAAATATATATATTTATATATATAAATATATATATATATACTTATATATAAATATATATATATTTATATATAAATATATTCATATATAAATATATTTATATATATATGTATATATATTCATATATATATATAAATATATATTTATATAGATATATTTATATATATATATGTATATATATATATTTATACATATAAATATATATTTATATATATATAATTATATATAAATATACATTTATATATATATGTATACATATATATATGTGTATATATATATTTATATAGAAATATATATACATATAAATATATATAGATATATATATATATATATATATATATATATATATATATATATATATATATATATGAATTATGATGTTTAACGATTCTAATTATTGTTTACAACTAATGGCGTTACACATTTTGAATCTCATATTTTCATGAATCACAAGTTAAGATCGTACGGTTTCCAAGTATCAGCTGTTCATTTAAACTCTAAACCACCGTCGATTATAATACTAATTATCTGTCGTCTATCCGTCGTAATATATGTGCTGTGTGTTAAGGATAGATTGTAAACTTTATAGAAAGGATGAAAGTACATCTCGACCAATGATTAATGTATTCTTAAAACTCAAAGTTCAATATCACATGGATATTGTGACGAATACAGATTGAATAAAAGTAACAGTTCAGAACTGCTTTCAGGCAGGACCGGTACGTTGAGCAGGTAGGTGTCCTTCGAGTAAAAGAATAAATAGCGGTACGTAGAGCAGGTCGGTGTCCTTCGAGTAAAAGAATAAATTGCGGTACGTAGAGCAGGTCGGTGTCCTTCGAGTAAAAGAATAAATAGCGGGTGTGTCATGCAATAAGTTGGTTCGAGAAAGAAAGCATCCTGAAACCCAAATACAATCAAAAACTCCAGTATCAAAAACTGTTTATTTTTACTCTTTTTTTAAAATCCCAAACAACACATATTGCCGCTGTTACGTAAGACGCTACTGTGAATAGGGGGCCATACCCACAGGGGTATCATCAGTGGAAAGTTTTGTAGCAAGGTGTTATTTACATTACATTTACATTTCTGCATGTTGGTATAGTCAGGGAAACAGTGTGCAAGGAGGGAATTACAAAGGTAACCGGTATGAGAGAAGAAAGCCATTAGAGTAGAAATCCTTATAACATCTACAGACTTAAAACCTCTACAGTGAAGGGGTGTGATTTTGCTGATTTTCGAATCTTTTAGTAGACAGTCGAAAAAAACTATAGTTCATATTATGTAACCAAGAAAATCGATTGAGTGACTCAGGGGTCCGTATTTTTCAAAAAACGGGGTCAGTATATATGCGAGTACAAATCGTGGCAAAACCTTCCTTCATCATCTTGTTAGCCATTCAATATTGTGAATAATAAAGTAACGACAGACATCTATGAAGAGAGGGGAAATAACTAGCCAGCATCAATATTTTCAGACATTCGCTCAAAGACAGTAACACAATTGTTATAAGGTTAATAATTTGCAAAGATGAAGGAGATGATGTAGGCAGCTGCAACATGAAAATAAATATAGATCAACGGAGGTTTTACATAAGTGCTATTCGTGGCACATAGAAAATCATTCCTGATGCAGGTACCAATTCCGTGTCTGTGTAAATCTTGACGGTCGGATTGAGATATCATGTAAGAATACCCCGGCATCTTATTTGGGTCGCCTATCGGAATTGACGGCTTATACCTATTTAGGTTGTGTTTCGTATCCTGTAAGTATACCTTAGACTCTATGTTGACAAATGAGACTTGATAGTATTGGTCTATGTCAGAGGGTCAGGTACTGGATGCTTATTTTAAAGACTTTTCAAATGTTAAATAATGGTTTATGCCAGAAGACGCTTTAAAGCACAACAGGAAAAATGATTAAGTAAACTATCGTTGTAACTGTTTAAAGAACGGAAATTCTATAGAAGTTTTTAATATGACATCGAGAGGTCACACCGTAAAAGACTGCATCTCCCACACCACAAATTACAATTGAGTATCATCGGTATAATACACTTGTTGATAAGGTTCCAGGTTTGGATCCGTGTACTATCAGATGAATAATCTCAGGCTAGGCAAAACCGTAATAGTATTGGTAACATGACAACGACATCCCGACTCGAGAAAAGACAATTCCACAATCGAAAAGACACATTTGAACAATCTCTTAACATTCAGTATTAATTATTTCTCTTCTCTATTTTATAAGATATCCAATTACACGGTTAATCAACTAGAAATAGCAAAGCAAATCGACACTATTTGAACTAGACATCAAATAAAATCTTTGACCCTGTCGGATCACTAGAGAAGTTACCAATGACAAAAGACACCGTTTAGTGGCGCGCGCTAAATGTAGTCCGCAGATGGCAACAATTGAGCGAGGAATAGTAGGTATACTATCGTCGCCCAGTTTTAGATGAATAGTATGACTTCCTAAAATAACACACCAAGTGTTACATATGCGAATGCTACTTAAATCTGAAGGTATTTACAGACAACAACAACAACAAAAACAAATATATGAAGAATCTACTAGCTCACACACAGGTATGTGCCCCCACACACACTCTATAGAATGTAGAAAACATTTCCAAGCACAAAAGAGAAACCACCTAAATAAATAATAAACTAAAAAAAAAACTACAACTACATTTACATAAATAAGTAATTTAATTATCATGGTGGTGGAAGAACATATTTTTGAATCAACATAGGCAAACATCGCAAAGATTGGTCATCCGGATCAAACAACACGTGGCCACAAGAAATCGTCAGGCAAATTATTTACCAACGAATGTTTTGTTTAATACGTATGGTTCTTCCATCGCCGAACATCTCATAAATAACCGTTCCTGTGCCTCAAAATTCAGTGTTGACTTATTCTCCATTCTCATAAGTCACGCTCTCCCTTTCATCTGAAGATTCTAAAAATTATTTATATTTTGTAACAAAAAGAATATATATATATATATATATATATATATATATATATATTCATATATAGATATATATATGAGAAAGGAAGGATGAGAGTAATCCGACGTAATGGGAAATGAAAAAGGAAAAACCAAGAGATAGTTTTTCATCAACGTTTCGTCTTTATTGTAAGACTTTCTCAGGATAGTAATTTGAAGAAAAATGTCATGCAAGTGCATCGAAGTTTGGGGTTGATATGGACGAGAGATGAGGGAATGTAGTACTATGAGCATAGGAGGAGAGTCCAGGCTAGCGACCATTGACTTCTCGAGCCTGAAATCTCCTCCGGCGCTCATAGTAGTGGCTACTATGAGCGCCGCAGGAGATTTACTATATTCCCCCATCTCTCCACCATGCCAAACCCAAACTTCGATGTACTTGCATGACATTTTTCATCAAATTATCATCCTGAGAAAGTTTTACACTAAAGATGAAACGTTGATGAATATATAACAACTTTTATTTATTTAATTTATTTTAAAAACAAATAATTTGCGTTGTGAAGGTTTTCTAAATATTTTATAAAACAATATTCTCTTTATTATTCCCATTCCGCCAACGTTACCAATGTGTGACTTTTCAAAATATAAAAACTATTTCCTTTCCATATATATATATATATATATATATATATTAATTATGTATTACCTACAGACATCGATGTTTCATGCTTACGCAATCTTCATTGCAGGAAGATCATTTCCGACGGTTGACGGGCGCGAACTTCGAACAAAAATCACCACTGATTCGCAGTACAGAGTGTTTCCCGTTGGCCACCACACATTAGCTTGGAATTTAGGATGAATTTAACTTTGTAAATGTCAAGTATTTTTACTGTATAATTACAATATTCTACAATATATATATATATATATATATATATATATATATATATATATATATATATATATAGATAGATAGATAGATAGATAGATAAATTAGTTTATCTGCATTTAGAAAAAATATATACTCTCATGTAAAATATACATTATAAAAGTTTTAATGTTTTAAATATTTTGATAAAAAATAGAAAATTTCTATAAACAACTGCACATCTGTGTCGTTTTCTGGCGTCTATTACTTTAAATACAACACTATTTTAACATTAACAGATCTTTTATGATGTTCGTTTGTTTTAACATAAACAGAAAAAAATATAAAGAATCCTAGGGCCAAACAGGTAGAAGAATATTATTAACTTTACACGGAAAACTCAAATCAATACTAAATATTTTATTTAAAAATTAAAAATGCTCTCAATTTAAATGTTTCGTTTTTATATAAGACTAGCAGGGGTACCCGGCGTTGCCCGGGGCTCTCCCTCCTCCTATCCGCAAGCAAAATAGGATATTGAGCACTTTTCTCCCAGACAACGCCGAGTATTTAGAAAATCAAGACGGCCTCCAGAGCACTACTAAAATCACTCTTACCGATTCCCCTCTTTTTCATCTGCACAATAGTCCGAAGAGAAACACTACAGTAGCTCTATCTAGGACATTTAGCACTTTTCTGCCGGACAACGCCGAAGCCTCTGGGTCCTAAATTGACGAAGCCCCCCCCCCACTGTGCTGGGTCCTATACTGTAGAAGCACCCTCGGTGCTGGGTCCTATACTGTAGAAGCGCCCCCGGTGCCTATACTGCATAAGCATCCGGGTCTTATATTGTAGAAGCACCCCTGGTTCCTATACTGCAGAAGCCCTTGGGTCCTATACTGTAGAAGCACCTCCTCCCCCTGGTGCCTATACTGCAAAAGAACCCCCCACCCAGGTCCATATACTTCAGAAGCCTCCGGGTCCTATATTGTATAAGCACCCCCGCAGGATGAAAATGTTGATAATACTGCCCCCCCCCCAAAAAAAAAAAATTCTCACCCACCCTGTCCCAAATATTCTCCCTCCCTCCCCCCAAAGAACTATTTTTATTTTAAAAGATAGAAGTTTAGGTTGCTAGGTGCGGATGTGATTGAGCAACCCTTGTTTCACTGTTATTGATAGATCCGGACAGAAGTTATGGGATGACTTGATACAACCGGACAGTGCATTTTTATCAAGTTGTTACATGAATACATTGGCTTATTTCAAAATCACCAGTAAATAACATTGAAAAAGTTTCAAAAAACCAGACCCGCCCCCGAAAACTGGCCCCGTTGACCCCCGGGGACATTTTTTTTTTTTTGTAATTTTGAGATATTATGCTCCCAGGTGTTGTCCGGTCCTAAAGATGTCGACTTGTTGACAGTTTGCCGAGTAGTTTTTAAGGAGTAGCTGGACATACAAACAAACAAACAGACAAACATACAGACAACTGGCCTTTATATAGGAGACTAGCGGGGCTACCCGGCGTTGCTCGGGGTCATTAAAACATATAATTGAAGAAAAATCGTGTGTGTAACATCTTTATATACAAACTTCTATTTCTCCCCCCCCCCCCACCTTCTCTATAGCCGTCTCTTTATCTTTCTACCTTTCTCTTCCCTGGTCGCCGCATTTCACCGCTACTTTCTAATTTTGCCTTTGGCGAAAGCTGTTCTTTCCCCACAATTTCTCCTACGTTGCCCAGGGCAATAGTATGATATATTTCTATAAAAAGTAACACCTCTATCTGCGCCTTCTATATAGGTACTTATCTCCACCCCGGTGTTTATGCTATATACGTATCTATCATCACCCCGGTGCGCATACTATATACGTACCTATCGCCGCCCCAGTGCACATACTATATACGTACCTATCGCCGCCCCAGTTCAGATACTATTTAAGTACCTATCGCCGCCCCGTTGCGAATGCTAAATAGTACCTATCGCCGCCCCGGTGTGCATGCTACATAAGTACCTATCGCTGCCCTAGTGGGAATAATTAATATGTACATATTGCCGCATTGGTGCGAATTTCTAAATACGTACCTATCACCACTTTGGTGCGAATGCTAAATACGTACCTATCGCCAGCCAGATGCGAATGCTAAATACGTACCTATAGCCGCCCTGGTGTGAATGCTAAATACGTACCTATAGCCGCCCCGGTGCGAATGCTAAATACGTACCTATCACCACCCTGGTGCAAATGCGAAATACATACCTTTCGCCGTTCTGGTGCACGTGCTATATACGTACCTATTGCCGCCCCGGTGCACGTGCTATATATGTACTGATCGCCGCCCCGGTGCGCATGCTATGTACGTACTTATTGCTGCCCATGTGTACATGCTATAAACGTAGCTATCGCCACCCCTGAATTCTGAATACGTACCTATCGCCGCCCCGGTGTTGAAGCTAAATATGTGCATATCGCCGCCCCGGTACGAATGCTAAATACATACATATCGCCGCCCTAGTGTGATTTCTAAATACGTACCTATCGTGGCTTCTGTGTGAATTCTAAATACGTACCTATCGCCGCCCCAGTGCGGAAGCTAAATACGTACATATCGCCACCCCGGTGCGAATGCTAAATACATACCTATCGGCGCCCCGGTGCGAATGCTAAATACATACCTGTCGCCGCCCCGGTGCGAATGCTAAATACATACCTATCGCCGCCCCGGTGCGAATGCTAAATACATACCTATAGCCGCCCCGGTGTGAATGCTAAATACATACCTATCGCCGCCCCGGTGTGAATGCTAAATACATACCTATCGCCGCCCCGGTGTGAATGCTAAATACGTACCTTTCGCCGCCCCGGTGCGCCTGCTATATACGTACCTACTGCTGCCCTGGTGCGCGTGCTATATATGAACCGATCGCTGCCCCAGTGCGCATGCATAATACATACCTATCACGTACTTATTCCCGCCCATGTGCACATGCTATATACGTACCTATCGCCACCGCTGAATGCTAAATAAGTACCTATCTCCGCCCAGGGATGAATGCTAAATACGTACATATTGTCGCCCAGGTGTTCATACACCATATGTACCTATCACTGCCCCAGTGCGAATACTAAATATGTACATATCGCCACCCCGGTGCGATTGCTGAATACATACCTATCGCAACCCCGGTGCGAATGCTAAATACGTAGCTATAGCCACCCCTATGCACTACTATATAGTACCTATTGCCACCCCGGTACACATACTATATATAAACCTATCGCCGACCCGGTGTGCATACTATATTCGTACCTATCGCGGCTCTGGTGCGCATACTACATACTTACCTATCTCTGCAAGGGTACACATACTATATATGTACCAATCTCCAGCCCAGTTCGCATACGTAAGAACTTATATTTATTCGGCCCTGTCGTGTTAGAAAAACAAAATAGTGTTCATTTATGTATTGTCACTATCATAAATATAAATATTTTTAGTTACAAACAGAAAAAAATACATTTTTTTGCCTCCCCACAAGAAAATTTTTTTCTATCCTCCCACATACTTAGAAATATTTTTAATTTAAAGGAAAAAAAAAAGAAAAATTTTTGACGCCCTTACACCCCCAAAATTTTATGTTCCCCCCATACATAGAAATATTTTTATTTTAAAAAAGAAAAAAAAAAAATTTTTTAGCCCCCTCCCCCGAAAATTTTTTTTTTCATTCTCCCCATACACATAAATATTTTCAATGAAAAAGATAAAAGACAAAATAAATGTTTTGCCTCCCCCCCAATTTTGTTTATACTCCCGATGCGCATGCTATATACGTATTTATTGCCGCCCATGTGCACATGCTATATACTTCCTATCGCCACCGCTGAATGCTAAATACGTACCTATTGCTGTCGCGGTGCGAATGCTAAATAGGTTTTCAGCATAGATGCTCTTAAAATATTATCCAAACCTATCACTACAGTAGCTCTATCTAGGACATTGAGCACTTTTCTCCCGGACAACGCCGAGTACTTTGATAATCAAAGACGCCTCCTGAGAACTACTGTAATAACTTATATCGATTCCCCCATCCTTTTCAGCGTAGATGCTGTTAAAATATTATCCAAACCTATCACTACAGTAGCTCTATCTAGGACATTGAGCACTTTTCTCCCGGACAACGCCGAGTACTTTGATAATCAAGGAGGCGTCCTGAGGACTACTGAAATCACTTAGGTATCCTCTCTCCTTCTGATCTGCGAAATAGTCCAAAGGGGAACGAAGATGGCTTTAAAATATTTTCCAAACCTATCACTACAGTAGCTCTATCTAGGACATTGAGCACTTTTCTCCCGGACAACGCCGAGTATTTGAAAATCAAAGAGGCCTCCTGAGCACTACTGAAATAACTCTTATCGATCCCCCCATCCTTTTCAGCGTAGATGCTGTTAAGATATTATGCAAACCTATCACTACAGTAGGTCTATCTAGGACATTGAGCACTTTTTTCCCAGACAACGCCGAGTACTTTGAAAATCAAAGAGGCCTCCTTAGCACTACTGAAATAACTCTTATCGATTCCCCCATCCTTTTCAGCGTAGATGCTGTTAAAATATTATCCAAACCTATCTCTACAGTAGCTCTATCTAGGACATTGAGCACTTTTTTCCCGGACAACGCCGAGTACTATGACCTGATATAACCGGACACAATTTAGGGCAAGACCGGGTACATCCAGCAAGGGATTATTGGACAGGTGCGGATGTGATTGAGCAACCCTTGTTTCACTACACACTTATAACGTAGGATTCCTATGTTGTTATTGATTTATCCGGACATAAGTTATTGGATGATCTGATACAACCGGGCTGAATGTCGGGATTATGGGATGTTTACAGTGACTCTGCATTTTTATCGGATTAGTACATAAATACATTAGATTATTTCGAATTTACTACATATTAACGTTGAAAAAGTGGTGTAAAATACGAAAAAAGTGCTACCTTTTGTCGGAAAGTTGATAAATAGCTGAATTTCGGATGTTTCTCGGCCTTTTGGCTAAGATCAAAGTGTAGTATCTGTTCTCGGCATTATTGCCTTGAGATCAAGTGTATATCTAGTCCTATCCGATAGGTGTCGATCTTACACTGTCGAATCAAAAATCAGATTATCATTTTATTTTTTAATCCCTTTTCCTTTAGCTCACTTCCTCTCCCCTAAAGTACCGGTTGATATACCCCCAAGGTCGGGATCTGTCTCACCGACGACTCCCCCCAAATTTCGCCTGAGGCGCTGACACCGGCGAATACCGACACTCCCCCTCCCCCAAATTTCGCCTGCCTCACCGGCGTATGCCAATACGCCCCATCCCTAAATTTCGCCTGAGGCGCCCCACAGGCGATCGTTCATACCGCCGAATGCCGACATTTCCCTCCTCCCCTCCCCAGATTGGCCTGAGCCGCCGAATGCCGACATTCCCCCTCGCCAGATTTGGCCTGAGGCGCTCACACCGGCGAATGCCGACACTCCCCCTCCCCAAAATTTCACCTGAAGCGCTCACACCGGCGAATGCCGACTCCCCCCCCCCCCGAAAGGAGGAGAGAATGCCTATCATGATAACAGAACGGCCATAAGGAGGGGGGGGGGGATATTAGCGTCTATTAATAATTAAGAAAGAAAGTGTGGGAGTGAGCGGGAAAAAAGAGAGAAAGAAAAAAATGGTTGTAGTGTGAGTGAATTTCTTCCTGCCACTCTCTGACGTCAGGGTACCCACACATACTTCGTCCGGTCGCAGGGTACCCACACATACTTCGTACGGTCGCAGGGTACCCACACATACTTCGTACGGTCGCAGGGTACCCACACATATTCGTGCAGTCGCAGAGTACCCACACATACTTCGTGCGGTCGCAGGGTACCCACACATATTCGTGCGGTCGCAGGGTACCTATACATACTTCGTGCGGTCGCAGGGTACCCATACATACTTCGTCCGGACGCAGATTACCCACACATACTTCGTCCGGTAGCAGGGTACCCACACATACTTCGTGCGGTCGCAGGGTACCCACACATACTTCGTGCGGTCGCAGGGTACCCACACATACTTCGTGCGGTCGCAGGGTACCAACCCATATTTCGTCCGGTCGCAAGGTACCCATACATACTTTGTCCGGACGCAGGGTACCTATACATACTTCGTCCGGTCGCAGGGTACCCACACATATTTCGTTCGGTCACAGGGTACCCACACATACTTCGTGCGGTCGCAGGGTACCCAGACATACTTCGTGCGGTCGCAGGGTACCAACACATATTCGTCCGGTCGCAGGGTACGCATACATACTTGGTCCGGACGCAGGGTACCTATACATACTTCGTCCGGTCGCAGGGTACCCACACATACTTCGTGCGGTCGCAGGGTACCCACACATATTTCGTTCGGTCACAGGGTACCCACACATACTTCGTGCGGTCGCAGGGTACCCACAAATACTTCGTGCGGTCGCAGGGTACCCACACATAATTCGTGCAGTCGCAGGGTACCTATACATACTTCGTCCGGTCGCAGGGTACCCACACATACTTCGTGCGGTCGCAGGGTACCCACACATACTTCGTCAGGCAGCAGGGTACCTATACATACTTCGTGCAGTCGCAGGGTACCCACACATACTTCGTTCGGTAGCAGGGTACCCACACATACTTCGTGCGGTCGCAGGGTACCTATACATACTTCGTCCGGTCGCAGGGTACCCACACATACTTCATCCGGTCGCAGGGTACCCACACATACTTCGTGCGGTCGCAGGGTACCCACACATATTTCGTTCGGTCACAGGGTACCCACACATACTTCGTGCGGTCGCTAGGTACCCAGACATACTTCGTGCGGTCGCAGGGTACCAACACATATTCGTCCGGTCGCAGGGTACGCATACATACTTCGTCCGGACGCAGGGTACCTATACATACTTCGTCCGGTCGCAGGGTACCCACACATACTTCATCCGGTCGCAGGGTACCCACACATACTTTGTCAGGCAGCAGGGTACTCACACATACTTCGTGCGGTCGCAGGGTACCCACAAATACTTCGTGCGGTAACAGGGTACCCACACATACTTCCTTCGGTCGCAGGGTACCCACACATACTTCGTGCGGTCGCAGGGTACCCACACATATTTCGTTCGGTCACAGGGTACCCACAAATACTTCGTGCGGTCGCAGGGTACCCAGACATACTTCGTGCGGTCGCAGGGTACCAACACATATTCGTCCGGTCGCAGGGTACGCATACATACTTGGTCCGGACGCAGGGTACCCACACATACTTCGTGCGGTCGCAGGGTACCCACACATATTTCGTTCGGTCACAGGGTACCCACACATACTTTGTGCGGTCGCACAGTACCCACAAATACTTCGTGCGGTCGCAGGGTACCCACACATAATTCGTGCAGTCGCAGGGTACCTATACATACTTCGTCCGGTCGCAGGGTACCCACACATACTTCGTGCGGTCGCAGGGTACCCACACATACTTCGTCAGGCAGCAGGGTACCTATACATACTTCGTGCGGTCGCAGGGTACCCACACATACTTCGTCCGGTAGCAGGGTACCTACACATACTTCGTGCGGTCGCAGGGTACCTATACATACTTCGTCCGGTCGCAGGGTACCCACACATACTTTGTCAGGCAGCAGGGTACTCACACATACTTCGTGCGGTCGCAGGGTACCCACAAATACTTCGTGCGGTAACAGGGTACCCACACATACTTCGTTCAGTCGCAGGGTACCCACACATTCTTCGTGCGGTCGCAGGGTACCCACACATACTTCGTCCGGTCGCAGGGTACCCACACATACTTCGTCTGGTCGCAGGGTACCATCACATACTTCGTGCGGTCGCAGGGTACCCACACATACTTCGTGCGGTCGCAGGGTACCCACACATATTCGTGCGGTCGCAGAGTACCCACAAATACTTCGTGCGGTCGCAGGGTACCCACACATACTTCGTCTGGTCGCAGGGTACCTACACATACTTCGTTCGGTCGCAGGGTACCCACACATACTTCGTGCGGTCGCAGGGTACCAACACATACTTCGTCCGGTAGCAGGTTACCCACACATACTTCGTGCGGTCGCATGGTACCTATACATACTTTGTGCGGTCGCAGGGTACTAACACATACTTCGGCCGGTCGCAGAGTACCCACACATACTTCGTCAGGTCGCAGGGTACCCACAAATACTTCGTCCGGTCGCAGGGTACCCACACATACTTCGTGCGGTCGCAGGGTACCCACAAATACTTCGTCCGGTCGCAGGGTACTCACACATACTTTGTCCGGTCGCAGGGTACCCACACATACTTCGTGCGGTCGCAGGGTACCCACACATACTTTGTGCGGTCGCAGGGTACCAACACATACTTCGTGCGGTCGCAGGGTACCCACAAATACTTCGTGCGGTCGCAGGGTACCCACACATACTTCGTGCTGTCGCAGGGTACCTATACATACTTCGTCCGGTCGCAGGGTACCCACACATACTTCGTGCGGTCGCAGGGTACCCACACATACTTCGTCAGGCAGCAGGGTACCCACAAATACTTCGTCCGTTCGCAGGGTACCTACACATACTTCGTGCGGTCGCAGGGTACCCACACATATTTCGTTCGGTCACAGGGTACCCGCACATACTTCGTGCGGTCGCAGGGTACCCACACATACTTCCTGCGGTCGCAGGGTACCCACACATACTTCGTGCGGTCGCAGGGTACCCACACATACTTTGTGCGGTCGCAGGGTACCAACACATACTTCGTCCGGTCGCAGGGTACCCATACATACTTCGTCCGGACGCAGGGTACCTATACATACTTCGTCCGGTCGCAGGGTACCCACACATACTTCGTGCGGTCGCAGGGTACCCACACATACTTCGTGCGGTCGCAGGGTACCAACACATATTCGTCCGGTCGCAGGGTACGCATACATACTTGGTCCGGACGCAGGGTACCTATACATACTTCGTCCGGTCGCAGGGTACCCACACATACTTCGTGCGGTCGCAGGGTACCCACACATATTTTGTTCGGTCACAGGGTACCCACACATACTTTGTGCGGTCGCAGGGTGCCCACACATACTTCCTGCGGTCGCAGGGTACCCACACATACTTCGTGCGGTCGCAGGGTACCCATACATACTTCGTGCGGTCGCAGGGTACCCACACATACTTTGTGCGGTCGCAGGGTACGCACACATACTTTGTGCGGTCGCAGGGTACCCACACATACTTCGTGCGGTCGCAGGGTACCCACAAATACTTCGTGCGGTCGCAGGGTACCCACACATACTTCGTCCGGTCGCAGGGTACCCACACATACTTCGTGCGGTCGCAGGGTACCTATACATACTTCGTCCGGTCGCAGGGTACCCACACATACTTCGTGCGGTCGCAGGGTACCCACACATACTTCGTCAGGCAGCAGGGTTCCCACAAATACTTCGTCCGTTCGCAGGGTACCTACACATACTTCGTGCGGTCGCAGGGTACCCACACATATTTCGTTCGGTCACAGGGTACCCGCACATACTTCGTGCGGTCGCAGGGTACCCACATATACTACCTGCGGTCGCAGGGTACCCACACATACTTCGTCAGGCAGCAGGGTACCCATACGTACTTCGTGCGGTCGCAGGGTACCTACACATACTTCGTACGGTCGCAGGGTACTTACACATACTTGGTCCGGTCGCAGGGTAGCCACACATACTTCGTGCGGTCGCAGGGTACCCACACATACTTCGTGCGGTCGCAGGGTACTTACACATACTTCGTCCGGTCGCAGGGTACCCACACATACTTCGTGCGGTCGCAGGGTACCCATACATACTTCGTGCGGTCGCAGGGTACCCACACATACTTTGTGCGGTCGCAGGGTACCCACACATACTTTGTGCGGTCGCAGTGTACCCACAAATACTTCGTGCGGTCGCAGGGTACCCACACATACTTCGGACGGTCGCAGGGTACTTATACATACTTCGTCCGGTCGCAGGGTACCCGCACATACTTCGTGCGGTCGCAGGGTACCCACACATACTTCGTCCGGTCGCATGGTACCTATACATACTTCGTCCGGTCGCAGAGTACCCACGTATACATCGTCTGGTCGCAGGGTACCCACAAATACTTCGTCAGGTCGCAGGGTACCCACACATACTTCGTGCGGTCGCAGGGTACCTATACATACTTCGTTCGGTCGCAGGGTACCCACACATACTTCGTGCGGTCGCAGGGTACCCACACATACTTCGTCAGGCAGCAGGGTACCCACACATACTCCGTGCGGTCGCAGGGTACCCACAAATACTTCGTGCGGTCGCAGGGTACTCACACATACTTCGTCCGGTCGCAGGGTACCCACACATACTTCGTGCGGTCGCAGGGTACCCACAAATACTTCGTGCGGTCGCAGGGTACCCACACATACTTCGTGCGGTCGCAGGGTACCTATACATACTTCGTCCGGTCGCAGGGTACCCGCAAATACTTTGTGCGGTCGCAGGGTACCCACACATACTTCGTGCGGTCGCAGGGTACCCACACATACTTCGTCAGGCAGCAGGGTACCCACACATACTTCGTGCGGTCGCAGGGTACCCACACATTCTTCGTCCGGTCGCAGGGTACCCACACATACTTCGTGCGGTCGCAGGGTACCTATACATACTTCGTCCGGTCGCAGGGTACCCACACATACTTCGTGCGGTCGCAGGGTACCCACACATACTTCGTCAGGCAGCAGGGTACCCACAAATACTTTGTCCGTTCGCAGGGTACCTACACATACTTCGTGCGGTCGCAGGGTACCCACACATATTTCGTTCGGTCACAGGGTACCCACACATACTTCGTCCGTTCGCAGGGTACCTACATATACTTCGTGCGGTCGCAGGGTACCCACACATATTTCGTTCGGTCACAGGGTACCCGCACATACTTCGTGCGGTCGCAGGGTACCCACACATACTTCCTGCGGTCGCAGGGTACCCACACATACTTCGTCAGGCAGCAGGGTACCCATACGTACTTGGTGCGGTCGCAGGGTACCTACACATACTTCGTACGGTCGCAGGGTACCTACACATACTTGGTCCGGTCGCAGGGTGCCCACACATACTTCGTGCGGTCGCAGGGTACCCACACATACTTCGTGCGGTCGCAGGGTACTCACACATACTTCGTCCGGTCGCAGGGTACCCACACATACTTCGTGCGGTCGCAGGGTACCCATACATACTTCGTGCGGTCGCAGGGTACCCACAATACTTTGTGCGGTCGCAGGGTACGCACACATACTTTGTGCGGTCGCAGGGTACCCACACATACTTTGTGCGGTCGCAGTGTACCCACAAATACTTCGTGCGGTCGCAGGGTACCCACACATACTTCGGACGGTCGCAGGGTACCTATACATACTTCGTCCGGTCGCAGGGTACCCACACATACTTCGTGCGGTCGCAGGGTACCCACACATACTTTGTCAGGCAGCAGGGTACCTATACATACTTCGTGCGGTCGCAGGGTACCCACACATACTTCGTCCGGTCGCATGGTACCTATACATACTTCGTCCGGTCGCAGAGTACCCACGTATACATCGTCTGGTCGCAGGGTACCCACAAATACTTCGTCCGGTCGCAGGGTACCCACACATACTTCGTGCGGTCGCAGGGTACCTATACATACTTCGTTCGGTCGCAGGGTACCCACACATACTTCGTGCGGTCGCAGGGTACCCACACATACTTCGTCAGGCAGCAGGGTACCCACACATACTCCGTGCGGTCGCAGGGTACCCACAAATACTTCGTGCGGTCGCAGGGTACTCACACATACTTCGTCCGGTCGCAGGGTACCCACACATACTTCGTGCGGTCGCAGGGTACCCACAAATACTTCGTGCGGTCGCAGGGTACCCACACATACTTCGTGCGGTCGCAGGGTACCTATACATACTTCGTCCGGTCGCAGGGTACCCACAAATACTTTGTGCGGTCGCAGGGTACCCACACATACTTCGTGCGGTCGCAGGGTACCCACACATACTTCGTCAGGCAGCAGGGTACCCACACATACTTCGTGCGGTCGCAGGGTACCCACACATTCTTCGTCCGGTCGCAGGGTACCCACACATACTTCGTGCGGTCGCAGGGTACCTATACATACTTCGTCCGGTCGCAGGGTACCCACACATACTTCGTGCGGTCGCAGGGTACCCACACATACTTCGTCAGGCAGCAGGGTACCCACAAATACTTTGTCCGTTCGCAGGGTACCTACACATACTTCGTGCGGTCGCAGGGTACCCACACATATTTCGTTCGGTCACAGGGTACCCACACATACTTCGTGCGGTCGCAGGGTACCCACACATACTTCCTGCGGTCGCAGGGTACCCACACATACTTCGTCAGGCAGCAGGGTACCCATACGTACTTCGTGCGGTCGCAGGGTACCTACACATACTTCGTACGGTCGCAGGGTATTTACACATACTTCGTCCGGTCGCAGGGTACCCACACATACTTCGTGCGGTCGCAGGGTACCCACACATACTTCGTGGGGTCGCAGGGTACCCACACATACTTCGTCAGGTCGCAGGGTACCCACACATACCCTACCTTTACACTGCTCAAAAAAGGAGGAGGTAATGCATGGGAATAGTGCATCATGACAACGGAACCGATACGACCCTACCTCTACACTTCTCAAAAAAGGAGGAGGTAATGCATGGGAATAGTGCATCATGACAACGGAACCGATACGACCCTACCTCAACACTTCTCAAAAAAGGAGGAGATAATGCATGGGATGAGGGCATCATGACAACGGAACCGATACGACCCTACCTCTACACTTCTCAAAAAAGGAGGAGATAATGTATGGGATGAGGGCATCATGACAACGGAACTGATACGACCCTACCTCAACACTTCTCAAAAAAGGAGGAGATAATGCATGGGATGAGGGCATCATGACAACGGAACCGATACGACCCTACCTCAACACTTCTCAAAAAAGGGAGAGATAATGCATGGGATGAGGGCATCATGACAACGGAACCGATACGACCCTACCCCTACACTTCTCAAAAAAGGAGGAGGTAATTCATGGGATGAGCCCATCATGATAACGAAACCGATACTATTCTACATCTACACTTCTCAAAAAAAGAGGAGGTAATGCATGGGATGAGGGCATCATGACAACGGAACCGATACGACCCTACCTCAACACTTCTCAAAAAAGGAGGAGATAATGCATGGGAGTAGGGCATCATGACAACGGAACCGATACGACCCTACCTCAACACTTCTCAAAAAAGGGAGAGATAATGCATGGGATGAGGGCATCATGACAACGGAACCGATACGCCCCTACCCCTACACTTCTAAAAAAAGGAGGAGGTAATTCATGGGATGAGCCCATCATGATAACGGAACCGATACTATTCTACATCTACACTTCTCAAAAAAAGAGGAGGTAATGCATGGGATCACTGCATCATGACAACGGAACCGATACTACCCTACCCCTACACTTCTCAAAAAAGGAGGAGGTAATGCTCACACGGGCGAATACCGTACCCCCCCCCCCCCAATTTGGCCTGAAAGGAGGAGGTAATTCCTATCATGATAACAGAACGGCCACAGGGAGGGAGGGGGGGAATATTATCGTCTATTAATAATTAAAAAAGAAAGTGTGAGAGGGAAAAATTCACAGAAAGGAAAACTGCCACTCTCTGACGTCATGATGACCTGAACCGGACACAATTTAGGGCAAGACCGGGTACATCCGGCAAGGGATTTAGGGACAGGTGCGGATGTGATTGAGCAACCCTTGTTTCACTACACACTCTTAACGTAGGATTCCTATGTTGTTATTGATGCAACCGGACAGAAGTTATTGGATGATTTGATACAACCGGACACAATTTAGGGCAAGACCGGGTACATCCGGCAAGGGATTATGCGATGTTTATAGTGACACTGCATTTTTATCGTATTAGTACATAAATACATTAGATTATTTCGAATTTACTACATATTAACGTTGAAATTTCGTGTAAAATACGAAAAAACTGCTACCTTTTGTCGGAAAGTGGTCCGGTTGACTGTCAGCGAGTGAATCGTTTGTAGTGATTTTTAGATATTATGATTCCGGGATATGTACGGTGCTAAAGATATCAACTTTTTGACATGTCGTCGCGTAGTTTTTGAGGAGTATCTGGACATACAAACAGACAAACAGACAAACATACAGACAACTGCCCTTTATATAGGAGATGAGGCATGTCTAAAAATTATCCGACCTTAGGCCAGAAAAATGTCAAATACGTGACTGGAGGGTTGAAACCTTAACCTATTTCAAAGTAGGCCCCCTTCTGCTTGCGCACACTTAGCCCACCGATCCATCTACTGCCGGAAACTGATTGAAGTCTTCGTTTGGAATAGTGTTCATCTCCGCCGTCGCGTCAGCAGGTGTTTGGAGAAGATGCGATTATAACACACACAAAGGAGTGGTTCAACCGATTCAAAAATGGCCGCACATCAACGGAGAGTGACCAGCGTTCTGTCAGGCCCCAAACTGCTCGGAGTGCAGCTGTTGTGGAGAGGGTGCGAAAAAAGAGATAATGCGGAACCCGACGGCGGGGATGAACACCATTTGAGGTTAGGGTTTGGGTTTGGGTACATATGTGATCGAAATATGATTGTGTTTATGTCGCCATTCATTTGTATTATTAGCAACATCTAATATGTACACACACACACACACTATATATATATATATATATATATATATATATATATATATATATATATATACATATCTGGTTGAACAGGAGTGCCAACTTCTGCTTGTTCCTTTTTTGATCCAATCTTTAGCACATCCATTCTTCCTGTATCATTTTGCGGTATTGATAATGGAAACGTTGTTCATTCAATTAAAAAAGCCCAACATTAACCATGCTCGTTATGAGGGGTGCGAAGGCGTTTTGAAATGCTGTTGAATGATTTTATGTTTTTAATCACATGGAAACGTCCTCTTAAATAAATTCACCAATTTTATTTTGCATTTATCAATCATCCGCCTGAAGACGACCAATGATGGTCCAAAACGTTCGCGTTAAATATGGAGATTTCTTACACTCGATTATTAAAAGCACAATATATATCGTCCGACGAATAGAAAGATTGGATCAAAAAAGGTACAAACATAAGTTGGCACTCCTGTTCAACTAAATATGTATACAAGAAGGAATGTTGCCTAACTATACAATATATATATATATATATATATATATATATATATATATACGACATCGTATGTAGGTAACACATAATTTATATTTACTTATAAATATTGTTATAAAGCCTCTTTAAGAGATTAAAGTTTAGCACTGTTCAGAGATATTAAAAACAGACAGTTACTTAAGCTATAAAGTAAAGCTCTGATTAAGTTCGTTGAACCCTCTAGATTGTTTGAACACGAAGGCGGAGATGAGCACCATTCCAAATTGTCTTATATTGCATATTAAAATCAGATATATATAATTTGATAACCGCAATATTTTCCACGTGAATGTACTTTGAATATTTCAAGAACGTCAGAAAATGTGATCGCCTTGCAAGATCAGAGGATCAAACATGTTTGAAAAGTGTTCACTGAAGAAAAGGAAGTCTGATTAGGATGTTGAATAGTGTCATCAAAGAAGTAACAATTGGCATTATTAATATGCAGACTTTAGAAACTACGTGATAGTAGGCTTGAACACAAACTCTTAATATATATATATAAATATTAATTATTTATTACCTACAGACATCGATGTTTCATGCTAACAAAATCTTCAGTGCAGGAAGTTAATTCCCGACGGTCAGCGGGCTCGAACTCCGATCACAAATCGCAACTGATTCGCAGTCAAGAGCGTTCCCTCGTTGGCCATCGCGAATTACCTAATAATTAAGGAGGAATTTAACTTTGTAAATACCGAGTCGGGGGTATTTTACAACGAGCAGCGACAGTGACCTTACAACAACAAACTGCGTTGGAGCTCGCATGAAGCTATGAGTACTGCTTGTTATTAAACTCATTCAGAGTGCCCGGCCTTATATATATATATATATATATATATATATATATATATATATATATATATATATATATATATATATAAGTTTAATGCCTACTAGACACTGTCCTCGAGTGTTTAAAGGTCTTACTGTACACGGGTTTGTCAGGACAATCTGGCATAAGGGTACTTCCACCTACAAGTAAACCCTGACTAAATATTCAAAATAACATAGTATTTGCAGCACAAATAAGATCCCCTCGGTATGGCTACCTACACTGGCTTATACGAGAAATTGTGAATCTTTTTAACCTTATGTTGCCTATAGTAACAACACTAAGCTGGTTACTCCACCAGACTAGATGAATTCTTGTCCTTGAATCCGGTAAGACCAATAGACCACAAGAAAGATATACTATAAAGTCATTAATAGGCCGAATCAAAACAAGATGGCTATGACTATGACTATGACTATGACTATGACTGACTATTTAACCATCATAATTTATATATTTTTCTCTGCCAATGTCCATTTTAAATTACATTTTGTGAATTAATTATACCTGACATTGAATGAAATATTAACTTTTTATTCTCCGAATATCATATTAAGTCGAGTGTCGAATCCATCAACGTCTACATTTTTAAAATAGCATTCAACAATGTAAGTAAAATAAAACGTTGCTTTGTATAAAGGAATACAAACAAAGGAATACAATTCCATCGGATGAAATGTAAGTCAAATAAAAAGTTGCTTTGTATAAAGGAATACAAACAAAGGAATACAATTCCATCGGATGAAATGTAAGTCAAATAAAAAGTTGCTTTGTATAAAGGAATACAAACAAATCAATACAATTCCATCGGATGAAATGTAAGTGACACGTGTATCTCTATAGCATTGACTCAGTGACACTCTGTTATGCAAGAGAGCTTTCTTTTCAATTCAAATAAATGAAAAATGTCAACACTGTTAACATCATTTGACAAATAGAATATAGATAACTCTGTGTTTGTCCTTTTAATTGAAATCTTAACATACTTTAATTAAAACCCAAGTTCAGTGTTTGTTTTGACTGTTTAGCGGAAGAACAAACATATCTTTTAGAGTGTAAATAAAATAAATATTGCAAGCGATACACTGTATAAATTACTTAAACACAACTTATTATTTTTACACAGCTATTCCTCATACGGGGCAATTACACATGTAGAAGTGGATTTTTTATTAGTATTTTGCCGATATTTCTCCAGGGGTTAGGGGTTAGGGTTAGTGGTTAGGGTGTAGGGTTAGTCTCACTGTTAGGGTTAGGGCTTAGGGTTAGGGTTAGAGGTTAGGTTTAGGGTTAGGGGTTAGGGGTATGGTTAGAGTTAAGGGTTAGGGTTAGGGTTAAGGTTAGGGTTAGGGTTTGCTATAGAGTTAGTGTTAGTGTTAGAGTTAGGGTTAAAGTAAGGGTTAGGGGTAAGGGGGTAGGGTTAGAGTTAAGCGTTAGGGTTTGCAATAGAGTTAGTGTAAGGTTTAGAATTAGGGTGGGTTACGTTTTCATATACCGTGTCGATGTATATATGAAATTTGTAAAATATAGGTAGGCCAACATTGGAAGAGATATTAATGGATATAATTAACACATAAAAACAAATCCGGCATGATGTCTTAAACGGGAGGATAAAATGGTGGAAATTTTCATTGGATTAGGCTACTTAATTTATTTTTTTTATATGACCTGTCAAATTTCTGTAGATGTAAAAGTGTTAGGCAAATAAATTGAACGCCATCAGAATTTGAGTTCTGACATTTCCCGTTAGAATAATGCATGACTTGCTGGTACAGTTAAACAAATATTTTTAGCCGCGAATCTCGATATAATAATAATTTTCTAAAGTTTAGACATTTCTTTCTTATTTACTTTGATATTGTATGACATTCTTTGTGTACATTTTTTTTTCTTTGTCAAGGTGTAAGCGTTTGTTTTTTCTCCGATCATCCATATTTTAAAATTAGTTACGACATAAATAGATTTTTTTATGACGGAAAGTACTGTCATTCTGAACATATATGATTGGAAAAAGAATAAATATAACGTCAGCATTCAATTAATGATTTTAGGAGTATACAAGTGTGTGGACATTCATTGATTTTTTTAGAGAAACCAGCATGACAGATATCATTATTTTGTGAAAACTTCGACTCAGAATTGGATGACAGCATGACACAGCTTGACTTTTTCAATATTTATTTAAATGTTGAATATAATAAGATGAACTCGAATTTTCTCATGAATGAATCATATAAATAAAAGTTAATGAACCAGTATATATATATATATATATATATATATATATATATATATATATATATATATATATATATATATATATATATATATATATATATGAAGAAGAATGGAAAGGAATTAGAGAAGCAAAAGCCAAATCAAAATTCAATTCAATTGCTCAGAGCAAGGTATATTCCGCAAACAGGCAATTTATTCAAGTTAAATTTTCCTTAAGCCAGGCTTTTCAAAGATCAAAATCTTATCATCAGAGGAAGTCGCTGGGATAGATAAGTTGGCAAAGGCCAAGATTTAAAACTTTTTACCCTTTGGATTTTCTATTTTCGCCGCACCTGAAGTTGTGGCTTCTTGGAATTTAACTTTGAATCCTCTCTCACAACATCTCGTGCCTTTTAACGACCTACCTATCTACATCTCATTCTCCTAGCTGGACTTTTCGACACCGGACTTTTTAGCAATCGGACATTTGCTTGCATTCGGGCAGAGTTTTGCCCTGTGTTTTTTTCCCTACAACTTTTATTTTATTTTTTAAAATTTTAAATCTTGGCCTTTGCCAACTTATCTATCCCAGCGACTTCCTCTGATTATAAGATTTTGATCTTTGAAAAGCCTGGCTTAAGGAAAATTTAACTTGAATAAATTGCCTTTTTGCGGAATATACCTTGCTCTGAGCAATTGAATTGAATTTTGATTTGGCTTTTGCTTCTCTAATTCCTTTCCATTCTTCTTCATATCTACCTGCTCTATCCTGGATATTGATCTGTATACTCTTCACAATAGGTTTTACCTTTCCTAAAAGTACGCTTTTAGTACACCACTTTATATATATATATATATATATATATATATATATATAGAGAGAGAGAGAGAGAGAGAGAGAGAGATAATAGGTATACTAGAAGGCTAAAGCCAATACAAGGAACCGCATTGGTGAGAGATGGTAATTACAAAAATAAAGCGCCCTCTATCTTGGCTGGATTTTCGATAGTCGAACTTTTCTTTTGTGTTTATTTTTGACAAGAGGAGGTTTTACTCCCGAAATATCAAATAGTATATCATAATTAGGGAATTTGTACAGTGAATACCATACTTGCTGTTATATTGTGAATGATTGAAAAATAAATAGATAGTTGTAAGATATCACCCTCGCCCTGTCTTCCATTGTCTATTTTTGTTCTTACAATCTCTCACCAATACGGTTCTCTGCATTCTCTTCAGCCTTCTTTCTATCTTTCTCTCTTCCCCGGTTTTCCACTCCTCTGTCCCCCACCACTCTTTCACTTCAATCTATCTCATTCCCTTGATGTTATTATTGCTATGGGAGATACATTTTCTGAATTTTACTTATAATGGCGAT
This sequence comes from Sepiola atlantica, assembly GCA_963556195.1. Taxonomy (NCBI): domain Eukaryota; kingdom Metazoa; phylum Mollusca; class Cephalopoda; order Sepiida; family Sepiolidae; genus Sepiola; species Sepiola atlantica. The sequence continues at coordinate 96,521,809 of OY744534.1, read as the reverse complement.
TTCGTCTGGTGTTACGATTTTTTCAGTCGGATTTAGGGTTCGAGATCTAAGAAATATAGTTAATTGCCCTAAAATGTTAGAGTGGCCGTAAATGTTTTGATTTTTCTCGACATTCTCTTTATTTACCTAAATTCTTTTTTTCCCCTCTCACAAGTTTATATTCCCGACACTAAATAAATTTTATATATAAAACAATTATATGATTGCACCGTATTAATTCTCTGAAGACGGCTGTCGCAAAATTGCGACAAATCTGCCACGTCTAATAGAAGACGATGATACATGCGTATAGGCGGCTGAAAACCGTCTCGTTAGCGCGCATCGTGTTCGTGACGTCATGGGGAATCCCCGGATGTATAGTTTTGTATATGGTGCTGTGGTCGAATTATTATGAAACAATACAATAAAAAAAAACGACACATAGGGCTCTAAATCTTATGTAGTCTCAAAATTAAAATCAGCGTATGTCGTGAACTTGCTTTTGAGCACGGGAAAAGGAAACTCATGACAGATAGATGATGAAGAAGTCGAGGCTACTTTGAAAACACACAAAATAGTTAGAGAAATGACGAGGCCTTATTTTGGTCAAGGTCATGGAGGATACGTGTTCTTGTTTTCATTTTGAAATGCATCTAGCAAATTAACTTTGGCAGGATAAAACGACTGGACATCGTCTTACAATTTACTTGATGGCTTGAATTTTGCAATTTTCAGGCTGGTGGACCATGCGTCTAACATTGCCCTCTCCATAATACAAGTAAAAAAATAAATTCTGCAGAACTAGTTTTATTTACAATATAAGCCACGGAAGCACAACTATACACAATAAATTCAGCAATTGACTCATATGTGCATGAGAAACATACCGTTTCCCATAGAACGGATGGTCAACCTCATTATAAATTAAAGATGGCCGCTATCACAATATGTAAATTAGTCAAATTGACCATTTATTTTGATAGTCTTACTTATATGCTACAAATGGTGTTTGGGCATACAATGAAAAAGCAAAAAGTCATTTTAAAAATTGGGGTAAAAATCATTTCTCTACAAAAAAAATCAGCACTCAGAGGGTTAAACGAATCCAAAGTGTATTCATTCTTTATCAGAGTTTTTATTGTGTTTCGAAAGAATCAAATCTGTTTGTTGAAAAGTTTATGTGTGATTCTCTCAGAAGTCGTACTCACCTTTAACATTATCATGATATCGCAGTGTATGTTCACTCTTTTGTCTCCATTCTCAAAGAAATAGTTTTATTAGCTTCTTTGTGCTGAAACTTTGAATGGCTTTTATATCTCTCCTCGGCAGCCTGTGTTCATTGTTATGGGAGATAATGGTTGCACTAGTGGTTTCATTTTGTGCAGCGTTCGTAATCTCGAAATCAGCGCTTTTATAGTTTTCAGTAATGAGATCCCTAGTGTTGTTGAATTGTATCTCTCTATGGAGGTTTCGTGCAAAGCTAACATGTGTCATGTGCTTAGGTTATGATTGTATTGGTTAGTAACGAGGTCTGCGCGACCAATTACTATGTGTTAACAATGACTATATATTCATTTTCACTTCATCTACATATGTGTGTTGTAAATTATGTTCATGTTCTGATGCTGTGGTTTTGTGGTTAGATCAGTCTTGATTTTTAGAATTTTCAACCAATGTGATTTCAAATCCAGAGATCGTAAATTCAGTTGTATATAAAAATGAAGTGCGTTTTTTAATTTTTCTTTTAACATAGTTCATCCCAAACAAGGCAGGCCGCCACTGTAGACGTAAGGGGCTACTGAGAAAAAAGAAAAGGGGAGAAGGTTGGGGGGGGGGGGGTCAACCTAAATTGGGATCTGCGCAGCGAGATGTCTGTTTACATTAGTTTTAAATTTCTGCATGCCTGTACTGTTGAGGAAACAGGGGCAGGGAGGGAGTTCCAGATGCCAGCAGCACGAGGAAATAAGCTATTTGAGTAGAAGGCTCTCCGATATCTGGGGACCTCCACAGTGAACGAATGAGATTTAGTTGATTGTCGAGTTAGTCTAGTGAATTTACGTCGAGGGGGCACAAGAGTAGCCAACTCATCGGAGCACAATCCATTGAAGTATTTGTAAAACAAGCATAAGAATGCTACATTGCGGCGATGGGACAGAGACTGAAGCTTGGTTGACAGTGAGGAGCCTATTAGGTTGGCGATTCTTTTTTGGACCAATTCATTGGAGCATAATTCTATTAAAGTATTTGTAAGTTTAATTAGTTTAGTTTAGGTTAGGTTAGTTTAGGTTAGGTTAGGTTAGGTTAGGTTAGTTTAGTTTAGTTTAGTTTCGGTTAGGTTAGGTTAGGTTAGGTTAGGTTAGTTTAGTTTAGTTTAGTTTTGTTTAGTTTCGGTTCGGTTAAGTTAGGTTAGGTTAGTTTAGTTTAGGTTAAGTTAGGTTAGGTTAGTTTAGTTTAGGTTAAGTTAGTTTAGTTTAGGTTAGGTTAGGTTAGTTTAGATTAGTTTAGTTTAGGCTAGTTTATATTAGTTTAGTTTAGGTTAGTTTAGATTAGTTTAGTTTAGTTTAGGTTAGGTTAGGTTAGGTTAGATTAAGTTTGTTTAGTTTAGGTTAGTTTAGATTAGTTTTGTTTATGTTAGATTAGTTTAGTTTAGGTTAGTTAACGTTAGGTTAATTTAGGTTAGGTTAGTTAAGGTTAGTTTGGGTTAGTTTAGTTAATGTTAGGTTATGTTAGTTTAGTTTAGGTTTGTTTAGATTAGTTTAGTTTAGGTTAAGTTAGATTAATTTAGGTTAGTTAAGGTTAGGTTAGTTAAGGTTAGGTTAGGTTAGTTTATGTTAGTTTAGGTTAGGTTAGATTAATTTAGGTTAGTTAAGGTTAGGTTAGTTAAGGTAAGTTTATGTTAGGTTAGTTTAGGTTAGTTTATTTAGTTTAGGTTCGTTTAGGTTAGTTTATTTAAGTTAGTTTATGTTAGTTTAGGTTATTTCAGTTTTAGTTAGTTACGGTTAGTTCAGTTTTAGTTAGTTTAGTTTAGGTTAGTTTAGTGCAAGTGCCTTTAGTAATCAGCCACTGTTTGACAGAGTTTGGTAAGTGTAAGAATGTACATAATATTACGTACTTTTCTATCAGTCAATAGTTCTCTTTGTGATTTTCTAATGTCGGTATGTATATTATTTTGATGTTATAATAATGACATCGACTCTTTTCTCGACTTTTATATGTTTCAATCAATTATGCATTACATCTAAAGTTAATTTGCATTAAATAAAACAGATTTCTCAGCTAAAACATTTGCTCTGCTGATAAAATATATATGTATATACATATATATATATACATATATATATATATATATATATATATATATATATATATATATATATATATATATATATATATATATATATTTCCACAATTAGACAACGCTGCAGTCCACACAATCCATTCAAATGACTTGGATTTCGAATCCTGAGTTCGGATATGTTCTACTAATAAGCCACAAGGAGGGCAAAACTCGAGTCTAGGACTTCCGGTTTGTGGCTTTGCACATGATATGACTATACAAAGACAAGTGTGTCACGAACGGGTGCATTCATATGCCTCGAATCCTACTCATATAAAAACATACAGGATACACAACATTCCCTTTATATTATAAGTAGACTATTTAGACAATGTTATATGATGTCATTGTAATTATTTATATGGACATAATGGCAGCGTTATGCAATACCTAATACTAGCTTCCAGATTAAGGCAAATATAATCGATCTACTTAAGTGGAAACATATTAGTCAGATGAGTAGGTTTATGCTTCTGTTAGCTATACAACATAGAGGCTACGGTTGATAAGTTTTTATTCCCTGAAAGGACCCAAAATTCTTAAAGTAAGGCATTACATGATCGTATGTCTACATATGTGCGTACAATAGCGTGTACTTTTATTGGGAAAGTTACCGATGATAATTTCCATATATGATGTATAACGTTCAGCATATTTATTCATATAATGCACACACTTCAATTTCTAAACATACTGAGGTATTCAAAGTGGTATATTACGCCTTAGCGATTGGGTGCATGAAATCCTTTACGCACGCCGATTGAACTTCTTGTCGGAGTCGTCGACGCTGTCAGGTCGCCATTCGTCTATTGATAAAACAAACACATACACACATTGTTTAGATTTTAATTAAAAAAAACATGTGTAATTCGTATGTGTGAGAGAAATAGAAGGATGCTTAAGCGCCGGAAAGCTCATATCGTTAGCTCAACTACCAGGCACGCCCTGAAAATCCTCTTATTAATTTCGAAGATGCTAATTGAAGCTAACAACGTAAAGATTTAAGAAAAACACAATTTTGAGATGTGGATTGATAATTAGTCATAACGTTTCAGCAGATGTAACCTCCGAATTTCTTCTGGTGCGTCAGGTCGAAGTCGAGAATCAGTCTGTTGAAGTCTGTAATCTTGACAGAAATTCGAACAGAAACGTTTATTTAATATAAATGGGTACCTTGCTATTATTATTAATTCGTAATTGTTATTAATTATTAGTTATTAATTATTATTATTATTAATTATTATTAAGTATAAGATATTATTAATATTATTATTAGTTATTTAATTATTAATTAGTTATTAATTCGTAATTGTTATTAATTATTAGTTATTAATTATTATTATTATTATTATTATTATTATTAAGATATTATTAATATTATTATTAGTTATTAATTATTAATTAGTTATTAATTCGTAATTGTTATTAATTATTAGTTATTAATTATTATTATTATTATTAATTATTAAGATATTATTAATATTATTATTAGTTATTAATTATTAATTAGTTATTAATTCGTAATTGTTATTAATTATTAGTTATTAATTATTATTATTATTATTATTAATTATTAAGATATTATTAATATTATTATTAGTTATTAATTATTAATTAGTTATTAATTCGTAATTGTTATTAATTATTAGTTATTAATTATTACTATTATTATTATTAATTATTAAGATATTATTAATATTATTATTAGTTATTAATTATTAATTAGTTATAAATTCGTAATTGTTATTAATTATTAGTTATTAATTATTATTATTATTATTATTATTATTATTATTATTATTAATTATTAAGATATTATTAATATTATTATTAGTTATTGATTATTAATTAGTTATTAATTCGTAATTGTTATTAATTATTAGTTATTAATTATTATTATTATTATTATTAATTATTAAGATATTATTAATATTATTATTAGTTATTAATTATTAATTAGTTATTAATTCGTAATTGTTATTAATTATTAATTATTAATTATTATTATTATTATTAATTATTAAGATATTATTAATATTATTATTAGTTATTAATTATTAATTAGTTATTAATTCGTAATTGTTATTAATTATTAGTTATTAATTATTATTATTATTATTTATTATTAAGATATTATTAATATTATTATTAGTTATTAATTATTAATTAGTTATTAATTCGTAATTGTTATTAATTATTAGTTATTAATTATTATTATTATTATTAATTATTAAGATATTATTAATATTATTATTAGTTATTAATTATTAATTAGTTATTAATTCGTAATTGTTATTAATTACTAGTTATTAGTTATTATTATTATTAATTATTAAGATATTATTAATATTATTATTAGTTATTAATTATTAATTAGTTATTAATTCGTAATTGTTATTAATTATTCGTTATTAATTATTATTATCATTATTATTATTATTATTATTATTATTATTATTAATTATTAAGATATTATTAATATTATTATTAGTTATTAATTATTAATTAGTTATTAATTCGTAATTGTTATTACTTATTAGTTATTAATTATTATTATTATTATTATTATTATTATTAATTATTAAGATATTATTAATATTATTATTAGTTATTAATTATTAATTAGTTATTAATTCGTAATTGTTATTAATTATTAGTTATTAATTATTATTATTATTATTATTATTATAAATTATTAAGATATTATTAATATTATTATTAGTTATTAATTATTAATTAGTTATTAATTCGTAATTGTTATTAATTATTAATTATTAATTATTATTATTATTATTAATTATTAAGATATTATTAATATTATTATTAGTTATTAATTACTAATTAGTTATTAATTCGTAATTGTTATTAATTATTCGTTATTAATTATTGTTATTATTATTATTATTATTAATTATTAAGATATTATTAATATTATTATTAGTTATTAATTATTAATTAGTTATTAATTCGTAATTGTTATTAATTATTAGTTATTAATTATTATTATTATTATTATTATTAATTATTAAGATATTATTAATATTATTATTAGTTATTAATTATTAATTAGTTATTAATTCGTAATTGTTATTAATTATTAATTATTAATTATTATTATTATTATTAATTATTAAGATATTATTAATATTATTATTAGTTATTAATTATTAATTAGTTATTAATTCGTAATTGTTATTAATTATTAGTTATTAATTATTATTATTATTATTAATTATTAAGATATTATTAATATTATTATTAGTTATTAATTATTAATTAGTTATTAATTCGTAATTGTTATTAATTATTAGTTATTAATTATTATTATTATTATTATTATTATTAATTATTAAGATATTATTAATATTATTATTAGTTATTAATTATTAATTAGTTATTAATTCGTAATTGTTATTAATTATTAGTTATTATTATTATTATTATTATTATTATTATTAATTATTAAGATATTATTAATATTATTATTAGTTATTAATTATTAATAAGTTATTAATTCGTAATTGTTATTAATTATTAGTTATTAATTATTATTATTATTATTAATTATTAAGATATTATTAATATTATTATTAGTTATTAATTATTAATTAGTTATTAATTCGTAATTGTTATTAATTATTAATTATTAATTATTATTATTATTATTAATTATTAAGATATTATTAATATTAATATTAGTTATTAATTATTAATTTGTTATTAATTCGTAATTGTTATTAATTATTAATTATTAATTATTATTATTATGATTAATTATTAAGATATTATTAATATTATTATTAGTTATTAATTATTAATTAGTTATTAATTCGTAATTGTTATTAATTATTAATTATTAATTATTATTATTATTATTAATTATTAAGATATTATTAATATTATTATTAGTTATTAATTATTAATTAGTTATTAATTCGTAATTGTTATTAATTATTAGTTATTAATTATTATTATTATTATTATTATTATTAATTATTAAGATATTATTAATATTATTATTAGTTATTAATTATTAATTAGTTATTAATTCGTAATTGTTATTAATTATTAGTTATTATTATTATTATTATTATTATTATTATTAATTATTAAGATATTATTAATATTATTATTAGTTATTAATTATTAATAAGTTATTAATTCGTAATTGTTATTAATTATTAGTTATTAATTATTATTATTATTATTAATTATTAAGATATTATTAATATTATTATTAGTTATTAATTATTAATTAGTTATTAATTCGTAATTGTTATTAATTATTAATTATTAATTATTATTATTATTATTAATTATTAAGATATTATTAATATTAATATTAGTTATTAATTATTAATTTGTTATTAATTCGTAATTGTTATTAATTATTAATTATTAATTATTATTATTATTATTAATTATTAAGATATTATTAATATTATTATTAGTTATTAATTATTAATTAGTTATTAATTCGTAATTGTTATTAATTATTAATTATTAATTATTATTATTATTATTAATTATTAAGATATTATTAATATTATTATTAGTTATTAATTATTAATTAGTTATTAATTCGTAATTGTTCTCTTGGTATCGTTCGTACTGAGGATTAAATCTTCAACCTCCGTAAGTCTGTCACTTAGAAGAGATTGTCACTTAGCACTGTTATCCGTTACGTCACGAATCTTTCAGTTAGAAATTCAGTACAGATTTTCGAGTTAGACAAGATGCACCTGAAGAAGCTTGGAGGTTACCTCGGACGAAACGTTGTGAAAATAACATCCAATCAAAGAACATTAGTCCTAATGTTTCGGAATTTTTTAGATGAGGGTTGATAATTTGTAGAATTTAGTATATTTGGACTACTGTTCTCATCTTCGGTGTTTTTATCAAAACGTTTCGGCCGATGTAACCTCCGACCTTCTTCAAGTGTACCTTGTCGAACTCGGGAATCTTCCTGCCGAACGCAAGGACCCGTAGCGCAGTGGATATAGTACTAAATAAAATTAAGTTGGAACTGACAGTCATCTGAAGGTTGAAGGTTCAATCCTCAGTGCAGGCGATACGAAGAATTGCGAATTACTGAAGACTTCTTCTCAGTCATGGCAGATGGAACGAAAGCATGCTACCCCCGTGGATTTAATGAAAGATCTCGTTCGAAATTCCGTCCAAATTCCCGAGTTCGACAGAAAGATTCCAAAGTTCGACAAGGTACACCTGAAGACGGTCAGAGATTACATCGGCCGAAACGTTGTGATAAAAACACCCAAGATGAGAACAGTAGTCCGAATATACCAAATTCTACAAATTTGTCCTAATAATAAAAATAATCCAACACAGTTTTGATTATCTTAACAATTAATTGTAAAAAGCGTCGAAAACATTTTAAGTTCTTCTTAGACTTGTTTAATATATTGGTTAAACTGAAACGAACGTGATAAAAATAACTACTACCGTTTATTTATCGATCGGATTGTGGTTGCCATTTAAGAAACGGTCACCTTTGAAAGGTTTTACACATGTCGGAGATCGTAGGAAATCATTGATGGGAGACATTATGGTAATTTGAGAATAGCGGATGTCAAACGCAATGCTCCTGGAGAAATAATATTGGTTGGAAAATTTGTGAAGCCATACAGGAAATAATTGCGATGAGAAATTTTATCGGTTCGAAAATTTGGAAGTCGAGGAGAAATTACGTTACATTAAGAAATATCGGAAGTCTTTCGATGTAGCCACGGGAGGAATTGTGTTACTTTTAGAAGTTAAGTGTTAGGACCTAGTAGGCTAATCCCCACCCTGCTGTATCCAGAAGGCTTTTGCAAACTGCGGGACGTATTATTTACGCAGGGCATGGATACACATCTTTCTGAGAAACAGAACATAAAGATAGCTGAAGCAAATGGTTTGTGTGTTTTAAACAAAATACGTAGATAACACATGTAGAATTTAAAAGAATTTTACACTACGTTTTAAAAGAATATCATCCCATTATTGGTTTCATATATTGACGGGCGATATTGGACTGTTTAATTATAATTCACTTTAATTGTTTAAATAATGTATTAAAAGAATAAAGACCAACATTTCGTTAAAACATATTAATGTCGTTTGAATTATTTGAACTTTTATATTAGGATGAGATCGTTTCTATTTATGATCATTGAAAGTTTGTATTCCTCACAGGAGGCAAACTCAGCAACAGGTGATTGTTTTGAAAACGCAATTTTGATTTATAAAGTTTGACGTGTCATATATTGGGCCCCGGGGATGAAGGCGTCTTGTTGGATGTAGACATTTTCAGGATAATCAAATGTGAAAGTACTAAGCTAACAGATGGCCTTTTGGCTAAGATCAAAGTGTAGTATCTGTTCCGATGGATACTGCACCCCATAGACTGGTATTGTCTTGGCCTTCGGGGCTTGATTTACGCCGGTCTATGGGTCTGTCCTGTGCAGTTCTAGGAGGTCCACCCTCCCAGGCTTCGCATCCCCTCTTTGGTGAGGAGTAAGTTTATTGCTTACTGCCTGAGGCGCCCCTACCGGGGAATGCCGACGGGGCTGCATAGGCAATTTTTGATGGTCAGAGTGCTCACCTCTCGGGCGCTGGCTTTTCAACCCCCACTTTCCGACCCGAACTTGGGTCACATCTTACTTGTGGGAGTAGGATAAAACTGGCCTTGTGCCTAACTCCTGGAGAGGAGTAAATAATACTAAGCTAACAGATGTGCTGGATTATTTTTAATTAAAACAGAAGTGAAGCGTTTGGCTGAACCCTTACATTCGCCTCTGAATACACACTATATATATATATATATATATATATATATATATATATATATATATATATATATATATATATATATATATATATATATATATATTGGATGTTTGAATATGAGATTATATGTATAATTATTTCCACAATCAGACCACGCCGCAGCCCACAACCGATAAAAAAAAACAAGAAGTCTTAGAATCGAGTTTCGCCCTCCTTTGTGCTCATCATTCACTGGTTGTTGTCTGCGGCGTGGTCTGATTGTGGGAATAATTATATATATATATATATATATATATATATATATATATACATATATATATATGTGTGCGTGTGTGTGTGTATGTGTGTGTGTCAACTAGGTACGAATCTTTTGACCAGCAGTTATTATAATCTGATACACTGAAGATTGCGTAAGCGTGAAACACGTGTGTCCGTAAGCAAAAAATAATAAATACTTATGAAAAAATATTGTTATCACACCCTTTTATTTAGAATTTGGCTTCTATGAGAATATATTATCAGCTGCCGATCTATTCGTAATGCGATGTTCCGGCCTCTGCTGTTGAACACTATCTGACTAAGCTTACTGTATATGTCCGCCAATTCGACATTATAATGAATTTAAATTTCCTTCTTTCCCATGTTTATTGATGTTGGCTTAGGGGTTGACTACCAGACTGCAGAGTCAAAGGTGACTTTTACACTGGGTTCGAATCCTTCAACCGGTAGTAAGTATCGCCTCTTACACTAAATATTACGTAATCATGAAACACATGTGTATGTAGATAAAATAATAAATATATTATGCATATATGTTCATATATATTACACTGACAAATATAATATAGAATAGGATTATAAATATATAGTTTTCTTAAATTGATCTCCAAAAAGCATTTTTATGTTGTATATTTTTATAATAATTTTTGAATGTATACCGAATATTCCTGCCACTTTTGACACAGCACAAATGTTATTTTTGGTTGATTTGGTAATTTTCTCAAAAGTGTATTGTTAATACAAGTTCTAAATATATAAATCCATTAGGAAGAGAATCTAATTTTGTAGTCGATGTTATTTTCGCGAGCTGTTTTGAACTACATACCAATGCTCGAAGAGATATTACCAAACCTGATTTAGAAATCGCATTATCTATTTGTTGTGGATCCGTTTAGGGGTACCAACAATGAAATAAAAGAACAACAGGTTTAGAGATAATAATAACGAATTGTATTGAACAGAGAAATTATACACAAGTCAGTGTTGGCAGTGCTAGTGCCTAAATGTGCCTCCCAATGTTCTCCCGGCAAAAGCCGGTATTTATGGTAGCCGGTTGCGACTATTTTGTTATTATTAAAGGGTAGGTAGGTCACTCACAACACCCCCTTCCGAAACTCATTCCCCCGGAATCTCAAGGTATATCTTTTTCCTAGGATTCACCTCGAAACTCCCGGTTAATTTACGTTTTCTTGATGAACGTCTCTGTTCCGGAGGCGTTTTTGGTGTTGGCAGCTCAAATGCGTCGTATAGATCTTCCATGATGGTCTCACTCTGATCCGATGGGCCTTCCCCTGGGTCCTCCGACATGCGACGACGCATTTGGTTAATGTGTTTTTTATAGGTGCCTCTAGGACCCTCTACAATGTACACCATCCGCCCTAATCTTTTTTGTACCTTTCCCACTTTCCACACGGTTTTGTTTCCATGGTGTTCCTGGTAGAACACCTTCTCTCCATCCTCGTAACTCTTCTTTGGTGCCGTAATGTTGGTCGGTTTCTACCTGTTTTGGTAAAAGTTTGTCGAATACCGCAATACAGCAATTTAACCAAAACTCTGAATAGACCACTCAGAAAATTGAAAGAAAACGCCTTATCAAGCTAAAACACGCGTTATTTAATAATATTAGCCTTAATATATATATATATATATATATATATATATATATATGTATATATATATATATATATATATATATATCATAGAGATATCATAAAGATAGAAAGCAGTGATGAAGCGAAATGCGATTTGATTTTGTTCACTGATATAACTTTAAAATGTAAATGCCTTTTAACATATTGATGTTCACTTTAAAATAAGAACGTGTATGCATAAGAAAACTGATTATCATTAACCCAACCATGTAATTTGAAAGAATAAAAAAACAATAATAAATTCTAGTGATTTTTAAAATTAGTTGAAAAAATGAATTTAAATCTGAAAGAAAACATGAGATTCCGTTTTTTGTCAATTATCCAAGTTCCCAATCTCATTAGAACTATTTTTTTAAACGAATCACATAATAAATTAGAATCGAAATTTAAAAGAAGAATTGTATAAGTGCAGTTTGTTGAAATGATTTTTACAAACCGGGCACTTGATGGAAATCACATAATGAATTAGAATCGATATTTAAAAAAAAGAAGAATTGTATAAGTGCACTTGATGGAAATCTATTTCATGAAAAATCAATTTGTTTCAGTCTGTTGATCACATATATCATCGTATACTCTTAAGAAAATAAGCAATTCAATGTTCTGTTTAAGGGCCGGGCGTCTCTGCGATATATGTAGTATTTAAAAAATTCTATTTTTTTAATTTTTGATTAAAATAGCAGGAATCCGTTTTAGGGGTTATATAAGAGTGATGAATAAAAAAAAAACTTTCAAATCTATTGATTTATAAATATATATATATATATATATATATATATATATATGTATAGATTTGAGAATAACAAGTATCTAGATGCACTTTTTTTACACAAAGTCAGGTATCTGCATATATTTATATATATATATATATATATATATATATATATATATATATATAAATATATATATATATATAATTATATATATATATAGATATAGATATATATAATTATATATATAAATATATATATATATATTTATATATATATATATATACATATACATATGTATATATATATACATATGTATATATATATATATATAGTGAATTCAAACGCCATTTCTATACATAATTATATATATATATATTTATATATATACATATACATATGTATATATATATATATATATGTATGTATATATATAGTGAATTCAAACGCCATTTCTATATATAATTATATATATATATACATTTATATATATATATATATATAGTGAATTCAAATGCCATTTCTATATATAATTATATATATAAATATATATATATATATACATATACATATGTATATAAATATATATATATATATATATATAAATATATGTATATATATATATATATATATGTATATAAATATATATGTATATATATATATATGTATATATAGAGAAGAGGGTTGTGTAGCATCAGTGCAGTTCCAACGAGAGAAAAAAGTATATTTAAAGAATTGTGGTTACCAACGCTAGTAAAAAAACTTTTTCAATAATTATTTATTATCTTATCATTTTAACATTTTAAGTTTTTGAAATATAATTACATAACGCGTTTCGAGCATTTATCGTTTATCCATTATGCTCTCTTCAGATGTAAATTCCATTTGATAAAAGTGTTTCATTTGAGAAAACGGTCAAATTTGACCGACAGCAATTAAAGCAATAAAACCTAATACACAAATGAACTTAAATGACCAAACACTGGCCAAACTAAATATATTTTTATCTCAACAAGATAGCATTTTTTTTCTGTCAAACAGAACAAACATTTTCTCCTGTCAAATGGAACAGACACTTTCAAATGAAAGAAAAATGAAACGTTTTCTCAAATGAAACACTTTTATCAAATGGAATTTTTATTTATACAAATATTATTGGTTACATATGTGCATACATGTTTCGGTTGCACTTTTCATAGAAAGTCCACCTCATCACACCAAGAATTTCACAGAACTGGATGGATTTGAAGAATTTCTCTCTCCTAAATAAATCTTTTTGGGGTTTAGTCATTTTCTATTTCTTATGAATTAGTATCGGATTACCTATTCCACTTGCTGACCTTTTTTGTTAGTGGTTGTCCTTTTTATTACTTTTTATGACGTCTCCATCACCTTTTCCTTTCCTTATTTTATTGCCCACTTCTTTCTGGGTTTCTTTAAACTCTTTAACCTACCAAGTTTTACAAACTCACTTCAGTATAAATATCTTATCTATATATCAAGAATCACACATATATAAACAAACTCTAATAGATACGCAAGTACAAATAAATAAACAGACATTGATATACATACACATCTACACATGGACACACACACAGATCCACTATCAATCAAGCATATATTCAAAATACATACGTGCTTATAAATATATTCTAGATGTATAAAAAAATGTATGTTACGAATATGCGCATGTATGTATATGTATGTGTATGTATATATATATATATATATATATATATATATATATATATATATATATATATATATGTGTGTGCGTATGTATATATGGTCATATATATATATATATGTGTGTGTATGTGGGTGTGTATAGATATGCGTGTGTAGGTGCATATAGTTGTATATATGTGTGTTTGTGTAGACGTATGAATTTTTGTATTGAATTTTTCTATTTCGTCTTTATTGAAAGACTTTCTCAGGATTGAGAACGCAACGTAGAAAAATCATACAGAATATTAATTTTGAACTCCCAGATTTGTCGGCCCCACATCGCAAACAGTTAATCTGATTATTTTAATCGCAAGATTCAATAAGTTTTACTAATTTTTATATATGTTAATATTATTTGTCTGAAGCAATACATTATATATATATATATATATATATATATATATATATATATATATAGTGTAAAAGTGAAATAAATTCTTGAAGGAAATCCGAATATGAGAGCTCAATATAATAAACAGAGCAAGAATAAAATAAAGTAATTATCTGATTCCGTGTTACTTTACTTTATTTTATATATATATAACACTTTTTTCATGCAAAGTCTTTAAAGTATACGCAAACACTTTTTTTATTACTTTTTAGCGAACCGTTTTACTAGAGGTTGAACCCTAAAGATAACACTAACGAAATCTTCAATAAAATTCACAATTCATTTTTTAAATTCAAACATTGTTGGAAGAAATTATAATGATAATTTACTCAGTAGAGGGTTTGATATATGGCTTCATACTCACAGGAGCTTAACTTTCAGATGTTTATATGTGGGGTTATCTAAAAGGTATTCTTTATAGAATCAACCTCCAGACTATTTCGAAACGGAAGAACAACAGCAAAGGTTATTCAACATTTCGTCGTTGTCCAGGTATGGGTATCATTAGATGAAACTTAGGTAAGAAGTCAGACATATACTTATTTTTGTAGAGTATATGATTTGCATGCAGAAACGATTAGAGTTAGGGTTAGGGTTAGGGTTAGGGTTAGGGTTAGGGTTAGGGTTAGGGTTAGGGTTTAGGATAAGGGTTAGGGTTAGGGTTAGGGTTAGGGTTAGGGTTTAGGGTAAGGGTTAGGGTAAGGTGTAGGGTTAGGGTTTAGGTTAGGGTTTAGGTTAGGGTTAGGGTTAAAGTTTAGGTTAGGGGTTAGGGGTTAGGGGTTAGGGTAAGGGTTAGGGTTAAGGTTAAGGTTAAGGTTAGTGTTTGGGGTTAGGGTAAGGGCTAGGGCTAGGGCTAGGGTTGGGGGTTGTTTGTTAACAATCTGCACGCTAATTCTTTGTTTTACTGTTCTAGCTTCATACGAAATTGGAATTTACGTGACTAAACTAGTAATTACCTATCACCTTCATTGGATCACTTCGGATAAGAATTGATTTCATTTTCACGCTACGACGAATACCATCTTACGTTTTTAAAATATAATTTACGTGACTAAACTAGTAATGTTGACCACCTTCATTTGATAAATTAAATACATAGTTTTCTTACTTAACTTTTTTATTTGTACTTTTTTCTGTTTTCAATCTTAAGTTTCTAAAATAGAATTTATTTTGTTACACATGGAATATAAATTCGCTACAATAATTGTTTTATTTATTTATTACACAATATATATTTATCTTACGTGTCAACAATATAATTTTCTTTCCTTACACGTGCACCACTTTCATTCATTTAATTAATTGTTTTATATGACTTTTAAACACTGGCAATTTCTATTATCGTATATATATATATATATATATATATATATATATATATATCGGATGTTTGTTGTATCATTTCATTGGCAGTAGAATGACGTACTTAATTACAATTTATTTTAAAATGTATGTAGTTCGGCCGAGACAATCTATATTATGAAACATGTTTACCTAATCTCTGAGAGAAATCAAATTGAGCAAAGGGGAATAACTCCTGATTTTAATTAATGAAAATCATTTAGGTAATGATGACCTTTATATATAAGGCTTCTTAAATCTTCACTGTCAATTCATGTCTCGATTAGCCTCATATCATGCGCCGTAAGGAGGCGTTGTTAAAAAGGTATTGTTATTCAATTTATAGTTGTTCCGTTGGTTTTGTTTATTAAATAAAAAAGGAAAGAAAAAACATATGAAAGAAATATTAAACTGCAAAAAAGACGAAAAAATAATGAGAAAGAAGATAAAGATAGAAAAATGGCGGATGAAACAAGACGAAAATATGAAGGTGAATTCTAGAATGGAATAAAGAATGAAATAAAGAATAAAGGTGGCAATAACGAACAATTAAGAAAAAAGATAAAAAGTAAAGAAAAGAAGAAGGGGTACAAGGACGTGATGAGGAAAAAAGAAAAAGAATAGCGAAATTGTGTGACAGAAGAAATGAAAGAAGAAAATAAATAAGAAAAAAAAGAAAAGGCAATTAAAAAAGTCGAAGAGAAGAAAATCGGAAAGAAAAAGAAAAATAAACAAATAAAATTAAATGAAAAACGATAACATAAAGAAG
>OY744534.1:96407331-96499831 GCA_963556195.1 Sepiola atlantica | reverse complement strand
ATCGCTAATTTACATCCTTATAATACAATTTTCTAGCTAAACGAAATGCAAACATGTAAAATAGCAATTATCAAATAAAAAGTAAAGCCATACAAAGTTTTTTTCAAAATAAAATATGTTAAACATGTACTGATTAAACTTGTTAAAATTAAAATATGTTAAACATGTATCGATTAAACTTGTTCGAAATAAAATATGTTACACATGTATCGATTAAACTTGTTCACAATAAAATATGTTAAACATGTATCGATTAAACTTGTTAAAATTAAAATATGTTAAACATGTATCGATTAAACCTTTTCAAATTAAAATATTCTGAACATGTATCGATTAAACTTGTTCAAAATAAAATATGTTAAACATGTATCCATTAAACTTGTTCAGAATAAAATGTTAAACATGTATCGATTGAACTTGTTCAAAATACGCAGAAAACATGCAAAGTTTTCTTCAATCCGACGTTCATGGCAAATTCTCATTGATCTACAAGTTTTTAGTTCTATATCTCAAAGGAATCGGCGGCCTTAATCCTGCCAATGCGCGTTTACCAATTAACAACTCCACGTGAACACTAATACGGAACGTTGTTATGATGTTTGGAGCAGGAGAGTTTGTTTTCTGTATAATAAGCCTGCAGCATATTTAATTAGATGCGTAGAATATGTTATGAGTCTCGAGTGACAACATTCCTTTACACGTCTATAACGGGATGCTATTCAGAGGAATTCAACCGCTTTAATACGCTGTACACGGTCAGATATAATCGTTCTTGTTGCTCGTCAATTGTTGAAACTGTAATTGATTATTCTGTCGCTGATTAACACAACGTGTTTATTGGAATGAGCGATCGACATTGCATGTCTTCTTTGGAATCGGTAGAAACAATCTTGCAATACACTTTTTAAATATTTTATCAGAAATTCTCGTATGTCAATGTGTTTTATCCATATTTTAAAGTCAAATTGTCTACGCAATCGGGAAAATTTTATTCGGATTTTATGTCGAAATTTCAATGACCATAATTCGCAGTTTTTTTTTTTTAAGATAATGTATTTTTACTCAATAATGTGAAACCTTGACGAATTGTTTATTTGTTTATCATGAACTACGGTTAGTCTTCAGAGACAATAAATACCCCATATGAGGATGGCTGCGCGTGTAATGGTGAAGCAAGGGTAGCGCAATGTCCAACTACACCTCTCCTTAATCAGCACTACTTGAATCCAGTGAAAACGACAAGTCCAGAACGAGATAAGCGGGGTGCGCATACGGCACTTGGTATTCCCAAAGTGTCACCCATTTTAGTACTGAGCAAGCTGAACGTTGCTTAACTTCGGTGATCTAACTAAATCCGGTGTTTCTTAATACATATTTGAAACCGCAGGTCAAACTTTGATGCATTTGAATTTATAGAGAAATAAGTGAGTTTAGCATTCAATGTGTCATGCCACGTGTGGCAGTGACTGATTACTTTCTCAATAAAACGATATTGTGCGGTTGAATCACTTTTTCTTTAGAGAATTGTTTTAAAACAAGTTTCAAATTTGAAATAGAATTAAATTTAATGCATTGAAACTCATTGGAATCTTCACAAATCTCGTTATTTCTATAATTTAAAAAGTATACACTGGTCAAAAAGTAGAATTTAAATAAATCGATCTGTGTATTTATGAAATAAGAATGGATATGTGTATTTATGAAATATAAATGGATCTGCGTATTTATGAAATATAAATGGATATGTGTATTTATGAAATATAAATGGATATGTGTATTTATGAAATATAAATGGATATGTGTATTTATGAAATATAAATGGATATGTGTATTTATGAAATATAAATGGATATGTGTATTTATAAAATATAAATGGATCTGTGTATTTATGAAATATAAATGGATATGTGTATTTATGAAATATAAATGGATATGTGTATTGATAAAAAGAATCTGCATTGTGACTGGTCTTTCAAACATCATAATTTTCAAAACTTCAATGCATTAAAACAAACAGTGGAAATACCTTTACTACACACATACCCCCCCACATATATATATATATATATATATATATATATATATATATATATATATATATATATATATATATAAAGAAAATGAATGATGAAAATAAAAAAAGTGGATGAAACACAACATTTATTGATTAATCAAAGATTTAAACAATGGAATATAAAAAAATTGATTGTCCTTACACCATGGATTTTCAAAAAAAAAGCTATTTTCATCAGAGGAAAATTATAAGACAAAATCAGCAAAAATTGTGTTATTGTTTATCAAATATTTAAAAATATGAAAAGCAGAGAGCAAAGAAAGAACAAATTTTATTGAAAAATAAAAACATATAATGTGTCCATCTTAAAATCCATAGGACGCAGATATACAGTGAACATTGAATTGTAATCCATATAGTTCGACAGTAGGAATGTCAAGTCAAATGATGTTTTCTTCATTTTTCTTCATCCTGAAGAAGTCTTAAAATAAAGACAAAACATTGATGAATGCATAAATAATATATTTTTGGGGTTTCATTTTTCATTTTCCATTACGTCGGATCATTTAGCCACATAAAATGTTATAAGGATATATAGTGTGTTATGTATTAATTTCCAGTATAAACTTCTACAGTGCTCGATACGTGAAAAGAGCTAGGTAGTAATTTGTTCGTGAGAAGCCCAACGAGTGACTAAGAGAACAACAAATAAACATAGGTGAGTCACCCTATAGAAAACAGAACAATAGAATAGTAAATAGTAAGTAAAATCAACCGAACTTTTGTTTGTGAGAAGCCCAGCGATTGGCTAAGAGAACAACAAAGAAGCTGATTGGTTAACTAGCTAAGCGTGTATACAAAAACAGCCGGCAAAACTACCTCCATGCATTTTAGTTTGACGATTCCCTCCAGGGATAAAACGCGGAAGCCTCTGTGTAGCCTAATTGGCATAACTATATTTTCATAAATTACTTTGTAAATAGTCAAGTATATGAGGTTAAAACTCGTTGTATCTTACTTATTTTAACAAAACGCATATATAAGTAAACAATAAAACACTAAATTCGAATGGCCGCTGCTTTATCGATTTAAAACAGTTAATAAAATCTGACGGACCGTTTCGTATACAGATGAACAATCAATATATATATATATATATATAGTCTAAAGAAGTTTTGAGTCATTTTAAACAAGATAAAAAAAGGAGAATGCAGTTTAAATTCCCAGAGAAACTAATTAAATCCAAGCTATCTCAGACTTAGCATTCGTTGGAAAATTCATAAATTAAAAAGTGGGGATTCAAGTAATTAACAGGGAAACCTAATCAGGGGACCCCAACTTAAGCGTAAAATATTAAAACGGGGATCATCAGCTGTTTACCATGTAACTGTTTCGGAGATTTAAAAACAGGACAGTTATACTATTCATGGCTCTCTAATGGTACTGATCAAACGACCATTTCTCCAATAATCAAGTGTAGAAATAATTCAGCTTAAATTTTACAAATATATACATAGATGAATAAATAATAACGATAATAATGATAATAATAATAATAATAATAATAATAATAGTATATTCCCCTTAAGACTACCGTGTGATATGTTAATTTGCATATCAAAAACATTATAACAATAATAATAATACTAATAATATCCAAGCACTTTTTCCACATGACATTTAGTAGGTTGTACGTACTGATTCTTATATTTATTTCTAAAAAAGATGCGGTCTAATAATTATTAGGAAACCCACGTTACAAACTTTAAAAACATTTTGTTCATTTGTTTTTGTAGAACCTCGTATGTTTATTTAATACTTATTGCAATAATAAAATATTTGCTTACACATAAAATAACATTTTAGCAACTACATTTATTTTTCATAAATAAAGAGTTCAATAAAGAAAGTGATATCACAACAACATCACACTTTGTTTTCGCCGATAAAACTGCAATTTGCCTGAATCGCTTTTTCACACATTGGTTTCCTTAAAACAGGTTTCGAAGAAAAGTAGATGACAGACGTGATGTGAGACACGTCTGGAATATTAAGCGCCGAACACGTAATTGCACACCGGTGTTTACTTGTCTGTTAACTAGGTAACATGTTAATATGATATAAAACATTATTTTGTATACGATGGTCTTAACGATGAACAATTATAAACATAAATTGGAATTTCTATCCAGTCGATATATTTAGGAGCATAGAATACGCTAACATGGAAACACGTCTTGAAACCTAATTTGGCGGTTGGGCAGAATAATTGGTCAAATGTACACCTTGTTAACTAACTGTGCCAGAAAAATAAAAGAATAAAAAAAGTTTTGACTGTAATTCAATTTCCAACCATATTTCGTGCATCCAAATCGCTTCTCCCCTCTTTCCAGCTGCCCTCTTCATTTATATCACCTGAAATCCACATATACAAATCAGAGACCACCATAAACACCTGCACCTATGAAGAGAAACCCCTTTTTTTAATCTGCATACACGACATGCGAAGCACCTCATTCTTTTTCCTGATGGTGAGTGTTCCTCTTTATTGTCACACAAATCTTTTGTAAAAAGTTACTTATTAAATATACAAACAAGCCTAAAACTTACACACTTGACTAATTTTTTGATGTGCAATTAAAAAAGAGTTGATTTTTTTATAATATTGGAAGATTTTGTGGAGTGATCCAACTTATGGCAATTAATAAAAATAAGGGAAAAACCTTGAAATTAACTTAACACATCATCAGTCAATTATTAAATAAAGGATCAGGAGAAAGCTTTAAAGTAATTTTTGGAATAATTTCATGATACTAAATTTTGAATATGTAAAGATAACATCTATTTATTGAATAATATTATGGAAGATTTTACTGGCAGCTTCACGAATCTTATGCAGCTTTAATTATGTAGATGACAGACGTGATGTGAGACACGTCTGGAGATTAAAGCGTCCAACACGTAATTGCGAACCGGTGTTATGCAGCTTTAATTATGTAGATGTAACAGCAGAAATCCATCTTAGGACATATCTGACTCTTATATAGGTAAAGGATTGCATCAGGTTTGATGTACTTTCCGGAGCAGTAGAATGGTCCAACCATATTAACAATGTCTTTAGCAACATATTTGACTTTTTAATTTCCTATTTACAAAAAAATGCTATTTTTTGCCTTCATACATTCTTTCATTGTAATGATATCATGTAGATATTTTGCTGTGAGACACGTCTGGAGATTAAAGCGCCAAACACGTAATTGCGAACCGGTGTTTACTGGGTTACATTTTAATATAAAATAAAACATTATTTTGTATACAATAATCTTAATCTTCATAACATATAACCCCAATCTGGAATTTCAATACAGTCAGTTAATACATGTGCTTTAATGACCATCAATTAAAAACTGTACGTTTTCATTCTGAATATATATATAATCTAAAAAAACATTTATATTAACGTTTTATTTCATGTAACTAAATGATGATAGGGATAAAAAAGAAAAAGAAACATTGCGAGTAAAATTCTTAAATGTTTTAATATTCTTTGCTCTGAAGAGGTTGATTCTCTGTGAAGAGTACAACCGAAACATGTATGCACATATGTAACCAATAATGTTTGTATAAATAAAAATGTATACTTAAGAACAGATCTACTTGTTTATTGAGCACTTTTTATAAACACTGGACTTTCAACCGATTTACATCTACAGGAACTAATACAATACATGTACTATACATATATAACTTTAAAAACAAGAAACGCCGAGTAAGAACAATTACTGGGAGTTCAAAGAAAGCGGACGTTCAACAATACCTGAATTATGTATGTAGAAATTTATACGACCCGTGTAGATTATGTCTGAATGAGAAATTTGAAATCCTAAACTTTAATGACCCCCAAAAACCTATTAAACTGTAGATGTGAAATAGCAAACAACTGCTTACACAGAATAAAATTAAATTTAGGTTTACAATACATGATAAATCACTAAAAAAAACAAATAAATTAATAAAAAAACTAAACTGAACTAAAACCAAAAATAGAAAAAGAGCCAGCAACTGTTAAAATAAAGTCACCCATTATTCCGAAACAACGAGGAAACAGATGGGCCACCCTATAGAAAACGGAACAATAGAATCGAAAGTAAAATAAACTGAACTTTTGTTTGTGAGAAGCGCAACGATTGGCTAATAGAAACATTAACCCTTCGGAGGAAATAACAAAGAATCTGATTGGTTCACTGGCTAGACTAAACACCATGTGTATATATAAAAACAATCGGCTACAAAAATTCCATGTGTTTTAGCCTGACGATTTCCTACGGGTATGAAACGCTTACTATATATATATATATATATATATATATATATATATATATATATATATATATATACATATATATATCTATGAATGAACACGACATTTTCAAATATGTAGTTAATATAAGGTGTTGTGAAGTTGTTCCACAGTAAATAATAAATAAAGGAAGTCAAATCGAGGGTTGGTTTAACAAGTGTATTAACAAAGTAAGAAAGTGACTAGCTCTTGGCTAGACAGTTACAAGACTGTGCTTTGTCTTCTGGTGACTCGCACTATTTATAGTGATAACCGGTGTAGTTTCTCCTGTGTAAGAACGGCCGGTGTAACATAAGGAAAGCAAAATGAATATTTGTACATGTGATTGTGATGCTATGTATAAGAATCGTGTTAGCGTGACTTTGTGAATGAATTTGAATAAATGGTCTCAACCTAATCATTTAACGTATATGCTTGTTCTCTGATGATAGTTTTACACGTGTAGTGTAAAATCCCACTGGATGAGTTGTCTGTGCCAGGTGACCAATTAGGATCACGAATAAAAGATACACTTTCTTATACAATATAGTGTGATAGAATCAAACTTTGGACACGAGAATTGCTCGCAAAGTGTAACTGTTTAGCCATGAGTGAGGTGTAAGTTCACATGCTACATTTTCATTTTTTCAAATTTCGTCACACGGTGTTTAAAATGTGTAATATAAATATTTTAAATGCTACACCTGTCCAATACTCGCACGGCATAGTGTTGTAGTTATGCTGTGCTTAAACGAATGACGACAACCCTGATGTATAAAAATATAATGATATATCTTTTATTGTCGGTGGCGGTGAACGAATGCGATTTAGTGAGGAAGAAAGTTGCACATTAGTTGACGGGTTTGTTTGTTCGAAGAGGTGTAAGTCAATTGGCGATTTCAAATTCGAGAACCAGTTGTGACACTACGCTTTCACATGCAAACGTAATTCTGGGATTTCGCCTTTGCTATCTGTAAATGCAAGAGTGTTCTATGTTAACCGGTCAACATTCAGAAAGGGGACATTTTGTCTTCAGCACCGTCTACTTCCTGAAGACATGCGTACGGGGAACTGTTTTGCCTCAACACCGTATACTTGCTCAGAAGTGGTCTTTTTCAAATCAGCCAGCATTGGGATTCGGACGTCCGATGAGCTTGCATTAGACGTTGGTCATTCTGGGACAAGTAGCATGGTAAAATAGAGTTTTACGGTGAGAAAAAAAAAGTGTTATATTCAGCGTTGGTCACGTGAGCGCATAATAAATACATTCGCCTGAACTACTCGTATTCCGAGAATGTTTGCCCCAGATTGCTTCCTGTTACACTATCAATGTAGCTGCGCCCCTTGGGTGTATATTTACCGACTGAGTATTCCCATCTACCGCTAACCTTGTGATCAAGGAAACATTTGCAGGTGCTTTCGAATAAATCAAATATTTTTCAACAATCAAACGTGTCTAGCAGGTGGTTCCGAATGAATCAACAATTATTTTATTTTCAACAAGAAATCGTGCGTTTTGTTCTTCCGGCCAGGTGAGTGTCAAGTATGTCTCACTCCTGTCAGGTGACATTCGCGGTACACTCTTTTGCGAAATAAACACCTATTCACGTGAACACACAGACACAGTCAGAAAACGACGCGTTGTTCTCTCATATATCTTTACAGTGACAGCTGAATTGATTCATGAAATTTATAGTAAATCGTGTCTATCTAATGCCTATAACTATAAAAGCGTCGAAAAAATACTTCCGTTAAGCAACCTTTATTTTTATTACGCTATTTTAATCACAGAAAATAGATGCTAATATCTTCCAAAGATAAGGGATTGAGTTATATTCAGAAAAATAAAATTCATTTTAATAGTTATAATTATCCGTTATTTGCAATTAACTCACTAAATGAATGTTATTTTACTAAGTAGATATCTATCTCTATCACCCGCTATTACTGGATAAAGTTTGACACAACATTAATTTTATACGGTAACTATAATGCTCACTTCCGTGACTCCTTCTCAATGTCTGTCTCTATTTTTCTGCATTTATTTCCTTTTAATAATAGTAATAGTTTACGAAAAAAAAAAGTACATGGACATATTGGAACAGTTAATAAACAAAAGGGAATATCACCACACGTAGTAATATTATTTAAGCTGTAGCTGTAGAGAAACAGAAGATATAGCGAACAATAAGCGAATAATTTTGGATGTTTTTATATAGAGCCATCTTTATTCTGATTCAAACGAACTAACTCGAAGACAATGGATGCCCTATCAGGTGACAATGTTCTTGTATGAATAAAAAATGGAAATGAAACACTAATAATTAGCCCCATCGAAAATTAGCATGAATCTGAACGACTAAACATGTAAAATCGAGAACATTATTCTTAAGATGCGTCCATTCAAATAAAGCGATTAGCGATTAATAAAACGCTACATGAAACATAGGCGTTTTCGACCAATTTCCCGACTACTGGTAGAATGGACGCATCTAAAAGCAATACATTAATCAATGGTAATTAGTTCTAATTAATGTTAAAGTTAAACAAAAAGTAAAAAAGAGAGAAATAAGAATAGATCAAAAATGTCTTCTAATTGGCCTTTTTAATTAACAAATTTTACATTATTGTTACAATGTTTAACAATGTACGTCCAACTAATTATTAACTCGTATATTATAATATTTGTTACTATGGTCATCAGACGATAGATTTGTTAACAACAATTACAACTATAATATCATTGAGCCATTCTGCTGCTTCCACTATGGATCCCACTACTAATACAACTACCTACGATACTAATACTAATTATGAACACTAACAGCTTCAAAAATATTGTAAATATTGTACTGTACTTTACGTTAATCGTTATTTGCAAGTCAAGAGTGATAAGTGTTTCAATGACTATACTACTAATATTACTACTACGGAAACTATTCCTGCTAATACTAATAATACTATAATAGAATACAATTAACATACGGTACAGAAATGCTGATTACCGCCGTTTAAACAAAATCGATACGAATAATACAGACACTAGACCGAAAATATGATCTTAACCGACTCTATGTAAATAGTCAATAAGAAGGGAAAACACAAAAGCTTTGCATAAAGAACGAGAGAAATACATACGACAGAATATGAAGAAGCTGATTTCGCCGCCAACGAAAGCACCAAAGTTACTAGTTCAGTGGACCTGTAAAATGGAAACGATGACGTAAGAAAACAGGAAATGTGAAGAGACGCAACTAGATAAAGACGAGCGAACAGTATTGCACAAACAAATGAAATTGCTATGCAAATGAAGAGGTCCATAGAGAAAGGAAATAGCATTGTATACTTACACAAAACAATGCGTTTAATACAAACTATATAAAAACAGAGATAAAGCGGAAAAATTGTAGATATTGTGGCCAACAAGACGAAACAGGAAACAATATCATTAAAATGAATGCAAGCTGGATAAAAGGTGCAAGAAAATAGACATCACAAGGTTGGGAATGTATTTAATTGCAAATTTTCTAAACGACGACATTTTTTCACAAAGAATATTTTAATAGCCGCATTGGAAAAATGATGGCATATAAATAATCTATAAGAAGTATAATGATATTCGTCTCAGCCAATGGCAGGATCAAGCTGAATGAGACAGATCATCTAAACAAATACATTGCGAGAGAGATAAGGTTAGGGTTAGGGTTAGGGTTAGGATTAGAGTTAGAGTTAAGGTTAGGGTTAGAGTTAGAGTTAGGGTTAGGGTTAGAGTTAGAGTTAGGTTTAGGGTTAGGGTTAGAGTTAGGTTTAGGGTTAGACTTAGGGTTAGGGTTAGGGGTTGGGTTAGAGTTAGGGTTAGGGTTAGAGTTAGGGTTAGGGTTAGGGTTAGAGTTAGAGTTAGGTTTAGGGTTAGGGTTAGAGTTAGGTTTAGGGTTAGACTTAGGGTTAGGGTTAGGGGTTGGGTTAGAGTTAGGGTTAGGGTTAGGGTTAGAGTTAGGGTTAGAGTTAGAGTTAGGTTTAGGGTTAGGGTTAGAGTTAGGTTTAGGGTTAGACTTAGGGTTAGGGTTAGGGGTTGGGTTAGAGTTAGGGTTAGGGTTAGAGTTAGGGTTAGGGTTAGAGTTAGGTTTAGGGTTAGGGTTAGGGTTAGGGTTAGGTTTTAGGGTTAGGGTTAGGGTTAGGGTTAGAGTAAGGGTTAGGGTTAGAGTTAGGGTTAGGGTTAGAGTTAGGGTTAGGGTTAGGGTTAGGGTTAGGGTTAGACTTAGGGTTAGGGTTAGGGTTATGGTTAGGGTTAGAGTTAGAGTTAGGTTTAGGGTTAGGGTTATGGTTATGGTTAGGGTTAGTGTTAGGGTTTAGGTTTAGGGTTAGACTTAGGGTTAGGGTTAGGGTTAGGGTTAGGGTTAGGGTTTAGGGTTAGAGTTAGGGTTAGAGTTAGGGTTAGGGTTAGGGTTAGTGTTAGGGTTAGGGTTAGAGTTAGGGTTAGGGTTAGAGTTAGGGTTAGACTTAGGGTAAGGTTTTAGGGTTAGGGTTAGTATTGTATAGGTACTATAAACAATTGCGAATTGTAATCAGAGGCAAGATTAATACTATACATGCGACGACCGTGACGAAAACTAATAATTATATTTACAGGTGCATGCTAGAGTACCAGAAAGGACATAGGCGGATGGTGGCTTCCATAACTGTGGTAGTTCTGTGCTGTTGAAACAGGAACATACGCAATAGGATGTATCGATAAAAAAACATATTAAATGACTTATAGCAAGTTGTATGTTTGGTATATTAAATACTAATACATGAGAATATAACTATACATGTAGTGTATATATATAACTATGTAGTCTATTACAAGTAATACATTATTTTTACATCTTGATACGCACGTATTCTATTTACTTCCTCTCCAGAAGGTTAGACACAAGGTCAGGTGTGAGTTTTAATGAATGTGTTTCTGTAGAAACAAACTGGATTCGAACCCGGCATACACAGATCCTCAGTCCGAGTAGTTAACAACTTAGCCACCGTATTCGACATAAAAAAACGTCTAAGCGACATTTGATGTTCTGAGAAGTATTTGTAACCAGCTTTGCCTACTGTTATGACTTGATGTAAATTTTCGTTACCGTGATTCTTAAAAAAACTATTCCCGTCGCCAAAATGTTATGTTTCGGTCCGTTCAACGGTTTTTCTGCATTCTAATTTTATCAGTGTGTTTGTTAAATAAATCTGTTTAAAGTTCTACTTCGTACTTCCTTCATTTTTATGAGTTGTAATTACTCATAAAAATGAAGGAAGTACGAAGTAGAACTTTAAACAGATTTATTTAACAAACACACTGATAAAATTAGAATGCAGAAAAACCGTTGAACGGGAGATGCTTGTTTGATTGTGATACCGTTCTGTTTACTTTCCCTGTTCAGCAGACGACTCCCTCAATCCCAGGGGCGATAACTCTTACTTTCCTCAAGAGAAATAACTCGATTTTGATTGGTTCGGTTGACCTAACACCTACTCAGTGTTCAAAAGGTGACATTTTATTTGCCTATTTTGATTCGCTTTTTTATTTAAATATTCCGTTTTAATAACTATTCATAATTAGTGCTTAAATAAGATATCTGAAGTTAAATTTAATGATTACTTCATTACATCATAGATTTCATTGAGGTATTCTTTATTAGATATATATATAGCTTGCTAACGACTCATTCCTTTGATACATAAATATTTCCTAAGAGTTTGAAACGAAGAAATGACGTTCTATTCGACAGTTTAAATATTATCAGATAAATTTCGAGTTCGAAGGTTAACACTTTTTTTTCCTCAAACTTTTACACATGGTTTGTAAATTATCGTTTTATTTTATACGTTGAGACACGTTCATCTCGGCAAAATCTAACAGACACAAAGAGAGAAAGAGGAATATAGAGAGAAAGAGGGAGGAATGCGAAAACGACTTTACTCATCTCGCTGTTCTGACGTCATTTCATACAACCCGGTTGACCACAGTAGCTGAGTGAACAATAGACATCTTGCCTTCCCCTCAATTGTAGTATGAGTTCTGACGAACACAATCCTCATGATCAGTGGGGGTCAAAAGAAAGGGTCAGTTGCACCATCATTCAACTGATTAACATCGTAAAAATGCAAAGTATTGAATGGCCTTCTACCAGACTGAATATCCGATGTTAAATTTCAATAAATAAATAAATAAGCATTCGGTAGTACCTGGTGTTGTATTCGCTCTGGGCGAGCTGGGTTCGCTTCTACCGAAGGTGAAAGTTTCAAGAGAAAAATGTCTAGCTGCATATATATATACCCTAGTGAGGGGAGATTACATACACCGCTTAGTATTCAGAAATTGTCACCCCCTGGTAAGGTAAAGGTCGCATAGCCTGGACGCGCACGATTTGTAAGAATCACCGTGTCTAGGGCACAACATATGGAAGGCGGAGCCCATCCCACTTCTTCCGTTGCCTTGAAACTTCCCTGAGTTTTAGTCAGGTACCCATTTACTGCTGGGTGGACAGAGGGAGTTTTCAGACCCGAAAATTCGCATGGGGATCGAACCCGGGTCGTCCAGCCCAAAGACAAGTGCTATAACCACTCGTCCACACCCCCCCCCTACTGACCAGGTCACACGTTGCTTAATTTCCATGATTGAATATAAACGGCAGCGTCAACGTCAACTTGATTATGCCAATATTTCAGGAATAGTAAATACATAAACACTATTGATTCAATGTGTATTAAGGATACTCACACAATGTTATTAATATAGCAATATTTAACCGATACGCCATTAGACGATGCTGTGTTGTCTTCTATTTTTAAAAACGACTTATTTTTAAGAATCTCATAATTTTTCCCTTATTTGCCTTTTCAACTTTGGTGTACTTTATCGATGCACATTTTTTTTCACTTATGACACATGAAAACTCAGTTGAAATCCCATTAATTGGCCATTGTTAGCG
Source organism: Sepiola atlantica (assembly GCA_963556195.1). Classification (NCBI taxonomy): domain Eukaryota; kingdom Metazoa; phylum Mollusca; class Cephalopoda; order Sepiida; family Sepiolidae; genus Sepiola; species Sepiola atlantica. The sequence continues at coordinate 96,486,510 of OY744534.1, read as the reverse complement.
TTGCAGCTGCGCGTGAACAATTTTCTCAGTGTATAAATATTGCACTTATACTTATATCAACTTATAGATTCGCTGTAGGTGACTTGCTGGGTCGGTTATGGAGAGACAATTCTTTACTAACGCAATACATACGTCTAGAATAAATGTACTTACTTGAACGGAATTACTGAAGAGTCAAAAACCAAACAATAATAATCATGGAAAAGAGTGTAAAAACATTAAGAAAACGATAGAAAAGAAAAAAAACACAACACAGATAAAGGCAGTGTTATTGACATGATGTTTAATATCGATTATCATGGAGTAAGAACTTTATGAGGTTTCACAGGCTATTTTCCAGATCTATGTATAAAGTAGTTGTTGATCTCTGATTAATAATTTACTATAACACTCTGCGCCTAAGTAGATGTACGCTGTCTCAATCAACAATAAGTAAATATATAAAACTATTAAATCTTGTAGGCTAAAGAGTCATCCACACATACTTTTCCACTGTCATTTTTACTTACCAGAGTCCTAATATTAGTGGCAAGGAAACTACAAGTTACTGAAACTGTGATTAGGTTCAACGAGATAACGTGCACTAAGATGGGTGATCCTTGAAATAGTCAGTAAATTTAGTCAGCAAAAAGTAGATCATAGATAAAAATAATAAATAGAATAAAAGCATTTAAAATTATATAGCAACGTGCAATCTGGCCGGAGATGTTTGCTATTTGTTTTCGAATAACAAAATATGATAAATATTAATCGTTCACACATTCAAGGCTTCCCAATAAAACAGAGCGAAGATTACGACGTAAAACAAATTCAAGACAACAATTTCATGCCAATTTGACACGAAGCCACGAAGATGACGAAAATAACATATGCAACATTGTCATTATTAGTAACATGACAATTTAGCGGAAACCGTTCCTGAACGAAATCATGGTTAATACCCAAAGATCACTCACATTTTTCAGTTTTAATTTTAGAATATTTTTTTCTTTACTGGATACAGAGAGAGAGAGAGAGAGAGAGAGAGAGAGAGAGAGAGAGAGAGAGAGAGAGAGAGAGATACATTATATAAATATTGCAGGATGTTCATCATCAGAATATAATCATGATAAAATAAGTTTTACGATAATATATTTTTATATATAAGATAAAAAACCTACAGAATCTACGTAAAAGTTGAGTAATTAAAATACTGCAATTTTGCAAAATGTTGATGTAACTTCAAATTATATATATATATATATATATATATATATATATATATCCATATTTATATATATATATATATATCCATATTTATATATATATATATACATATATCCATATTTATATATATATATAAATATATATATATCCATATATATATATATATATGTATGTATATATACACATGCATATATATATACATGCATATATATATATATATATATATATATATATATATATATATATATGTACATACATACGTATTGCTATACAAGTTCTCACTGAAGATAATCTTTATAAACATCTCCTCTAATCACAGTAGTTCCTGAATTATAAAAATATAATTTAATGTTTATTTATAAAAATATAATTTCATATTAATTTATTAACATTATATATATATATATATATATATATATATATATATATGCACGATATATGATCAAAATGAAATGCCTTGAAAGAAAAGATGTGTGAAACAATACAAACGAAATAAAATGTAAATACAAGAAACTATCATCAAGAAACGAGAGATTTTACCGGTTTCGTTCGGATCTACGAATGTCGTCAGAAATAGTGAAGACTTTAAATGTATTCGATAACGGTAAACCATAGGAAAAAGAAGAACGCACAGAGAGACGTCATTGGTACGCGTTTAACTATTTTTTAAAAAGAAAGAATAATAAAATGCGAGCGTTTTTTTTCTCTGCCTGTGGATTTTTCTTCGGAATTTATGTAATGGTCTTCTGCATGAACGAAATATTTCGGTGGTTATATGTTTATTCCCAGTTGTTTGTCCGCAAAACATTGCTTTATTACATTGAATTAGTTTCATATTCGTTAGGAAAATATGAATAAAGACTTGGGCGTTTGAATTTAAAATACTATCGTTTACTATTGTTTACGTATATATATATATATATATATATATATATATATATATATATATATATATATATGAAAAAAAGTTTTGTGGTACAGAATCTTATCAAGGTTTTAAATAGGATGAATGGAGTCATAGCGAGTCGAGGACAATATCACAAGAAGAAAAAAAGAGAGGAAATATGTAGCAATATATTTAATCGTCGGAAGACATTCGATTAAACACTTTAAAAAAGAATAAAAAGATCGACTAACATGAACAGACTAAATCCCTACAATGTGTCGGCTGAAAGGTACCTTGGGATTTAGTCTGTTAATTTTAGTCGATCTTTTTATTCTTTTTAAACTGTTTTTAATCGAATGTCTTCCGAAGATTAAATACATTACTACAAATTTCCTCCTTTTTCTTTCTTGTGATGTTCTCCTCGACTCGCTATGACTCCATTCATCCTATTTAAAACAATATCTCTCTCTCTCTCTCTCTCTCTCTCTCTCTATATATATATATATATATATATATATATATATATATATATATATATGATAATTCTTTTTATTTACACAGACATGTACAAAATCTGCGACACTGGCATGTCGATGTTATTGATCAACAGTTACTATAAACTGAGATCTCATCAGACAAAGTTAGAATCCGATCTTAACCTCAGATCATATTTGGAGAGAAACCAAAGCTCTCTCCAAATATGATCTGAGGTTAAGATCGGATTCAAACTCTGCCTGATGAGATCTCAGTTCATAGTAACTGTTGATCGATAACATCGACATGCCAGTGTCGCAGATTGTGTACATGTCTGTGTAAATAAAAAAAGTATCATATATAAAGCTCTATTTTGTATATTGAGAACTTTTTATAAACCCGGTTAAAATTCTCTGGATTACCACCCTGTGGATATTTTTTACCTGGATTATCACCATTATATATATATATATATATATATATATATATATATATATATATATATATATATATATATATATATATATATATATATATATATATATATATATATATCTCCAGATATATATACAAAGATTATCGATGTAATTCGTTAATCCCGTGTTATGGCCTAAATTTCGTTACTTTAATCAATGAAAGTATCTTTGTCGCCGATAAAAATATTTGGCAACATTTTATTTTAAAGGAATGATAAATTATATATATATATATATATATATTTCTTTTTTCCTTTTTCTTTTTTCTTTCTTCTTTCTTCTTTCTCTTTCTAATTCAGAACTTGACGGTAGATTCAGACTTCCACCCCGCCTTCTCCCACATCCACTGGTGCCAATTTCGGCTGTGACATATTTTGAACCAGACAAACTCCCTAGCTAAAAGTAGATATGAGAAGCTAGTAAGTCTAAGCCATCATCACATTCATTTCTCGCATCCCTTGAAAGATACAGACTGCTAACGATAACGGACCAACCAAAATCGTGATTTTCATTTTTAGCTTGTTTCACATCCACAGCAATGCCGAAAGTTGGACAATTTTCTGGCAAATCAAAATTAATATCTGTATGATTTTTCTACCTTGTTTTCTTCATCATGAGGAAGTCTTTCAATGAAAACGAAACGTTGATGAATACATAAATAATATAGGTTGTGGCTTTAATTTTTTCATTTTACATATATTAATATATATATATATATATATATATATATATATATATATATATATAGAGAGAGAGAGAGAGAGAGAGAGAGAGTAAGATTATACTTTAAAGATATAAACAATATATTTAACCGGTAGACTATCAGGATAAAAGCAAAGCTCAATATAGTGTATAGAGCAATAATATTAATTGAATGACATAATGAATTGAGAAATTAATCAGATCTTATTAAAGTTCAAAAACAAGGGGTGAATGGTGTCCTTAACTCATGAGTTTTCAAAGAAAATCTTCTCCTCAGAGGACCATTACCGCAACGACATTACTGCAGGTAATAAAAATTAAGCTTTGAAAATATATAAAAATATATAAAAAGTACACAAAAGTATATAAAACATCAAATATATTGGCCAAAAACACACTTTTTAGTTAAACTTATACAGTTCATCCAAGTCATGAAGTTTAAAGAAATTTCAAGAGACATTTCCAAGAAGTCGATTAAGAAACATTCCATATGGTGAAAACGAAAACATAAAGGACACAAAATCACTCCTTGTTTTTTAACGTTAATAACATTTGATTAATTTTGGATTTTATTATGGCTTTCAATTTATATATATATATATATATATATATATATATATATATATATATATATATATATATATACATATATATATATATATATATATACGAAGCATATATGTATGTATGCACACATGTTATTCAATTTATATATGTATATATATACATATATATATATATATATATATATATATATATATATATATTTGCATATATATCTGTGTAATAATGGAATACTTGCAGGAAGAAATCCGGGTATGAGAGCTCAATGTGGTAAACAGAGCAAGAATAACATAAAATATAATAACACGAAATTACATAATTGTCGATGCAATAATTTATTTCAACCTTGTGGTTTCCTCGGACATCTAACTGGACAATTACACTTTTGAGTCTCAAAAATGTAATTGTCTAGTTAGATGTCCGAGGAAACCACAAGGTTGAAATAAATTATTTCATCGACAATTATGTAATTTCGTGTTATTATATTTTATGTTATATATATATATATATATATATATATATATATATATACAAAGTATATATGTATGTATGCACACAGATACAAACCCCTCATCTAAAAGAATACATTGGTTAACTGTTCATGTGTATACGTAAAATAACAAAGAAAACTCTGATATCAATAATTCGAAAATGTATAATTTATACAAATTCAGAGGGGCATATATATTTTGTTCGGTGGTGCCACAAATCAGAATATTTTGAAAAGATGCAAACACATCACATCCTTAGGAAACGCACTTGAATATAGATATCGATCTTATTATTTAACCGTATAGATTTCGAGGTCCTGCGATCTCGGATTGTAAGCAAACGTTAATATCATATAAACACCTTTTTTGTTTTCGTTACTGTTAGACGATTTTTACTGTATTTCGACGTCGGAAGTGCATTATTTTTTTTCACTACGCTTATTTACCTTATATTGTATTTATTACAAAACTTTAACATTTTAACCTGTACATCCGGAATATATCTTGCTACTCTTTAAATAGCAAGTTAGTATGTATGTTGCATATTACATATTACAGCGTTTTATGATATAGATTATGGAGTCGAATTAAAGAAGCACCGGAAATAAAATACCTTACGAATAATACAATGTGATAGTTGTTGTGCAACACTGGCCTCATTCTCTGTTTACTTGCGGCTTTCAACTAAGATGGAATCGACAACACATTTATGTTTTCCTTTTAAATCACGTTTCAGATAAAAAAAAAAACGCCAATGTATTGCAGTTTTATTCTTTATTCAGTAGCAAGCCATATAATCTTTTCTGGTTAGAAAACAGTCTATTAATATTCGAAATAAGATGTCTACTCTGCTGTTTCTCTGGGTTGCGCTAAAACATGCAAGCACAACTTCCCAAGTGTTTAACTCTTCATATCCGACGTAAAAGCATCGAAAATGTTTTGAGGAACAAGTAAATACTGTCATAAATTAAGCAACGTTACTTTTATCCCAATTCTCTTCGAATGCGATTATATGTCGAAATCATTTCAGAAACGTTTTCACCGTCTATATTTCCCCGATAGAAACGCAGCTTATGATCCATTAAGAAGCGAATTAAGATTACTTAACACGGAGAAATGGAAGTTGTAGAATACAATCTCTAATCGTATAAATACAATCCCTCTTGTGCGAGGGGAAAACTGAAGAAGCATTTCGTAATATCCGATCAGACTTTAAACATTGCTTTTTCGTTTACAGCGATTTCAGTTGCCATTTTGGATTTCCTGGATGTTCCGTTCTGGGTTAGTCAGCAATTGTTTTAGCCTGACATAGAAGTTTACGCTAAAGCAGAAAGCCCATTAGAACACCGCTTATTGACTCAATCTTCGCTCGCGATGCTAAGCATACACGGCATCTAATATACAAAATGATGTCGCTGAGAATATGGGCCAGTCGATCGGTTATACACACGGTTAACGATTTTCGATTTAAATTCATGTTTTGTTTTATTAACACTTGCCGTATTATTGCCATAATTTTTATATTAACAAAAAATGTATTTTGGATATGTAATAATATAATACAATCTTTAATCCACCTCTGTCGTGCTAGTCGCTCCATTATTTCCTACTGATATAAAGAGGGAATAGGAGGTTTTAACGATCGAGAGAAACGCTACTACCACCGCTACCCTTTCACAACACACACGTTTTTTTCATGCGACGCCATATTCGAATTAACCAGAAAGAAAGAGACAGTTTTTCTTTATTTCAACCGAATCTATGGACATGGAATCCGTTCATCTTGAGAGACAATGGATACTCTCTGAAAGGGTGACTGCGCATGTAATTGGTAAGCGAGGGTTGTGAAATCAGCAACCACATGTCTCCGGAATCGGTCCTGGTATATTCCAGTGGCAAGAAGAAATCCAGGACGACTGGAAACAATGACAAGTGGACAGCAAAAACATCGTCTGGTATTCCCAAATGGTCCCCCATTTTAGTACTGATCAAGCTCAAAGTGGCTTAACTTCGGTTAACTAACCGGAATTGGTGTACCGACGTTATTATGCTGTATTTTCAACTAAACGATCTAAGGATTTTTTGATTAAAGAATTAAATTGAAACTAAAAATATAGAAACTATGTAAGGGGTTTCATTTAAGATAGATTTTTAAGAGAACATCGTTTTAATATATGTTTACCATCTTTTTTTTAAAATTAAATCTGTCGTTCTTAAGAGGCATTTTCTTTTCCATCGCATTAGTTTTATTTTTTAATATAAAAGTTACGAAATACAAACAGTAACTTTATCAAGAATATCATCAATATTAAACAACGCCTTTCATAGTTTTACTTTGTCATTACATCTTAAATTGCAATGCAATTTTAAAACTTAAATATAAAATGACGTCATTTGAAAAATCATTTAAGGTCGCTGAAGACGCACATATCTTAGATGGTTTGTGTACCAAGTTTAAATAGTTACAGTAGTGGTATTCAATGTTTTACATTAATAAATATGAAATTGAATAATGATTTTAACTAAAGATCCCAATTTTTTTTTAACATACTTCACCCCAAACAAGGCAGGTCGCCACTGTAGACGTAAGGGGCTACTGAGCAAAAGGGTGATAGTTTTGTTCGTGTGGTCAACCTAAATTGGGAGCTGCGCAGCGAGGTGTCTGTTTACATTAGTTTTAAATTTCTGCATGTCAGTACTATCAGGAAAACAGGGAGCAGGGAGGGAGTTCCAGAGTCCAGCAGCACGAGGAAATAAGCTTTTGGAGTAGAAAGCTCTTCGTGATCTGGGGACATCAACAGTGAATGGATGTGATTTGGCAGATTGTCGGGGTTGTCTAGTGAATGTACTGTACTTATTTATCCTGGTATAAGAATGTGTTTAGATTTCCATAATCGGATAAAGAGACATAATTGCAGGAAAAGGTTATCCATACTATAGTTTATAAATTCACACATTTTTCCAAAAGGTTTTGTGGGATAGGATGTATCTATATTTCATATAAAATAATGTTAACACGTATGAACTGCTGCTGCTGTTTCATCATCATCATCATCATCATCATCATCATCATCATCATCATCATCATCATCATCATCATCTACTCACTAGGAGTTATCACACTGGTCATCGTCAGTGATCGCCCACTGCCAACAACCTGTGGTATTCCCTGGAGTCTGAGTGACAACAAGTCTCCTCAGACTTCCAGTATGCTCCACCTCTTTTCGTTCATCACCGCTGATGACCTTGCGGTATCTCACCAGCCACCCACCACCGGTTTCCCGCTGATAAGGGCCATTGGTACCATCTGGGGCCCGAGTGGCAACACGCCTTCCCAAGGTCCCAGAGCTGTCCGCGCTCTTCCAGTGGAGGTCTGGTTTGCGCTTTCCCTCAAATTATTATTATTATTATTATTATTATTATTATTATTATTATTATTATTATTATTATTATTATTATTATTATTATTATTATTATTATTATTGTTGTTGTTGTTGTTGTTGTTATTATTATTATTATTATTATTATTATTATTATTATTATTATTATTATTATTATTATTATTATTATTATTATGGTATAGTCTTAATGCCATATAATAGTATTCATTAAATATATTTAAGACGTTGCAACGGCTGATAGTCCTAGACAAAAGTTATGAATTCATTTTTCTGACGGAATGTGAGATCTATGACTCAATTCATGATCCTCTTGGAACTAAAACAAACTACACATGATTAACGCAAAAACAGTTGATGTCTATTGAAAATACTATAACGAAATAAGTAGTAGGACAACAGTCGACAAGAAAATGTCTCCACAATCTTGCAAGTCTTTGAAAGAAGATACCGTAATAGGAAGATGTATTACAACATAATTTATTAGCCCGTACAAAATAAGGGTTGATGTGTATATATCGTAATTATTATTACTCTAACTTGTTTGTGCTTCCGCCGACCGAATAAGCTGTCCAGTAAAAAGTTCTTTCATCAACTAAATATACTTTAGTCTATGTTTTGGAGGTGACGGTGGTTAAGTAGATAAGGACACGGACTGAAGACCTGGGTGTTCCAAGTTCGAATCCAGTCGGTTCAACAGTATCACTTTCACTTAGGGATGTTCGCAACCTTCTCGTGATCCCTTCCGTAAGTACCCGATGTCTTTCCAGAAAGAGTTTTAACTAGAAAAACATCGGGGAAACTAATGCCAACACCAGAACCATCTGATTCACACGAAATAAGAAATATATTAAGTCTATGCGCCTATGTCAACCACCTTTATGTGGTCTTGTTCGGGGTTCTTGTCTTAAGTGACATGACTAGTTTCCGATTAGAATACTACTGTTATAATTATCCCAACTTGCCATAAAGCTTAGACGCAACTTTAGTTGAAGAGAAGGAGTGAAAAAGATAATGTCTCCCTAGTGACACTGTATATCTTGACCTTATCTCATTCATTCATCTAGCTTTTCACATGACGTTTTAAAATAAGAAGGTTGATTTACTTTATTGTAGTTTTCCACAGTAACCTAAATTGCGTTTAGTAATTTAAAACTAAATTATTTTCTCTAAGTATAGAATTTATACGTTTCAAGATCTAACAGGTTTCTCTTTTTAAAAAGTCTACTTGATGACGGATTCTGACAAGCGTTATCAATCTAAAAGCAGCCATTTAGAGTTGGGCGGATTGTTTTCTAACTTTCTCTTGTTTATAAACATTTCGTAAAAAGAATAAACTGACTTTTTGTACCATTAACCTTAAGTCTGAGTGGAAAGGTCGTAAAACTATACGTGATCGCATAAAAATAGAACGTCATCCTGAGAACAAGTTTGATTTCATTTTTTATAATACAAAAACATATACTGCGATACTGGCATGTCGATGTTATCGATCAACAATGGTTAGAAACTGAGATCTCATCAAGCAGAAAGAAAGTCCGATCCTTACCTCAGATCATATTTGGAAATAAACTTTATGCAAATATATAGACTGCACATGTGCATACATGTTTCATCTACGACCTTATTCAAGATTTGTCATCGACAAACAACCGTCTGACCTGATTATGCGAGACCTGCAATAAAGTCGTGGCTGAAACATATCTGCAAATATGTAGTCAAAATATTTGTATGAATAACAACTTATAAATATATTTCATCCTTTTGTATGCATACATAATATTATATTTCGATATTTATTCTGTCTAAATTATTTATTAAGTGAAACCACTTAATAAAAATAAAAATGTTTTTATTACAACTTGTTCATATAAAATAACACTTAGATGATAAACAGTTTGAATATTCGGATACTCCCTGAGGTGTATTGTTTTCAAGAAACTGTTATTCACTTTAGTTATTTCGGGTTAGCAAATGTTTTTCTCCTGGTTTCGTAAAGAATTACTTTAGTTTACAAATGTGTTTTCATTGCAAACTTTCTCGTGACATTCATGCGTTGTTTTCCCAAAAGATTAAGATGAGAACAAATAGTATCAACCTCAAAACGAATGGTTGGATGTTCTATTCATTCTTTACTCGCATGAAAAATGCGATTCACAGAGACAGGAAGAATTTCCTTGTGGAATATCCATCTTTTTCATGGAGAGATTTATTAACGAGAAATGTGTAAATATTTATGTTTAGAAAAACGAAAACAAATCCGTGTTATGAAATAACGCATGATTTCAAGCGCATTAAATGTAGTTTCGTTTGGTTATATAATTATACTTCGAATATTATTTAATTTTTGGTTTAAAATATTATAATGTATTTCTATTACTTCCGGGTGCGCAAAGCCGTGTGCGCAGAAACGAGTTTAAGCACTTTCGTTTTCGGCACTGAAGTGTAAACGTTGCCTCTACAAATTCGTCCATTTTAAATGCAGTTCAAACTTGGCTACTTTTTATAGCAAATTCAAGCAAATGTGTCACCGAAACTAGTTTACCATCAACTCTTTCTGCTCAGTTTAAACACATAACTTAATTCTTTATCATTTTGTTAGTCTATGTTAAAAAGGCATCGTCATAGTTCAGTCAGTTCTCCTCAGCCATAGCGTACACTTCTCTCTGTCATCATGTCTGTCATCATGTCTGTCATCATGTCTCACATCATATTCGACTGAAAATCATTGACTTCTTTTTCTCACTATAAAACATGCTCCATTATTTAACCAATTTGTGAGTCCTTGTATTAAATTGTTTTCCATTATATGTCTCAACATTAGGTACTACCTAATTGCTTACTCTGAGAGATATTATCGAGTGCCAAATATATGGCATTGGATTCTGCACTGAACATCGATGCTTCCTTAGGAAGATGTGGTTAGATAGTTTGGTTTCAATATCCAACATCACCTCCTGTTGCGTGTTGTCCTTAGATTCGTCTGTAAATATAGCGGTATATTTGGGATAACAGTCTAGGATGTGATTTAGTTTTTCTTGAAAAATTAGACGATGTGTGGTAGTTTTATATAATTTTGGTTATTCGGACTACATTTCTCATCTTGAGTGTTATCAACACAACGTTTCGGCCGCTGTAACCTCCGGCCTTCTTCAGGTGTATCTCTTCGAACTCGGGAATATTTCTATAGAACTCGGGAATCTGGACGGAATTTCGAATGGAACCTTTTATTTAATGTTCTGTCAGCCATGACTGGGAAAAGTCTTCAGTAATTCGCAATTCTTCGTAACAACCTTCAGATTCCATCTTGTAAGCGGAACGCCTTCGATCCAATCCCCGACGGACGACATACGGCGCGACCCTCACTCATTGTTCTCCTTGACTCGCTGCTACACTTCTGTTTTATTTATATATAGTGATTCTTTCAAAACAATTTAGTTTCAAATCGTTTAACCCTTCTTGTAAACAATCAACGGCTTATTGTTAAAAAACTTATAAGCTTCAAATTCCTCAAAGGAATCAAAAGTAAATCTGAGATATATTTTTTGGTTCTTGTTTTTTCTTCAGTTTTTAATTATTTCTTCTCCATTGCTCATTTTTTCTCATTTTTATTGTTAATGTTATTGGAGTCCATCTTGTTTTTTTTTCAGTTTTTAATTATTTCTTCTCCATTGCTCATTTTTTTCTCATTTTTGTTGTTAATATTATTGGAGTGCATCTTGTTTTTTTCCTCTTCGTTTTCTTTTTGTCCTTTTCGTTTTTGTACTTCATTATTCTTGTTTTGTTGTTGTTGATTTTCTTCTACTTTTTTATATATATCTACCATTTTGTCGCCGTCCTTTCCCTCGTCGTCGTCTTATGTTTTCTCATCGTACTCTTTATTTTGGTACTTGCTTTTTTTAAATTCTTTTTTTAAATTCTTTTAAAGAAAAATGTTTTTTTCGTCTTTCTCCTGTTTTTCCTCCGTCTTCATATTGGTCCCCCGATTTATAAAATCAGGGACTTATGTTTTGAGGCATGCCCGTCCGTCCGGATTATTCTCCGCAACCATTCATAGAATTTCTCTGTAATTTTGCATGAAGTTGTAACTTTGGTCAGGTTAGAAAGTGACATTCTTTGATTTTTGAAAAACAATCTGGTTAACCCCCCAGGGGGTCAAAAGGCCCCGAAATATCAAAAAATGACCCTTTTCTTCCATAACGTTATATCCATCGATTCAATTTCTCTGAAACTTGGCCAAAATGTAGAGGCAATTGTTCCTAATAGAAAATAAGTATCGCTGACCTTAGAAAAATTCTGGTTCGCGCCCCCAGGGGGTCAAAAGCCTCCAAAATTGCAAAAAATGACCCTTTTCCTCCATAACGTTTGATCCATCCATTCAATTTTGCTGAACCTTGGCCAAAATGTAGAGGCAATTGTTCTGGATATAAAATGAGCATCTTTGACGACAAAGGGGGTCAAAGGGGGGGGGAACATTTATCGCATTTTACACTCGCCACATCGAGTCACATACAGATGGGGGACCACGCACGCGCGGCTTGTTCTATTTGTTTTTTGTTCCTCTTGATACCCGTCTTTGTTCAACTTTCTTCTCTTATTCTCGAACATTTTTTTTCATTTATTATTTCTTTTTATTACTTTTAAAATTTCCTTCGTCTTTTCTAAAACCAATTCTTCTGTTATTTCATCGATTGTTTTTTTTTATTTCTTCCACCTTTGGAGAATAGTCGAAACTTGCAGCGAAAAGTCCTTCCAGACTTACTCACAAAAGTCTGAGCAGGAAACTTGGATTTGTCTCATCCGAATCTATCACGGTATTTGCTCAAAAAGGGCGGATATTTATTTCACAAATGAATAGATGTTAAACAATCAATCCCAAGAGTAACGATGCATAATGAATCCAATCGATGATTCAAAAATGTATTCTCGCCTCCGAAGAAATTCCAGACAAAATCAATAAATTGTTCAATGGAAAAAGTCATTCAAATTCAGATATTCCTTTTAATTTTTTTTCAGAAAATTTGAATATTAGTAACATCTTAATTTTAAGCATGAATTTTATTCTTTCCGCTTAAGGCGTAGTCCGACCAACAGAATTATACTAGCGAACATAGCCGTTGCCAATCATGCCGAACTTATAAAAAAAGTTCCCTATCAAACTTTATTCTATGATATTTATGATTTTAAATTATCTTATGATAAACCTATTTCGACTTGCTTTCATTACAACTCAGAATTGAGGCAATTGATTGAAAATCTTCAGGAAAAAGCAGAGAAAGCATCTTATTGGACATGGGTGAAGAGTAATTATATGAACTGGAAGGAGGTGTGAATGGTGGATTGTGAAAGACAGGAGACGAGGGAGATAGTGCTGACGACATAGGAAGAGTAGTTATGACGCCAGAAGGCAATAAACATTAGTTTGTAATTTGCGTGATGGCTGAAAGATGTGTCTGGCTTGATGGATTTTATGGGCAGATGACATAAGTGCTACAGAACCAACTCCTGACAGAGGGACCCTGCTACCTCAGAAAAGCAACCCAGGAATAAGGGGCAACACTGATAAGCGTTTCCTCTTTGTAATGGTGTGGTGCTGCATCTGGTAACGGAGCTGTCAGCTGCGCAGAAAAAAACCCCAAGATAGTGTCATTCAAATCTTTAAGACGTAGTCAGGCCAACATTTAAATATTAGCGAACATATCCGTGTAAAATAACGGCGAAGTTATCCAGAAAGTACACCATAAATCTATGTTCTATTGTAGTGATGGTTTTCAATCATCTCATGATATTCATCCTCATGTAACTGAAAATACACCAACCCCATCAACCCTTGTCTGCGAGACGCTTTTGGCATTGATAAATGGGGATTCAATAGTAGAAAACAATGGCACATCCTTTTACAAAAGACACAGCTTTTTCACTTTTGTTCTTGTAATTTGACGAGTTTACAGAACGTAGACTTGAGGTTGGAATTGGAAGGACATATACATTCCGTTTGTTTCTGTTATTAAATAGTCAAATATTTGTTCCAACAATAATTAGCAGTAAGTCCACCCATTCTTACAATTTACTATCTTTATATTTACATTTTTGAAATATAAATTAATTGATCTGAGATTTTCCGTCTCTTGTCATTTAATTTTGTTCATCCCATATTCCACCTTCCGGGTCTCAACATTGCATTGCTCCTGCCTCGGAATTCTCACTTTCATATTTACTTGTTTAACAGCAATGCTTCAAGCAAACTATCATTTACTCTCACACACACACACACATATATATATATATACATATTATAGACATAAAGTATTTATAAACTGATACAGTCGGACATATATCATCTTCCGAAGTGAGGTTAGATAATTGCGTCTACAGCGATCGTCTATCAAACGCACATATTAGGCTGAGTGCTATGAGTTGTTGACAAGTAACGGAGGAAATAAATACATGGAAAATAGCGACCCTTTCAAAGTAATTTGAATAAAAGCTAAAATAAAATATTTGCGTCTGGTTATGAATCCGTGGAAACGCTTTTGAGAGGTAATATCGTCCGAATTGGGATGTGACGCGGTAAAGATAAGTGATTGTGTCAGTCAGTACAGAGAAGCAATCTCATCTCAATGTTTACCACGTTTCAGTGAAACTAGCACATCTGATTTGATGAAATACCACAACGTAACAAACGTTATATATATATAATATATATACATATATATATGTATATATATATATACATATATATATATGTGTATATATATGTATATATACATATATACATATACTTATAGTTATATATATATATATATTCATATATATATATTTATATATATATAGTTATATATATATATTCATATATATATATTTATATATATATAGTTATATATATATTCATATATTTATTTATATGTATACATATAATTATATATATATATTCATATATATGTATATATATAAATGTATATATATATCAATATATTTATATATACGTATATATATAAAATATTTATATATATGAATATATATATATTTATATATATGTATATATATTTATATATATATAAATATATTTATATATATGTATATATATATATATATTTATATACATGTACACATATTTATATATATGTATATATACATATATATTTGTATATATATATTTACATATATATATATAGATAAATATATATATATATCTATATATGCATATATATATTTATATATATATGTATATAAATATATTTATATATATATATAAATATATTTATATATATGAATATATATATTTATATATATATGTATATAAATATATTTATATATATATATAAATATATTTATATATATTTATATATATATAGGCATATATATATATTTTAATATAAATGTATATATATATATATATATATATATATATATATATATATAATTGAAAATTAAAAAAGGAAAACCAAAAATATTATTTATATATTCATCAACGTTTCGTTTTTATTTCAAGACTTCTCTCAGCATGATTTCTCTTAAGAAAGTAACAGCCAAGGAACAAAATATTAGTCAGAGGAGAGAAGCTCAAAAAGGCCACTTATGAAAAGATAAATTATGAGCTACAGATGGATGGTGACAGTTTAATAATTCCGACGACAACCATTTCCCTCCCTCACACTTTCCACAGTAAACTCAATTTCACCAACTGCTATCATCTATTAAAAATACAAACGTTTATTACGTATAAAATACTTTTCATACAAACATCATTTGCAAAAATGTTCTGGTCAAAGCTATTAATCAGCTAGACTTCTTCAGATCGAAATGTTCTCAAAGCCTGGAACTAATTCATTAGGTACAAAACACGTGATTGATTAAAAAAATAATAATTCAAACTTCATTATGTTTTAATTAGTTTTTTCCATTATTAACATTTCTAGTATTTATTTTCAAAGAATGTAAATTTATATTTTTTTCGTAATATAATTGTTATTCTAAGTCTCCAGAGGAAGTCGATCAATCTCGTGTGTCATGACAAGTTATGAACACTTTAAAACTTTGCTCTATTTATTCAAGCCAGTGTAGACATTTAAAAGTATTAACGACCCATGCAGGAATTATCATACATACACACGTTACACAGTAACATAAAATATCATCGATGTATCCTAATATACTCACAGAAACGTAAACTGTATTGTGTATACTAAAGAGCTGCAATACACATCGATACAAACGCTCATTGACACAAAACCTCAAACAGACGCTGACATGAATTTAAAAACATGCACACATCAGCGTCCTCTGCGTGTACATACATGAATCACAATACAAATAAATCCATTGTTTCGTTGTATGTGCACATGTCTTGTTTGTATTTACGGATGTATATATGTTGACATTTTATTTTATTTAGTTACTATATTTTTATTTTATTTTGTTTATTATTGTGTGTATATATATATATATATATATATATATATATATATATATATATATATATATACGAATGTCTGTTAGCAAACTGTTTTATTTAATTATTAATTTTATTAATTAATCATTAATGCTATTATTTATATATTTAATAAATAATTTCATGCATTATTTTCTAATTTACTTCTTGAATTGTCTATTTTATTGATTTTTTTATTTTGTTAATTAATAATTGAATTAATTACTTAAATAGGTTATTAATAAATAATTGATGTTATTAATTAACTGTTAATTTAACTGATTACTTAATTAATTGATTAATTAATTAATTATTCCAGCAGAAAATCACGTAATCAATCAATACATGAATTCATAAAGCAATCATTTGTTCAATCAACAACATATCTTTTTTAATTTCATAAATTCTATCTCTAGAGTTAATAGAAACCCTACCAGTAACCCCTAACCCTTACCCTAACCAGAACTTTACAATCAGCAACTCTAACACTAACCCTAACCCTAACCCTAATACTAACCCTAACCCTAACCCAAATCAAATCTCAATCCCAACCCTTACCCTAACCCCTAACAAGAACTTTACAATCAGAAACTCTAACCCTAACCCTAACCCTAACCCTACCAGTAACCCCTAACCCTAACCCTAACCAGAACTTTACCATCAGCAACTCTAACTCTAACCCAAATCAAATCCCAATCCCAACCCTTACCCTAACCCCTAACAAGAACTTTACAATCAGCAACTCTAACCCTAACCCTAACCCTACCATTAACCCCTAACCCTAACCAGAACTTTACAATCAGCAACTCTAACTCTAACCCAAATCAAATCTCAATCCCAACCCTTACCCTAACCCCTAACCAGAACTTTACAATCAGAAACTCTAACCCTAACCCAACCCCTACTTTGACTCTAACCGTAACCCCTAACCCTTACCCTAACCCTAACTCCAATCTAACCCTGCCCCTTACCCCTTACCGTAACCTCTTACCTAACCCTAACCGTAACCCCAATCCAAACCTTAACTAAACCTAACCCCTAACCGTAACCTCTAACTCTACCACTACCCCAACTCCACACCCTAACACTAACCCTAACCGTAACCTCTAACCTTAATCTAACCCTAACTCCTAACCCTATCCCTAACTCTTACTCTAAACCTAACACTAACTCTACCCGTAACCCTAACCCTAACCCGAACACAAACCCTATCCTTAACCCTTATCAATGAATATAAATAAATAGTATATATTAGCAATATAAAGTATTTTAAGTTTATCTTGATTATAATAGAAAAAAAAGCCAAGCATAAAAGTCTAGATGTTTTCCGTTGTTATATTTTGTTATGAAATTCTATCTCTGTTACCATATTTATGTGTAAATGTGTGTGTGTGTGTTTATGTTTATATGTAGGCATAGATCTGTATATATTTGTGTGCGTGTGTCTATATGTTTATGCATGTAGAGTTACATACATTGATATAAATGTGTATGTCATGTGTGTGTATCTGTAGTTGATTGAATACATATATATATATATATATATATATATATATATATATATATATATATATAAAGACAACTGCAGTCTAGATATCCTTTGGTGTATCCTTTCAATAGTCCGAATCAATTAGTTTCGAAGGGGAATTGGCTGATGAATTTGCCATAGTTTAGATTTGTCTCTCAAGTACTTTCAGACCCATCCATGTCCATCTTCAGGGGAATGAGGTTAATCAGGTACAGACCATGTGTTAGTATTATATAAGGTTTTAGCGTGAATTATGTAATAAGTACGAAACTATAGTTAACACTGTAGACATTTTAGTATATTATTACTGATATTAAAGTTAATTCTATTAATATGTTTTTTAAAATTTTTTATATATAGGGCTTCTAATATATGGAGTTTTTGTTTGTTAGTACTAAATTCTAAGATTTTGGTATTTTCTACTAAGAGTTTTCTGAATTCCGATCGGGGGCAGGAGTGGTCGTTAGTTAAGTGTTGGGTTATGGCGCTAGTATCAGACAAATGCATCGTCAATCTTCTCGACAAAGTCGTGGTAGTCAAACATATGTATATGTTCTGTTCTAAGATCCTGATTCGGACTATTGAAAAAGGATCTACCAAAAGATTACTAAACATGAGTTGTCTCTTATATTCAACAATACTTGCCTGCAAGAGAAAATGATGCTTATATACACACACATACACACACACTATATATATATATATATATATATATATATATATAGAGAGAGAGAGAGAGAGAGAGATAGATATATAGATATTTGGGAATACCAGGTGGTGTATGTGCTCTCTGCTTGTTACAGCATAGTTTCCAGGGACTTCTCTTTGTCACCGCAATCAAGCAGTGCCGATTTAGGAGAGGTGTGGTTGACAAGTGTGCAACTTCTGCTTTACAATTACACGCGCATGGGGTGTCCATTGTCTTCCAAGATTGAACGGAAGCCATGATATATATATGTATATATATATATATATATATATATCCTGAATCGGGGCACTGCTTACTTCCTGCTGCAAGCAGAAGTCTGAGATGACTGGAAACAATGCTGAGAAAAGAAATGAAAATTATATCTGAAGAGAGTCTAGATGCTCGAAAAACGTTAAAACATTTTGAAATTATTATATAATATAAGAATTAACATTAAAAAAAGTTTTTTTCAAATATACTAATGTTGGTAGTTTCACTTCTTTAAATATACACTTTCCTCTCGTTGGAACATCACTACCCTCATATATATATATATGAACACTTTTAAATTCTATTTCACTTCTTATTTAATCGTTTTATACGGAGGGATAGGAAGGGCGACTGAATGAGATAGAAAGTAGAAAAGAGAGCTGTTAGGCTATTGGCCGTGTATTTACTATTTGATACACTTATCTTTATGAGTTAAACTGCTGACGTAAAGATAATGTGTAAAGCTGAATATATAGTCTAGTAAACTTCTTTTCCGATCCACTCATTTGATTACCATTTTAATCTCACTCTCCAGCTGGAATAGTTTCACGTAAAGTCGATACAAAATCGACGCGAGTAGAAAAAGGGCCGCAAATATTTAAGACAGAAGAAATGGCACTTTACGTAATTGAATTTCAAGCGGAAGACGTTTTTCATTTTGAAATGTTGCATTTTATTTGAAGATGCAACCTCGAACTTCGACGAGAGGCTTCGTCTGTAAATCGGTCGGTCATATGGTTTGTATTTTTGACGTTCATATTTTATTGATAACCCGATTATACACACTTATATCAATATGCAGAAATCGAATTCTAATGGGCAGACAAACTAAACTTTTCAGAGTCTTTAGTTAATTTTATGATGTGTTATCAGTTATTAAGGCGGGAGATGAAGGTGGTTAAGTGGATAACGACACAGACTGAAGACCTGGGTGTTCCAAGTTCGAATCCAGTCGGTTCCACAGTACTACTTTCACTTAGGGATGTTGGCAAGCTTCTCGGGATCCAGAAAAAACATCGGGGAAACTAATGCCAACACCAGAATCATCTGATTCACACGAAATAAGAAGTTATAAAGGCTAAACGCCACTCGAGAAAAAAAGTCTAATGAGTTGTATAGATTGTCAGTTGAATGATGTAGAATATAATAAAAGTATTAGATATTTATATCTGTTTAAGCTTCTCAATAACAGACTTTGTTTGTCGGCCGATCTGTTACGTTTGTACGACGTCGTTTGGACCTTACCGCTCTGGGAAATAATAATCTCAAACGGTTATCGGGCAGGTACCCGGTTCACAGAGACATGGGAGATGTTTACGTGATAACGGAGAAATCAAGTTATATTTAACACTGAAAGAGGCGAGTGTAAACATTAAAACATTTGATAGAACTGTACGACAGTGTCGGATTATTGCACTAAAGCTTCAGGTGAATGTCTATTCTTAATCTCTTACTATTACTACTACTACTACTACTACTAATAATAATATGTATATATATATATATATATTAATGTTAAATAAATATTATTTTTTTACCTCTGCGATAATCTCGGACGGTCGCACGGTTCGAACCTCTGCCACAGAAGGGCGGCAAGAAAGACTGACTAAAGATTCTACAAACGTTGTCAGTCTTGTTTTAATTTCCCCGAACGGGGCTCAACTTTAATCTTATTATAACAATATTGATTTTAAATAAATAATATTAAATTATTTTTACCTACACACGCTAGCGTTTCGAGCCTTCGCTCTCATCAGTGAATGAATAACTTCGGACGGTAGCAGGGTTCGAACCCCTTCCACAGAATCAACCTAGACTCCGTGTATATATGTGTGTGTCCGAGTGCGTATATGTCACGATGAAAATCGAAATAGCATTTCAATCGGTCCCTGTTTACATCACGAGGCCGAAGTCAGGCACAAGGTTCGTTTTAATGAGCGATTAAATTCAACTCTTTACAAAGAGGCACTCTGTATAAGGACACAAGTAAACATTGCTTAGCAAAGAGAAAAAGATGAATATTTGTGTTAAAACAAATTTGCTCCCGGCCAAAAGGCCAAGCATATTTGTCGGTTTGTTACGTTTCATTTTGTAATTACATTTGCATCAATAAACACTTAACTTAAATGGATGAATCTTAGCTTACTCTTAATGGACGCATCTTAGCACACTTGGAATGAACGCATCTTAGCACAATCTAGATGGACGCATCTTAACACACTTGGAATGGACGCATCTTAGCACCCTTGGAATGGACGCATCTTAGAACACTTGGAATGGACGCATCTTAGCATACTCGGAATGGACGCATCTTAACACACTCTGAATGGACGCATCTTAACACACTTGCAATGGACGCATCTTAGCACACTCTGAATCGACGCATCTTATCACACTTGGAATGGACGCATCTTAGCACACTTGGAATGGACGCATCTTATCACACTTGGAATGGACGCATCTTAGCACACTCGGAATGGACGCATCTTAGCACACTTAACTGTTGTTCTTAATATTCGTTTAGTTTCATCAGAACCTTTTTAGTTCAATGCCAAGTTCTTGTTAAATTAAATGCAACGAACGAAAAAATCACACATGCAAAAATATTCTCTAATTGCATTTCACAAAGAATTATTTGCAATAAAGTATTTTTCACTTTGAATGTTTGTTTATTACTTTATTTATTTTAAGTTCAAATTCAGATCAAAAATATTTTTCCTCGAATAGCGTTCGAGTGTTTGTAGTAAATGATGTTTGCCGTGAGTAAAAACAAGTTGTTTTTTTACTTTTTTAAATGGCGGAAAAAAGAACCGGAAACCATATAGTTTTTGTCGGTCATACTCGCATTTAATTTGATAGAAAGTGATGTCCTTATTGACGTTGTGTTATATTTTGCAGTGGTCTTAAAGGGCGATAATAGAAATATTTTTTCAAGTTTGTCCGAAGTATAAATTTGACAAACATGGGAAAACGCAGACGGCAGAAAAGAAGCAGAAGTCAGAGACCACAAAACAAAGGCAGCGGGAGATAATTTGTTTGTATGCGATGTGAAACGAACTCTTAAAGGAGCAATGCCTCTCTCTCTCTCTTTCCTCTATCTCTCCCTCTTTTTTTGTACATGAAGCCTGCACCTAAAATGAAATAACATATATATATATATATATATATATATATATATATGGGGGGTGAATGAAAAAGGAAAAAACCAAGAGATATATTTTATATATTCATCAGCGTTTCGTCTTTATTGTAAGACTTCCTCAGGATGATAATTTGAAGAAAAATGTCATGCAAGTACATCGAAATTTTGAGTTGACATGATGGCTTGATAAGGAAAAGTAGTAGCCGTGGCTACTGTGAGCGCTGAAAGAGAGTCCAGGCTGCGAGAAGTCAATGGTGGCGAAGAATGAAATGAATATGGAAAGCTTTGAGTGGGTACCATTAAGGCAGCAGTAAAAAAGGGAGGGGTGAAAGTGTTAGTGAATGTGCCTATGTATGTGTGTGTGTGTGTGGAACATGAAAGAGGAAAGCCAAAATGTCATTTATGTATTTATCAACGTTTCGTTTTTATTGAAAGACTTCCTAAGGATGAAGAAAACAATGTAGAAAAATCATACAGAATATTAATTTTGATTTGTCAGCGGAGAGTGTCCAGAATTTGGCGTGGCTGTAAATGCAAATAAGCAGAAAATCAAAATCATGATTTTGGTTATAGCGTCATCACCAGCAGTCTGTCTAATTAAAAAGGACGCGAAGTGAATGGGATGATGGCTTCGACTTATTAGCTTCAAAATGTTTATTTTTAGCTGAGAAGTTTGTCTGAGTCAAAATAGGTCATAGCCAAGCTTGGCTGACAGTGGATGTGGGGACGGCGGAGGGGGCGGTGGGGGCGGAGGGGCGGATGTCTGAATCTGCCGTTGATTCTGACCTGGGAAGGGGAAAATAAAAGGAAAAGACAATAAGACTGAGAAAAAATAATTATAAGAAATTAAAAAGCGTGAAGATTTTTTAATTTTTTGGGGAAACGCAAATTATGATTACAAATATTTTTTTTTAGAATTGCCATAAGGAAATAAAGGGTTATAATACATATTAGTTCAAATATTCAAAGTAGGTGTATGAATCTATTCCTATTTATTTGATTACTTGATTTGTGTCTCATTAACTTGTTAATAAATTTCTTGCAAATGTGGAAATATGTATAAAAATGGGTTTTAAATTGCATAACTTTAATTTATTTACGTATGAATGTATTATTATATTCATTAAATGATTTAAAAGTATTTATCATTCTACAAGTGTGTGTATGTAATACGTGAATATAAGTAAACACTTTTATTCATATATATATATATATATATATATATATATACAGAAGTAGATCGATTAATATATAATGCAAGAAAGAGAGAGATAACCAATATATGTAGACCATGAGGTAGTGTAACAGAGAGATAGACCGAAAAAAAGATATATATATATATATATATATATATATATGAAGTAAGACATGGATTGATATTTAGATATATATATATAGAGCTTTAAAGCATGATGAAATACCATACATAAACAAATAAATCAGTCGGTATAGAGAAATAAATAAATGATATATATAAAGATAGATAGATAGATAGATAGATAGATAGATAGATAGATAGATAGATAGATAGCAATAAAAACGGAATATAGATATATAGTGATATTCAGAGAGAGTGAGAGAGAGGCAGGGTTCTATGGAGAGTGCAAGATTGAGAGAGCGAAAGGATGAGAGAGTCATACTTTTGCTTGCAAAAAACGAATTCTTTATAAACTTTGCCATTTTATAATAGGTCTTTAAGCTTTTACTGATTTATTCCTTTTTCGATGAAAAAGTATCTAATGTCATTTTTTTTTTCTGAAAACGAATCCAACGCGTATTATTTTGCAATTTTATCTGACAGTCTCAACTATTGTTTACTGATGTGACAGGAAATGAAGAAAAGAAATCAAATCCAAAAATAACTCCCAGCAAATTTGTTTTCATCTACGCCATTTATCATTTTCTTTTTATTCTTAGTTTTACTCAAAGATGAACCGAATTCAGTCGAAGTGGATGCTTATTGCACATTTTAACACATTTATCATGAGTTTTGAATGTTGATGTCCAAATTAAAATGATGATATTTTGTGTCTTTTCTTGTTACCTTATACAATTTATTTCCATTTTAATATATATATATATATATATATATATATATATATATATATATATATATATATATATATATATATATATATATATATATATATATATATATATATTCTGGTACAGAAAAATTAGTACAACATTCGTGATATTTTATGTGTCTTTTCTTGGTACGTTATAGAATTTAACTATTTGTCCTAATGTAATTCACTTTGTCTTCTTCTGTGACATCAAACTATTATTTAAAACTATAACATATGACTCTTCATTTTTTGTATATGCTTTGACGGCAATATAATTTCGAATAAAGTGTATAGACAGTTATCTAGATACAATTTTTCAATTAGTTTGTTTTATTTTACCTCCAAACTTCAAAATATAATACTTATTAAGTTTGGCAGTTCAATATTCTGAAGTTTTAAAAATGCATAGTAAATAGTGTTTGTTGTGCGTTTTTCTTTATTTCTTTAATATCTCGTTCCAAGAGACGAGATGAAAACTACGAGATTTGTTTAACTGATGATAATAAAAAGATAAAAACAATTTATTTCCCTTTTAATATAGACTTAAGAATGTATATACATATATATATATATATACATACATATATATATACATATATATATACATATATATATATACATACATATATATATATACATACATATATACATACATATATATATATATATATACACATTTTGTATAAAGTATGGGAGACTTAAATATATATATACAAGATTTTTTTAACTGATAATAATAACAGACATTTATTTCCCTTTTAATATAGACTTAAATATAGCGCTCTATCCCTTAATAGACTTCAAAAACGACCTATGCTAGAAATCTCATTTCTTTGATCAGTCATAACTCAAAAACTAATAAACCAAATTAGTTAAAACTTTGCACAACATTTTCATTTGATAGGGTCTATAAGTGTGTAGAATTTCAGCATCATTAGTCAAGGCAACCCAGAGATCCAGAAAGATCAGGAGTGATTTTGTGTTATCCGTGTGTACGTACGTACGATTGTGCCATCCTGTATCTCATCAACTATTTGATGGATTCAGCTGATTCTTAGCAGAGATAGAGGTTCCAGTGTCTAGTTGATGGCATTTTAATTTCAGTTTACCATACACCTTAGTTTTTCAGAAAAGTAAAAAAAAACTTTAAAATTACCATTGTCTTGAGGCATAGCCTTTACAAAAGTAGTGACATTCCATGATAAATGCCAGTATACTGAAATCATGTGCCCATAATAGGGTTAAGATGAAAATTCATACACACTAAATGTACAAAAGCAAGGAAATTCCCAAATGTTTACACTTTTATTGTCATTAAGGGTATGACTACATATCAACCAAGCCATTTCATTATCACATCACTACAGTATAAATCTCTATGAATGAGTTGATGAAGTGTGTGAGGTGCGCCGATGAAAAATTCCTACCAGTAAAATACATAGCCCTGTTGTGCTCGCATACCCTTAATGACAATAAAAGTGTAAACATTTGGAAATTTCCTTGCTTTTGTACATTTAGTGTATATGAATTTTCATCTTAACCCTATTATGGGCACATGATTTCAGTATACTGGCATTTATCATGGAATATATATATATATATATATATATATATATATATATATAGAGAGAGAGAGAGAGAGAGAGAGAGAGAGAATTGTTTATAAAATATGGCAGACGTAAGTGTTCACAGTATTGCCTACACTATAATACGATAATTTATTCGTTAGCTAAGCACGTGACGTATCGGGAGATTTGGATATTGAATAGAAATCCAGCTGAATCCATAACTTGAAGAAGTCCGAAGAACCGATATGTTCAAACTCTGTTCGATAAAGTTTTACGATTTTAGTTCAGGTTTAAATTTTCGTCGACTCTTTATTTACGATGGTATTATTTTTACAGCGCCGCCTATGAGAC
This sequence comes from Sepiola atlantica, assembly GCA_963556195.1. NCBI lineage: Eukaryota > Metazoa > Mollusca > Cephalopoda > Sepiida > Sepiolidae > Sepiola > Sepiola atlantica. The sequence goes on along the minus strand of OY744534.1, from coordinate 96,460,266 downwards.
TGAACCTGAACTAATTTATTGACCGATTTACTGCTAACATATTTAAATAATAATTCTAGAAGTTTTTTTATAAAAATATTTCGTTTAAAAACTATTTTAATTAATTTCTGAAAATTTCCGAGACTTTTATTCAAATCTGATAAAAACTCGAAAGATTTTTTAGCAAAACATTTGCTCAAATTTACAGTCAATTTTGATTTTATTATTTTTACGCAAAGTCAGGAAATTGAAATCGATATTTTCCAAACAAGATTCTGTCCAGTTCTTTGGAGTATGAAAAAAATAATGTTAATAAAATATACCACCGTACTAAGAATGCAAAGATGTTGAGGTAAAATCTAATTCAATTTAATTCACAGAATGGTTTCCAGCATGCTTTATAGGTTTCATCTTTTTTTTTTGTAAAAAAAAAATAATAATAGCATTTAATGTATTAGTTTTGCAACACGCATGAGTTGTTTTTTAAAACTCTACGCCATATTCCAGCCAAGTTTACGACTAATCAATATTCATCAACATAAATTCCTGAAATCTATTCTTTTATAAATCTCGTTTTTGGAAAGAAGTTTCTACTATATTTATTTTTTGGGGTGAAAAAAATCTTCTTCGACTTTTGTACCAATTAATTAATCTATTTTACTTTCCTTTTCATCTTTGCGTGTTCCTCTTAATTATTATTATTATTTGTACTCACGAGGAGTTCTCACGCAGAATATCGTCAGTGATTGGTCACCGACAACAACCAGTGGTATTTCCTGGAATCTGAGTGACAACAAGCTTCCCCAGATTTCCGATATTCTTCACCTCTTTTCGATAACCAGCGCAAATGATCTTGCGATATCGCAATAGCTTCTTATCATTGATTTCTCGCTGGTAAGGAACATTGGTCTTCTCTGGGATTTGGGTGGCAATAAGTCCCCCCCCTCCCCAAAGTCCCAACATTCTTCGCACTCTTCCAGTGGAGGTCTGGTTTGTGCTGTCCCTCCTCGGTCTTATCCTCCTCGACCCTCTACACATATTTTGTTTGGTGTCAAGTTAGGCCCGCACCATTATTTTTTTTGGGGGGGGGGGAGAAGGCAAGGGGGGGGCTTATGGTTCTTCTTGTAATTTCTGTTCCTTGGTTCATTTTTTTGTGGTATTAGCTGAGGCCGGTGTAATTTATTGGAAGGGAGGATTACGAAGTGATGTTTCTTGCAGTTGCTGTTCCTCTTCCTCCTCCGCCTCCTTCTTCTTCTTCTTCTTCTACTTCTTCTTCTTCGTCTTATTATTATTATTATTATTATTATTATTAGTAGTAGTAGTAGTAGTAGTAGTATTGCTTCGCTTCTCTCTTCTGCTTCTTGTCATTATTCTTGCTTGTTGATTTCCCAACGAAAGCGGATCGGAATAACAAGAATACGATGTAATAACGAATTCTACAAAATACGCCAGGGAATAAAACAATGCATCCTTTACCCAAAACCAACATCAATCGAAATAATCAATTTTGGCGCACATATGTTAATGATGTTTACATCCTTGTCCTTAATCCATTAATTAATAAACGTAATAGACTTATCTGCCAAACAACACTACCGTCCATGAAGGCAACTATTTCTGTTGTTAGCGATACCGCAGTTCTTATATTTGTGCTGTGTCTCTTACGTCGTTGAATCCATCTAAACGTTAACGACTTTTGTTATTGGAAAGTATTATTAAATAGTCATATTCTGCGATGGGTCCAGAGGGTTCACACAATATCCCCGCGTTTAGTATAGTAACATTTTCTTCTTCGCAGCCAATTTCTGACTAGGGACGGCGTAAAATATTTAAAATGAAACACTTATATTCAATTCCACAGAATTTACTGATCATTTTGTTGTAACTTTCTTTCGTTTGGGATAGATGATCTATAGATGGCCATAAAATAGATCGTTCCATTTAACCAACTACCCGTTAGATTTGTACCTCCCGTACTAGTACTGACTGACTATTTATAATTCTCTTTGTTATCAGGTCAAATGTCCGTTCAATTAAGATGGTTCCTCTTTCGCCCTCCCTCTCATTGTCTACTAAGATAATGTCACGAATAGAAGATATACATATAATTATGGCATTCATTGATCGACACCTCAATAAGCTGGCCATAGTTCACCATGTTTAAACTAATGCATTGGTAGATCCTGATAGATTGTTCATGCGGCATACTTAGGTATAGATACGAAATTTGATAGTAAGTAACATTAGAAATGCCCATGGTGATCGGAGTGAAATGTAAATAACAAAATGGCGCCGGTTTTCTGAAATAGTAACGGCCAAGTGAGGGCGAAGTAAACCACGTGACTTAGAATAATTTCTCAGCAGTTAACTCTACTTCGCCGACAATTACAGAGACACATCCATGTTGCGACACATAAATCAAGAGATAATCGCCCTGCACTAAACACTGGAGAAATAGATGCAAGCGTCGATCCTTTTAAACACACTCATTTTAACTTTATTTTTAAAAGGTTCTAAGACCATGACTTCAGTGGTGTAAGTTATATTTTTCACACCGGTTTGCTATTGTATTGTGTTTTTCATTGATTGCAATTAGTTTGCAGGTATTAAACTTTCCATCATATTATGTACCCATATTAAGGAGATTAATTTCAGTTAGTAAGTTATCTTTATAATAAAGTAAAGTATCATTAGAACAAAAAGCTTCATATGCTGATGTATATTCTACCAGCCACCAGGACAATTCTGCATATACATTTCCAGAAAATATGCATTTATTTCGTTAGCTTTCAATATGTCTTACATTTTTTCCGGGTAAACGGGTTCTCCCAACTAAGTCTTTCACAAAGAAGGTTGCATCCATTGTAACTCTCAAACTTATGTCTACTCTTACGTCCCTCACATCCGAATGAACGGATAATATGAATAATACATATTGTAAAAGATACAGTGGGTCGCTTAGCCACATTATAATTTGTATAACTCTTTACATTAAGGTTTGCATAATTTTCTGTAAGATGTCCTGCTAAAGGCGCTGATGAAAAGACGTTCTGGAGTGGCTTTGTAAAAAAAATTTTTTAATTTTAAATTGAAAAATTAAAAAATTAAAATTAAAGTATTTCCAGAATGTTTTGGAAACGACCGTACGCCATACTAGACTTGTTGTTCTAATTCTTTGAATAATTGGAATGTTCTGATCCATTAAATCATTTTATATATATATATATATATATATATATATATATATATATATATATATATATATATATTTTAATTCATGTGTTATTTGTCATGAACCGATCATGATATATTTTGGAATATATATTCTCGACAACCCGGTGAGTAACATGGGCACATTATATTTTTGTAAACATTAAAAGTGCGCTTAGCAAAAACAAACACCTCCACAAAACTTTTAATCCCCTATACAAATGAACTGATCACTATTAGTTTTGGGATATCTATGTTAAAATACAGTTAGTTACATGAGAATATAATTAATTATAAATGTTAAGAGTTAGAAAGTGTATATAAATATATATATATATTAAATTCCCGAAACAGTTTTTCATGGTAAACAACTGATGATCCCTTAAAATAGTGTTAGAAACTAACTAATATAATAACTGTAAAAATAAATTGACTTACATGAGTGATTTTCCACAGGAAGACTTGAGACTATAAGTTTTTTAAATTTTTTTATTTATTTATTTATTTATTTATTTTTTTTATATAGTTTTAATTGTTGAGAAACTTCCGAGACTATATATATATATATATATATATATATATATATATATATATATATATATATATATTAAGAAACGGGTCACTATGAATTTTGGAATATATATATATATTCTGCAACAAGGTGAGTAACATGGGCTCATAATGGTCCTTGTAAACAATTATGTGATGCGCCCACTCTAACTCGTACCCGCTTTTAAAATAGGTAAGATAGCAAAAAATTATCGAGAAAATATTTTTTTAGATCAAAGCTTATATTATATTTAGTATCACATTTTACAAAGAATCTGTGCGCGCGTGGTGATATTCTTAGATAAAATTCTATACTAATAGAATTATAATTATGATTTATGGAATATGTACTCTAGAACAATATCGGAACATTATTTTTTTAACTATATTATTTAGTTTGATAGCAACCGAAAACATTTCATACCCTGAAAGAAAGAGAAACATTTAAATGTTAAAAATAATAGTATATTTATTGCCTATACCCGTCTGTATTCTACTAGTATCTATATATATATATATATATATATATATATATATATATATATATATATATATATATATAGGATCAAATATACACCAAAAGTAAAACTTTTAGTAGATGGAACCTATAGTGAAGAGGTTTAGCTCAATATACGAGATAGAGCAATTGTAGAGATAGAAGAAAAAAGAGTGATAAATATGCGACGATTGTCCAAATTTATTTCAAATTTCAATTGTTCAATGCAAGGTGTATTCAGTAATAAACTAGTGTTTATTATTCTTTCCTTAAGCCAAGGCTTTTCAAAGATCGAGATCTTATCATCAGAGGAGAAATACAGATAGATAAGTTAGCTTTCGAAAAAGCCAAAGTTCAAATATTTTAAAAAATATTATTAAAAAATGAAATTTGAAATAAATTCGGCTTCCGAGTATTTTACTACTCAAATCCCGACATCTAGAACCACTCGGCCAACGCTGAATGGCGAATAAAAAGTGATAATTTTTACACTTATTTCGGCGGCTTGGCGTAATAAGAGCGTTACACTTAATAAAAGGAACGATGCACTTATAGCTAGCGACGTCATGCTGTGTTAATACTACACTTACAGTGCCTATATAGACGGGTTTACTAGGAGCTACAAATATTTACATATATATATATATATACATATATATATATATGTGTGTGTGTGTGTGTGTGTGTGTTCGTGTGTGTATTTGTGTCCATTATTGCACCATGTTAATGAACCATTAAGGATATTTAAATCAAGATATAATCACGCTTACCGTTAAATCTGTAATCAGTTTGCTTCATTTTAATCAACGTTGTGAGAATAACACTGAAGATTGGAACAGTAGTCCGAATAATACAAATTATATAAATTATCAATCCTCATCTAAAAAATTCAGAAACATAATACGATTTGCTTCATTTTTTTTTTTTTTACAAAGTTCACCCCAAACAAGGCAGGCCGCCAGTGTAGACGTAAGGGGCTACTGAGAAAATCGGTGAGAGTTTTTTTTTTTGGGGGGGGGGTGTTGGGACAACCTAAATTGGGAGCTGCGAAGCGAGATGTTTTTTTACATTAGTTTTAAATTTCTGCATGTCAGTACCGTCAGGAAAACAGGGAGCAGGGAGGGAGTTCCAGAGTCCAGCAGCACGAAGAATAAAGCTGTTGTAGTAGAAAGCTCTTCGGCATCTGGGGACCTCCATAGTGAATGGATGGGATTTGGACGATTGTCGGGTTTAATCAACGTTGTGATGATAACACTCAAGATGAGAACAGTAGTCCGAAAAATCGAAATTATACAAATTATCAATCCTCATCTCAAAAATTCAGAAACATAAGACGATATGTTGAGTCTTTTACTTATTTTATGCCGACTGATTGATGAAATATAAGTAAAAATATTCGAAACTCTAAAACAAAAAAGGCATTGACCGTGAATGAAATTGTTTCATAGAATATACCTTGCACGAAATTGTAAATGGTGGCTAAACAAATATTCTGTAAATTATGAAGATAGTTTTAAAGATTTTTTTAAAAATCAGTTACAAATATTTTGTTTTCATTCTATGACCTAATCTTCTATTAATTGGTTTCTTCTCCATCTGCTTCTTTTTAGATGATCTTTTTCATGTTTTCTTCTTCTTCACATAGTCCGCATCCTTCGTTTTACTTTTCTAGGTTAGCGTTGGGTTAGGGTTAAAGTTAGGGTTGATGTTGGGGTTAGGGTTGGGTTAGGGTTAGGGTTAGGGTTAAGGTTACGGTTGATGTTAGGGTAAGAGTTAGGGTTGGGGTTGGTGTTAAGGTTAGGGTTAAGGTTAGGGTTGATGTTGGGGTTAGGGTTAGGGTTAGGGTTAGAGTTAGGGTTAGGGTTAGGGTTAAGGTTACGGTTGATGTTAGGGTAAGAGTTAGGGTTGGGTTTTGATGTTAGAGTTAGGGTTAAGGTTAGGGTTGATGTTGGGGTTAGGGTAAGGGTTAGGGTTAGGGTTGTTGTTAGGGTAAGAGTTAGTGTTGGGTTGATGTTAGGGTTAGGGTTAAGGTTAGGGTTGATGTTGGGTTTAGGGTTAGGGTTAGGGTTAGTGTTAGGGTAAGAGTTAAGGTTGGGGTTGATGTTAGGGTTAGGGTTAAGGTTAGGGTTGATGTTGGGGTTAGGATTAGGGTTAGGGTTAGGGTTAGGGTTATGGTTACGGTTGATGTTAGGGTAAGAGTTAGGATTGGGGGTGATGTTAAGGTTAGGGTTAAGGTTAGGGTTGATGTTGGGGTTAGGATTAGGGTTAGGGTTAGGGTTAGGGTTAAGGTTACGGTTGATGTTAGGGTAAGAGTTAGGATTGGGGTTGATGTTAAGGTTAGGGTTAAGGTTAGGGTTGATGTTGGGGTTAGGATTAGGGTTAGGGTTAGGGTTAGGGTTAAGGTTACGGTTGATGTTAGGGTAAGAGTTAGGATTGGGGGTGATGTTAAGGTTAGGGTTAAGGTTAGGGTTGATGTTGGGGTTAGGATTAGGGTTAGGGTTAGGGTTAGGGTTAAGGTTACGGTTGATGTTAGGGTAAGAGTTAGGATTGGGGTTGATGTTAAGGTTAGGGTTAAGGTTAGGGTTGATGTTGGGGTTAGGATTAGGGTTAGGGTTAGGGTTAGGGTTAAGGTTACGGTTGATGTTAGGGTAAGAGTTAGGGTTGGGGTTGATGTTAGGGTTAGGGTTAAGGTTAGGGTTGATGTTGGGGTTAGGGTTAGGGTTAGGGTTAGGGTTAAGGTTACTGTTGATGTTAGGGTAAGAGTAAGGGTTAGGGTTAGGGTTAAGGTTAGTGTTGATGTTAGGGTAAGAGTTAGGGTTGGGGTTGATGTTAGGGTTAGGGTTAATGTTAGGGGTGATGTTGGGGTTAGGGTATGGGTTAGGGTTAGGGTTAGGGTTAAGGTTACGGTTGATGTTAGGGTAAGAGTTAGGGTTGGGGTTGATGTTAGGGTTAGGGTTAAGGTTAGGGTTAATGTTTGGATTAGGGTTAGGGTTAGAGTTAAGGTTACGGTTGATGTTAGGGTAAGAGTTAGGGTTGAGGGTGATGTTAGGGTTACGGTTAAGGTTGGGGTTGATGTTGGGGGTGATGTTAGGGTTACGGTTAAGGTTAGGGTTGATGTTGGGGTTAGGGTTAAGGCTAGGGTTGATATTAGGGTTAGGTTTAGGGTTAGAGTTAGAGTTAGGGTTCTTTTTAGTTTACCTTTTCCACTTTCGTTTTCATATAGTCCGCATCCTTCGTTTTCCTTTTCTACTTCTTTTTATTTTGTTTTTGTATTTTCTATTTTTTTTTCATCTTCATCTTCTTCTTTTCTCCTACTTTTATTCGACTACTCCATTTTAGTTTCATCGTCATATTTGGGCTACTTCATATAACGATGTTTCCACGGGCTCGTATCCGCCTGTAAAAGCCCATTCTGGGATTTCGCCTTCGCTGTCAATGATGTTTAGTTCAAATAAACATTTAGTTTGTAACGCATAAGCTTGAAATAGGTTACCCAAAAGAAATGGCCTACATAGAACTGTTCGTAAAATGCTCAATCAGTTACATTGTTCACGCAATCTAACCATATTTGGTACAAATAAGCTATGTTCAAATGTGTCTCTCTGTGCGTCGGGGTTTGTTTTGGGATTTGAGTTGGGGTTTAATTCGCATCGATAACATGCTGAAGTAAAATAAAACTAACAAACAATCTTCGAAAGTGTTTGTTAGTTCTATTTTGAAATGTGTGATGGCCATTTTGAAATTGGAACAAATAAAGTAAATTTTAATATGAGTGTATACAATGCATGAAATAAATTATTACAGAAACGGGCGAAAATTAATATTTTTCTGAAACAATTTTGAAATCATTATTCAGAAAAAAATTTCAACATTAACCAAAGTTTATTCTAAACATTAAAATAATGTTCTTTCCAATTATAATTTTATAAAGTGTCATGAAAGAAATAAAATAAAATTTATTTTACAATTTTATCACGGGATGTGTTATCTCGTTTTCCCACTCAATATATAATAGCTATTTAAAGAAAAAATTACAATACATTTGATTTCTATGGGACAGGAAAACATTGTAGAAACCGGAATAAATTACAATTCCCTGGAATAAATATTTGTATAATTATTGAATAACCATTGCGGGATCTTATTTATTATAAAGTTGTATTTCTTTGTTAAAAAAATGAGCGAATGTTAAATATAAAAGAAGGGGAGTGGTTAGATAGCTTATTATGACTTCTTTTCTTCCGTAATTTTTCGTTTTCGTTATAAAGATATTGATTAATCTCCCAATGTAAGGCGGCAGTATTCAAAGGTTTCTTAACTCTCACAAATAAACAAGACAATGACATGAATCAATATGTGTAGATTAGTGATATGGGTAGATGGCACTCATCAAACTGATCTCAAATATCCAGCTGCCTTACAGTCATACCAACTCATGGGAAATGTTTCGGCGCCAAAATCTAAAAACGTTTTCGAATATTTATGCGGCAACGTTCTGATATCCCGTTCGATTACGCTGTAACCGTATGTAACGGTGTCTGCCTTTCAAGCTTATTGCTCTCATCAGACGGTTGGGAAGCGCGAACCCGATTCACAGAGTCAGACTAGAATCTGAAAGCAGTCGACATATCCACTCGGGCAACGGACACTGTCACGTAATTAAGGGAAATAAAGATCTATATTTACCTAGAAGCGGGCACAGATAGAAGACTAGTCGAGAGTGTTCGACGAACGTATTCGGAACTTTGCATCAGAGCTTTTAGACAGTCTATTTTTAACATCCACGAGAAGCGAACCTTTAATTTCTTAAAGGGGCTTAGTATACTATTTATGAATAAATATTAAATTATTAATACTTACAGACGTAGCGTATCAAGTTTTTTGCTCTCATCAGTGAAGGAGAGTAACAATTATATATATATATATATATTTATATATATATATATATTTATATACATATATATATATATATATATATATTTATTTATTTCAGATATATATATATATATATTTATTTATTTCAGATATAATATATATATATTTCATATATATATATATATATATATATATATATATATATATATATTTCAGATATATATTTCTATATATTTCATATATATATATATATATATATATATATTTCAGATATATATTTATATATATATATATATATATATATATATTTCATATAAGGGAAAATTGATATTCCTAATATAGAAAATAAATTGTGAAAATATATAAATATATATTTTTCACATTGTTTTTTTTATACACACACATATACATATATATATATATATATATATATATATATATATATATATATATATATATATATATATATATATATATATATTTCAGATAGATATAGATGTATGTTTCAGACCCTGATTCGGACTATTGAAAGGATCTACCAAAGAAAATCTAGACATGAGTTGTATTTTATATTCAACAATGTAATGCAAGAGAAGATGCTGCCTAAATATACATATCTATCTATCTATCTATCTACCAATCTATCTATCTATCTATCTATCTATCTATCTATCTCTCTCTCTCTCTCTATCTATCTATCTATCTATTTATCTATCTATCTACCTATCTACCTATCTATCTACCTATCTATCTATCTAGCTATCTATCTATCTATCTATCTCTCTCTCTCTCTCTCTCTCTATATATATATATATATATATATATATATATATATATATATATATATATCGTTTATTTCGATTAGAAGCAGTAAAACAAGAATTCATTCATATTACGTAATATTGTATCTCATACATGGAAAATTAATCCCATTATATATTTCTTTCTATTCCAGTAATGCGTTCTCATGTAGAATTTAAATATATAAAATAAAGAATACAAACGATTGTCGATCGTCACATTTACACAAAACCACGGATTGCCAATAATTATCACCTTTTATTTAATCGTTTATTTTATGATAACTTTATGGAATTACACATTTAAGGCTGGTACGATCATTTAGACCGTCTGATTCGGGCAATTGATTACGGCATCGCCGATATTTACCGTAAGTTCAGACTAAACGGATGACAACCAATTAAATTGCGTTTACCCTATTGGGTTTATGGTGTCCCATCGTTGAACTTATACTAAACAAAAATAAAGTCTTATTCATGGCGTTTCTATTGGTTGTATCAAACGTGTCTGCCTCTGTTTAGAGCGTTGAATCCCCGATTATGAAAGATGAATATAAACAGAGGCCAACAAACACGTATTAAACGATCGCAAAGACCAGCAGCGGTGGATTAGTGGAATGGTGGATTAGTGGAATGGTGGATTAGTGGAATGGTTACGTCAAAGTCAAGATTAATATCCGCTCCCGAGGGAAAATATATTCGTTCTAGTCCAATTGAATGTTTTTTTGTCTCTGGTGAATCAAGATCAAACAAAAATGTTCGTTCTTAAATCGTCATTCTCTACTAATATTCTCATGTCAATGTTCGATCTGTTTGCGTTTGTGAATGAGGAAAGTACAATGAGTTACATAAGTATATTTATACTTATCGTAATTATGTATCGTAATTGATTGGATATTTTATATGAAGCTTTGTTCATGATACGCATATTTAGGGAAGTCCATTTAAATGAATTGATTTGCTAATTATGCAATCTATGCTTTTCAATGAAGCCGTAACTGCTTCAAATACATGAACCACCTTGGTTGAAAGTTTCTAGAACAGTGTAACCTTCGAAAGACTAACACAGAAAGTAAAGTTTTCTGATTGCAGTTGTTTGTCTCTTCATAAGTAATATCGTTTTCGATCTTAGTTGTTGCTTGTTTTACAAAAACACCTCGGACATTTTTAGAGTGACAAATGTTCGAGTCAATCAACTGCTGGGAATTCTGGAGGAAATAAATCTCCAATTCACCTGTTAGAGGCTTAGTGATCACACTAGAAGATTGCGTATTTTTTTTTTTAAAACAGACTGGGTATTACTGCAAGATCGGATATCTGTTTAGTAAAGAGAATTCCTGCGCAGATCTATTGTGCCCGGTTCCAAAAAGATTACAGTCGGAAATTGCTAGTGTGGAAAGCGAGGGTAAATGATAACCCATTTTGGATAAGCGTCATCAAATATCACCAGTCGATACAGCGTTTTGAATTCGACAGTGAAGACAGTAATGAAGTCTCGAAAAGTAAGTTGCCAACTCTGGATATATATAATCGCTGGTAGACGGTAACTGTGAGATGCATGCTCTCCTTGCTAAAGTAAAGGCAGGCAGTACCTCCCGGTTCGTAATATATGAGTGAGCACTGCGGTATCTCGTCGAGAAAGCTGAGAGAGTTAGGGTTAGGGTTAGAATAAAAGCTGGAGATTATGGAGCAGTGTCACGAAAAAGAACGCTCATGTGGGGATCGATATAACTCACGAACGCATTAGAGTCAGCCTAGAATCTGCAAGCAGTCGCCATATCCACTCGGCCAACAGAAACTGTCACGTATTTAAGGGAAATTAAGATCTATATGTACCTAGAAGCGGGCATAGATAGAAGGCTAGTCGAGAGTGTTCTACGAACGTATTCGGAACTTTGCATATATATATATATATATATATATATATATATATATATATATATATATATATATATATAGGTAAAAATCTTATTAATACAAATATTATTGGTTACATATGTACATACATGTTTCGGTCGTAATCTTCACAGAGAGTCAACAACTTCAGACCAAAGAAGACATATAAGTGTATATATATATATATATATATATATATATATATATATATATATATATATATATATATATATATATATATATGTGTGTGTTTGGACGCATCTAAACATAAGCGTGTAAAGATAAGAAACCCCGTGTGCTTATAAATGTATCCTTTGTTCACTCGTTTATCGAACCTGACTCAATTCAAATGATTGATGAAAACGTCTTTTTCTTAAGTCTTCAATTCGGCTTTTGAAAACGACTCCAACCATTTTTATTCCCTTGTTTATATTTTCTTTATAGTGATCTGACTATAGACAAGGATTCGTGTCTAACACATTTTATCGAGTTTTAATTCGGGTCCACTATTTTTACGACCTTACACAAGAATCAAGTATATTTTCTTCTTCGCCTCAGACTGATGCGGGTTCTCTTTTAATAGTCTTGTAAAAGTCCGGTATCTTCCTGATATTATTTGCCAGTCTGGCAGTCGATCTGTCACGTTTCCGTTTTAAATCTTTTACGATCGTTCAATAATAATCGGAATTCAATTATATCCAATTCGTTTCGAGCCACTAATCATTTGTTAACGAGCCGGAGTTTCTCAAAACTTTCTGCTCTGCACGTCAGTTCAAAATAACAATTTTTACTTTAAATCGTAAAACTACTTTTTTCTGATCATTAGAATATAAACGATTATAAATAAACAAAGTTATTATCCAGGTTTATTACGATGATTGATATCGGTTAGGAAATAACTGGAATACTATACAAAAAAAGATCTAGCGTGAGATTTGAATCGTGAAAAATGGCATAACGTATTAAAATTGAAGGCGAACGCTTATCCACAGCGCCACCGATCATATAAATATGTGTTGTCTTTTTAATCAACATAGATTGTTTATGAGTTCGCCGTAGGTATACATTTTAAAAGAATTGTTCACTTTAAAAAAATCATATTGCCAATGAAACGTAAGTAGTGACTGTAATAGAAGCTAGATGTATAGAAAGGCACATTTGGTGGAGAGTTGGGAAACATCACATTTACATTTCTTTATGTTTGTAATGTCCAGGAAACAAGGAACAGGGAGGTAATTCTAAATACAAGCGGTTCTAAGAATGAAGCTTTTACAGACATCTATAGATCTCTACAGAGAAGGGGTGTGATTTTGCTGCTAGTTAGGTTGTTTGGTTAGGGTTATTTATATTGAGGGTACAAGTGCAGTACGTTGATCAGAGCACAAGAGCAAAAGGTGGACCTATTACGTAAGCAATTATTTTGTGCACCTTGGTCAAAATAAAGAGGAGAGTTCTTGGTGCACCAGCTCACATATACAAACAATACTTCATGGAGGGGCGAGTGGTGGCTTAATATATATATTGAGGGAGCCTACCTTCTTTGCAGCAGACTTGACAGCATCTACTATGTACTTATTCTATTACATGTTGTCTGAGAATGGCAGGCCGAGGATTATAAACATTGGATTCTCGGGAAGGTGTTATCGGCCATGACAGTCGGTAGTTTGAAGTGTTTTTGTAATTGATAAGGGGAATGAACTCCGACCTTGTAGCGTTAAATGGGATCATCCAGTTTGGGTCCAATTCTTCCACAGACTGAAGGTCATGTATCACAAATTCAGCCATTGTCTTGCTTTTGTGGGTATACGATGTGCCTTCATGGCGGAATACGTGTGTTGTGTCCCCAGCAAATACAACCATCCTCTCCTATCTGTTCAGTGTAATAATAGGCTGACCCTAACCCTAACCCAAACACATATCATAAATAATCAAACTTTTTTTTTTACTAATATCACCTTTCTGCTGAACAAAAACTAAGGACGGTTTGTATGCTTCGTATCTTTTTTACAACAAAGGTACAATTAAGAAAGGATTATCGACTCTCAACCGTACTCTGTTTTGTTCGAGCTCCCTATTCACTTCTCCACGCTAGAAATCTCTCATACAATCCATTACCGCCGTAACTTAACCAGCTAACCCCAAAACCAATAAACAGGTAGGAATGACTTCCGATAGATGCATGTTGGAACATTGACTACATGCTGAGGTTAGGGTTAGGGTTAAGGTTAGGGTTAGGGTTAGGGTTGTATTGCGCGAGGGAGAAATAACGCAAACACATATGTCGACGCAATAAGACACATTTTTCATAGTATGTAACTTTTATTTAAAAAGAATAATTAATGACTGAAGAGTATTAATTAATTACTCTCAGCTCTTACTAAAAAGGGCGTCGTTAACTCATATCTCTTCTTGTAAAGTAAACATATTGATTATTACGAAAATGAGCATCCATAGTTTTATTATGTTATGGACTAATTGATTGTTTTGCATATCTGTTTATATTTAAATGTGACAAAGAACGAATATACTAGAGAATAAATAGTTTGATAAGTATGATAAAACACATGTAATTGTTTATCTGGTTGCCGAAATAGAAAAATGTCAAGCCTAGTTTTCATTAAGCGTGTAAGCTGTTTTGTGAAAAGATTTTATCAATATTCCGTGATAATTATTATAAGAACTAGCAAATATATGCTCCCTCCGGTCGCATATTTTTGCTAGGCTGCCGCGTCATCAATGAACGCTCACGCATAAACCGATAGAGCCCCAGTCATATTTATTGGGTGGTTATACATCGATTTTCTTAATTTATGACCAAGAATATTTTTAGTTGAAAATAAAGAAGAACAAAATTTCGACCCCACCCTGATTTTTGTTTTACCCTCCCCCATAAGTAGAAATATATTTAGTTTAAAAAAATTTGTAAAAATCTTTGGACCCCCCCCCTCATTTTTTTATTTTACCCTCCCCCATACATAGACATATTTTAATTCAAGAAAAGAGAAAAAAACCCATTTTCTTTGACCGCCCCCAATGTTTTTATCCTTCCCCATACATATAAATATTTTTAATTAAAAAGAAAAAAAAGAAAAACAGTAAAAAAAATCGAATACAGCGAACACGATTAGTTATTTAAATGCTCTCAAAAAGAAGTTTACCTGAATTAAATTCATTAGAATGTGTGTATTTTTAAATCAATTATTATTTTAATTAAACAATTTGATTCAATAAAATTGCTAAAATCAACAATTTAAAAAACTAAATACAGCGAACAGTATTTTTCAAATCGGAAAAAAGGTGTACCTAAAATAAAACAATTAAACAATCGGTACTCTTTTACTTTAGGACCCGCGCTAACTTTGACCATGACTCTTACCCTAACTCTAAACCCTAACCCTAACTCCCACTTTGACCCTGTCGTCTCAATTATTTCTGTAGTCCCGTCAATATTTGTGTAGTCGGCTAAGTAGTTGTGTAGTCGCCCTTATATTTGTACAGTCGCCCCCAATATTTGTGTATTGGCTCCCCCAATATGTGTGTAGTCCACGTAATATTTGTATAGTCACCCAAAATATTTGTGTAGTCGCTTCCAATATTTGTGAAGTCCCCCCCCCATATTTGTGTAGACGCCCTCCAATATTTGTGTAGGTGCCCCTGATATTTGTGTAGTCAACACCCATATGTGTGTAGTAACCCCCAATATGTAAGTAGTCGCCCCGAATATTTGCATAATACCCCTCAATATTTGTGTAGTCGCCCCAATATTTGTGTAGTCGCCCATAATATTTGTATAGTCGCTCCCATTATTTGTGTAGTCTCTCCTAATATTTGTGTAGTCGGCCAAATATTTGTGTAGTCGTCCCTAATAATATTGTAGTCGCCCCTAATATGTGTGTAGTCGCCCCAAATATTTGTGTAGTCGTCACCAGTATTTGTGACGTACCCTCTAATATGTGTGTAGTCGCCTCAAATATTTGTTAAGTCTTCCCTACGATTTGTGTAGTCGGCCAAATATGTGTGTAGTCGCCCCCATTATTTGTATAGTCGCCCCTAATAATTGTGTAGTCGCCCCTAATATGTGTGAAGTCGCCCCCAATATTTGTGTAGTCGCCACCAATACTCGTGTAGTCGCCACCAATATTTGTGTAGTCGCCCCAATATTTGTGTAGTCGCCCCCAATATTTGTGTAGTCGCCCCCAATATGTGTGTATGCGCTCCTAATATTTGTATAGTCGCCTCTAATATTTGTATAGTCGCCCCTAATATTTGTGTAGTCGCCCCCGATATTTGTGTAGTCGCACAAATATTTGCATAGTCCCCGCACATATTTGTACAGTCGCCCTTAATATTTTTGTAGTCGCCCCCAATATGTGTGTATTAGCCCCCAATATTTGTGTAGTCGCCCATTATATTTATATAGTCGCCCCCAATATTTGTGTGGTCGCCCTAATATTTGTGTAGTCGCCAATAGTATAGTCGCTTCCAATATTTGTTGTCGTTCCCATTATTTCTGTAGCCCCCAATATTTGTATAGTCGGTCAAATATGTGTGTAGTCGTCCCCGTAATTTGTACAGTCGCCCCCAATATTTGTGAAGTCGCCCTAAATATGTGTGTAGTCGCCCCAATATTTTTAATTCGTCGCCATTGTTTGTGTAGTTGCCCATACTATTAGTGAAGTCGCCCCCAATATTTGTGTAGTCGCCCCTAATATTTGTATAGTCGCCCCACATATGTGTGTAATCGCCCCCAATATTTGTAAAGCCGCCCCCAATATTTGTGCAGTCGCCCTCAATATTTGTGTTGTGCCCCGTAATATATGTATATTCGCCCCAAATATTTGTGGAGTCGCCCAAAATATTTGCGTGATCGCCCCCAATATTTGTGTAGTCGCCCCTAATATTGGTATAGTCGCCCCAATATTTGTGTAGTCGCCCCCGATATTTGTGTAGTCGCCCCTTATATTCATATAGTCGTCCCCAATATTTGTGAAGTCGCCCTTAATATCTGTGTAGTAGCCCCTCCCCATATTAGTGTAGTCTCTCCCAATATTTGTAAAGTCGCCCCCAATATGTGTAGTCCCACATATTTGTGTAGTCGCCCCCAAAATTTGTGTAGTCGCCCCAATGTTTGAATAGTCCCCCCAATATTTGTGTAGTCGCCCCAATATTTGTGTTGTCCCCCGTAATATCTGTATAGTCGGCCCAAATATTTGTGTAGTCGCCCAAAATATTTGCGTAATCGCCCCCAATATTTGTGTAGTCGCCCCGTAATATTTGTATAGTCGTCCCCAATTATTGTGTAGTCGCCAATAGTATTTGTATAGTCGCTTCCAATATTTGTTAAGTCGTTCCAATTATTTCTGTAGTCCCGCCAATATTTGTGTAGTCGGCTAAGTAGTTGTGTAGTCGCCCTCATTATTTGTACAGTCGCCCCCAATATTTGTGTATTGGCTCCCCCAATATTTGTGCAGTCCCCGTAATATTTGTATTGTCACCCAAAATATTTGTGTAGTCGCTTCCAATATTTGTGAAGTCCCCCCCCATATTTGTGTAGACGCCCTCCAATATTTGTGTAGGTGCCACTGATATTTGTGTAGTCAACACCCATATGTGTGTAGTAACCCCCAATATGTAGTAGTCGCCCCCAATATTTGCATAATACCCATCAATATTTGTGTAGTCGCCCCAATATTTGTGTAGTCGCCCATAATATTTGTATAGTCGCTCCCATTATTTGTGTAGTCTCTCCTAATATTTGTGTAGTCGGCCAAATATTTGTGTAATCGTCCCTAATAATATTGTAGTCGCCCCTAATATGTGCGTAGTCGCCCCAAATATTTGTGTAGTCGCCACCAATATTTGTCACGTACCCTCTAATATGTGTGTAGTCGCCTCAAATATTTGTTAAGTCTTCCCTACGATTTGTGTAGTCGGTCAAATATGTGTGTAGTCGCCCCCATTATTTGTATAGTCGCCCCTAATAATTGTGTAGTCGCCCCTAATATGTGTGAAGTCGCCCCCAATATTTGTGTAGTCGTCACCAATATTCGTGTAGTCGCCACCAATACTCGTGTAGTCGCCACCAATATTTGTGTAGTCGCCCCAATATTTGTGTAGTCGCCCCCAATATTTGTGTAGTCGCCCCAATATTTGTATAGTCGCCACAATATTTGTATAGTCGCCCCAATATTTGTGTAGTCGCCCCAATATTTGTGTAGTCGCCCCAATATTTGTATAGTCGCCCCAATATTTGTATAGTCGCTCCAATATTTGTGTAGTCGCCCCCAATATGTGTGTAGTCGCTCCTAATATTTGTATAGTCGCCCCTAATATTTGTGTAGTCGCTCATAATATTTGTATAGTCGCCCCCAATATTTGTGTAGTCGCTCCTAATATTTGTAAAGTCGCCCCTAATATTTGTGAACTCGCTCATAATATTTGTATAGTCGCTCCCAATATTTGTGAAATACCCCCAATATTTCTGTAGTCGCCCCTGATATTTGTGTAGTCGTCCTCATTATTTTTAAAGTCTCCCCCAATATTTGTGGCCCTCAATATTTGTGTAGTCCCCCCGATATATGTGTAGTCGCACAAATATTTGCATAGTCCCCGCACATATTTGTACAGTCGCCCTTAATATTTTTGTAGTCGCCCCCAATATGTGTGTATTAGCCCCCAATATTTGTGTAGTCGCCCATTATATTTATAGAGTCGCCCCCAATATTTGTGTGGTCGCCCCAATATTTGTGTAGTCGCCAATAGTATAGTCGCTTCCAATATTTGTTGTCGTTCCCATTATTTCTGTAGCCCCCAATATTTGTATAGTCGGTCAAATATGTGTGTAGTCGTCCCCGTAATTTGTACAGTCGCCCCCAATATTTGTGAAGTCGCCCTAAATATGTGTGTAGTCGCCCCAATATTTTTAAGTCGTCGCCATTGTTTGTGTAGTTGCCCATACCATTAGTGAAGTCGCCCCCAATATTTGTGTAGTCGCCCCTATATATTTGTATAGTCGCCCCAATATTTGTGTAGTCGCCCCCGATATTTGTGTAGTCGCCCCACACATGTGTGTAGTCGCTCCCAATATTTGTAAAGCCGCCCCCAATATTTGTGTTGTCCCTCGTAATATCTGTATAGTCGCCCCAAATATTTGTGTAGTCGTCCAAAATATTTGCGTGACCGCCCCAATATTTGTGTAGTCTTCCTCCCCATATTTGTGTAGTCTCCCACAATATTTGTAAAGTACCCCCAATATGTGTGGCCCCCAATATTTGTGTAGTGGCCCCCAATATTTGTGTAGTCGCCCCAATATTTGAATAGTCCCCCCAATATTTGTGTAGTCGCCCAATATTTGTGTTGTCCCCCGTAATATCTGTATAGTCAGCCAAAATATTTGTGTAGTCGCCCAAAATATTTGCGTAATCGCTCCCAATATTTGTGTAGTCGCCCCGTAATATTTGTATAGTCGCCCCAAACATTTGTGTAGTCGCCCATAATATTTGTATAGTCGCTCCCACTATTTGTTAAGTCGGTCTTATTATTTCTGTAGTCCCCCCTAATATTTGTGTAGTCGTCAAAATAGGTCTGTAGTCGCCCCCATTATTTGTATAGTCGCCCCTAATATTTGTGTAGTCGCCCATAATATTTGTTTAGTAGCCCCCAATATTTGTGAAGTCGCCCCACTATTTGTGTAGTGGCCGCCAATATTTGTGTAGTCGCCCCCTATATTTGTGTAGTCGCCGCCAATATTTGTATAGTCGCCCAAATATTTGTGTAGTCGCCCTCAATACTTGTGTAGTCACCCCAATATGTGTGTTGTCGCCCCCAATAGTTGTATAGTCCCTCCCAATATTTGTGTAGTCCCCCCGTAATATTTGTATAGTCGCCCCAAATATTTGTGTAGTCGCCCCAATATTTGTGAAGTCGCCCCCAATATTTGTGTAGTCGCCCCCATTATTTGTATAGTCGCTTAAATATTTGTGTAGTCGTCCCTTATGTATGTATGGTCGCTCTTAATATTTGTATAGTCACCCTAACATTTGTGTAGTATTCCATAATATTTGTATAGTACACAGTATTTGTTAAATCGACCCCAATATTTCTGTAGTCCCCTCTAATATTTGTGTAGTCGGCCAAATATTTGTGTAGTCGCCCTCATTATTGGTGAAGTCGCCCCCATTATTTGTGTAGTGTCTCCTAATAATACTATAGTCGCCCCGATATTTGTGGAATCGACGCTATTGTTTGATAAGTCGGACCTAATATTTGTATAATCGCCATCAATATTTGGGTAGTCGCCTCTAATATTTTATAGTCGCCCATAATATTTGTGAGGAAAAGCCTTCAAAGTCGGAAGCGATTTCCTAATTTTGCGGAGTCAGAATCTTGTTTAAACGTATTACTTATTATTAGTCCTATTGTCATTTAGATAGTTTTATATCGAATACGTTGAATAAAGTGAGTGTTTGTGAATGTCATAAAACAGAGTTCACGAAAATCTACTGTAAGCCAAGTCTGCAGCTATTTCCTATAGTAATTCTAAACGATAAAAAGAGTCATCTTGTGTATTTGGACCATTTAAGTGCAACAAATTGATGTTCATTTTTGTTGAGCAAATATTATGTCTAGCAATTTTAGTCGTTCAAAAGAATAACATTGATAGATGAATAGATCTATGAATTTCATATTCTTAAGATCAGGTTCAAATATAAAAAGGGTTATGGACAGACAAGTATGCAACAGCACATAGACAATTATATATTAATGTACATATATATTAATGTACACACACACACACACACACACATATATATATATATATTTATATATATATATATATATATATATATATATATATATACGGCAATATATATGACTCTAGTTCTATTTCCTGTCACATAAATAAATGTAGTTATCTACATCAAATAAGGAAAAGGAAAGAGTTGGCAATTTTAAGAATGTGCAGACTCTAATACTCTTATAACACTGGGTAGTTAATGTGATGTATACGTGCACTCTTCAGTTTTTATTAGTTGAATGTTCAATCGTCAGTACATGCGATACTAAGGATATAATTAACAATTCCTTACGATTTTTGAACGTGTTTGTCTCTTCGTTATTTCGAGACACGATGATGGCGATCTACAAGGGCAGCCCATTCCTCACATTTTGATAGATTCCTCGGGTCATGACTCGGCATAAGGGAAATAACTCCTTGAAAAAAATCAGTGTTACTTTCCTTTAGTTAGTAGCTGGAAAACAGCTCCCCCCCTGACGAAATCTGCGCGAGTTTAGGGTCAAAGAATGAATAATTATTCCTACATTTTAGATATTATTCTCCGGAGGCAACACCGGTCAAGAAAATACCAACTTTGTGGGTGTTTATTGCGTCGCTTTTTACTTTTCGAAGACCGAATCAAATTTATGAAGATTAAAAAAATAGGAAACTATTTTTTTTGTTATTTAGAAAGATAAGAGGGGAGTGTGATTTTATTTTAGAAATTTTTTCATGGCATGATTGTCATCATCATCAGCAGCAATAACACCACAACTAAAGCAACAAATTAAGTTTTTAAAAATAAACGTATCTATTTAATTATTAAAAGCACAACTTTGTTAGTCATCGCGTTGATGAAGAGTTTTTTGTTTGTTTTAGAAAGCATTCCAATGTAATCTAAGTTGTCAGTGTGTGTAAACTTAACCGGAAGTTGTCATTCGAATGTCAAAACAATCTTACCAGAAGTTATCATTTTAAATTTATAACTTTTTTCATTAAAAATCATTTTTACATTATTTTTTCTTTTATTTTTTTATTTTTTCTTTCTAAAGAAGCGGGATCAACGTGACTAATTCTGATGAAAATAACTCACACATAAACATACTTTCAGAAGAGTAAAACAAGCTTACCAACAATACCGAAAACAAATTCAAGCTGTACCAACAGTACCGAAAACAAATTCAAGCTGTACCAACAGTACCGAAAACAAATTCAAGCTGTACCAACAGTACCGAAAAAAAATTCAAGCTGTACCAACAACACCGAAAACAAATTCAAGCTGTACCAACAACACCGAAAACAAATTCAAGCTGTACCAACAGTACCGAAAACAAATTCAAGCTGTACCAACAATACCGAAAACAAATTCAAGCTGTACCAACAATACCGAAAACAAATCAAGCTGTACCAACAATACCGAAAACAAATTCAAGCTGTACTAACAATACCGAAAACAAATTCAAGCTGTACCAACAATACCGAAAACAAATTCAAGCTGTACCAACAGTACCGAAAACAAATTCAAGCTGTACCAACAATGCCGAAAACAAATTCAAGCTGTACCAACAGTACCGAAAACAAATTCAAGCTGTACCAACAATACCGAAAACAAATTCAAGCTGTACCAACAATACCGAAAACAAATTCAAGGTGTACCAACAATACCGAAAACAAATTCAAGCTGTACCAACAATACCGAAAACAAATTCAAGCTGTACCAACAGTACCGAAAATAAATTCAAGCTGTACCAACAATACCGAAAACAAATCCAAGCTGTACCAACAATACCGAAAACAAATTCAAGCTGTACCAACAATACCGAAAACAAATTCAAGCTGTACCAACAATACCGAAAACAAATTCAAGGTGTCCCAACAATACCGAAAACAAATTCAAGCTGTACCAACAATACCGAAAACAAATTCAAGGTGTACCAACAATACCGAAAACAAATTCAAGCTGTACCAACAGTACCGAAAACAAATTCAAGCTGTACCAACAATACCGAAAACAAATTCAAGGTGTACCAACAATACCGAAAACAAATTCAAGCTGTACCAACAATACCGAAAACAAATTCAAGCTGTACCAACAATACCGAAAACAAATTCAAGGTGTACCAACAATACCGAAAACAAATTCAAGCTGTACCAACAATACCGAAAACAAATGCAAGCTGTACCAACAATACCGAAAATAAATTCAAGCTGTACCAACAATACCGAAAACAAATTCAAGCTGTACCAACAGTACCGAAAATAAATGCAAGCTGTACCAACAATACCGAAAACAAATGCAAGCTGTACCAACAATACCGAAAACAAATGCAAGCTGTACCAACAATACCGAAAATAAATGCAAGCTGTACCAACAATACCGAAAACAAATGCAAGCTGTACCAACAATACCGAAAACAAATGCAAGCTGTACCAACAATACCGAAAATAAATTCAAGCTGTACCAACAATACCGAAAACAAATTCAAGCTGTACCAACAGTACCCAAAACAAATTCAAGCTGTACCAACAATACCGAAAATAAATTCAAGCTGTACCAACAATACCGAAAACAAATTCAAGCTGTACCAACAGTACCGACAACAAATGCAAGCTGTACCAACAGTACCGAAAACAAATTCAAGCTGTACCAACAGTACCGAAAACAAATTCAAGCTGTACCAACAATACCGAAAACAAATTCAAGCTGTACCAACAGTACCGAAAACAAATTCAAGCTGTACCAACAATACCGAAAACAAATTCAAGCTGTACCAACAGTACCGAAAACAAATTCAAGCTGTACCAACAGTACCGAAAATAAATTCAAGCTGTACCAACAATACCGAAAACAAATTCAAGCTGTACCAACAATACCGAAAACAAATTCAAGCTGTACCAACAGTACCGAAAACAAATTAAAGCTGTACCAACAATACCGAAAACAAATTCAAGCTGTACCAACAGTACCGAAAACAAATTCAAGCTGTACCAACAATACCGAAAATAAATTCAAGCTGTACCAACAATACCGAAAACAAATTCAAGCTGTACCAACAATACCGAAAACAAATTCAAGCTGTACCAACAGTACCGAAAACAAATTAAAGCTGTACCAACAGTACCGAAAACAAATTCAAGCTGTACCAACAGTACCGAAAAAAAATTCAAGCTGTACCAACAATACCGAAAACAAATGCAAACTGTACCAACAGTACCGAAAACAAATTTCAACAACTGCATCTTTAATTACCAGTAAACAGATTCATTTTTACGGCCGTCTTACTAATTTATCCAGACAATCAAAGTATTCAAGAATATCTTAAATTTTCTATAACAATGATTTGTCAGAAAAAATACCAGAAAAGCATTAAAATAAGTCCCGAAGAAACTTACTTTAGTAAACGTTCCTTTAGATCGATTCTTTACAAAGCAAAATGTGTATTTATTCCAAAATCAACGTCATCTTTGCTTTAAGCAGAATAAATCAAAATAAGATCATCTGAAACCAGACCGTGACTCTCTACAGCACGAGTTCAAGAATGTCAAGTCCGAACTCAAACGCAGTATACGTAAAATGAACAACTAGTAGAAGCCGTAAATTTCGGTAAAAGAAAATCGACATTCTTATGATAGGAAAAATGTCAAAACAACGTATTACTTGATTAGGCAGGTCACAAGGCCGGACATGGCTACAGTGATAACATGGAAGCTGTAATCTGATATTATAATTAAATTAACTTTCCTTCGGTGTCAGCGCCACGAACATTCTCAAGTCCTAGTGTTCACTGTCCACTGCTCACTTTTCATTGTTCACTGTTCAGTCTTCACACTCTGCTGCCCAGAAATCAACTGAACTCTTCAATATTAAAAGATTAGTTTTCATACTAATAAACCCCCCTCACTTATGCAAATTGCTTATCAAGCAGCGCCATCTATGTTTAAGGTATCGAAACCGACACTCTGCGAAAAGGAGATAACCTAATTGACAACTAAACCCCAGCAACTATGCAAATTATCACAGTATCTTTAACCACAGAAGAAACAGAATTTATAAATGTGTATCTATCCTTCGTTTTTCTTATTTTGTAAATAATATTTTGTTTAAATAATTAAATTTTCAAATAATCTTTAATTTTCAAATTCATAGACGTTTGGGTTTCATACAAATTGTCTTTTGACTAATTACTAGAACTTCCTGTTCTGTCTCCCTGCTTTTAGTTAGTGAACTTATCCGTACAAAACTGACTGACGCGATCCTCGCTGTTTGCACTTAATGCTCTCTACACCGTATAAATTGTAAAGAAAACAACATTATGATGGTGTATTACCTCTAACATATATTCAACACAGTCGTTAAATATATATGAATATTATTTCGCATACAATCATCTGTTGCTTCCTCTTCCTTATATATTTCAGACCAGTTATAGTTTCTTATTTCTTTCTGTTTTGAAATGATATTTTAAAAACACATATTTTACAAAGTTTGTTTCGTGCATAGACCTCTAGGCGC
This sequence comes from Sepiola atlantica, assembly GCA_963556195.1. NCBI lineage: Eukaryota > Metazoa > Mollusca > Cephalopoda > Sepiida > Sepiolidae > Sepiola > Sepiola atlantica. The sequence continues at coordinate 96,435,172 of OY744534.1, read as the reverse complement.
AATCAACTACTTGAGCGATAAACCCATCGGCTGTAATAATCACAGCGCAGCATTTAGAATTTAGGATGCCGCGGGCGAGTAAGATAGTGTCACAATTATATCACCCACACAGCCATACAGTTAAATGCCAATATATATATATATATATATATATATATATATATATATATATATATATATATATATATATATATATATATATATATATATAATTAACTTGTTACAAATATCCAGGGGGTATGAATCCGAAGGAAGTTGAAACCGAGTTTATGAGAGTGCTCAATGAAAATTCAGAGCAAAATATATATTTAGCGATGGAATTCAAATGGCATACGTTTTAACTTATGGAAACCTCCCACGCAATAATTTGAAACACGACTTGTTGGGATCCTCCCCCCTCCCCTCTCATGTCCCATGTCACCGTTATAGACAAAGCCCAAACTCTGTCCCCCTTCCCCTCCAATGTATTTTCAATTTTCAATCTCCCGTTAAGGTGAAGTTAAAACGTATGCCATTTGAATTCCATCGCTAGCCCGATGAGTTGGTCGCTATTTGCGCCAATGAAACAAAACTTGTTTTGTCGCAACTAATGGAATAAAATCAAAAAAAAAATATATATATATATATATATATATATATATATAATATTTTCTTCGGAGAGGGTAAATACTTAAATCTTATCAGCTAGGAGTTCATTCATTCATTCCACTTTTCAAACTTTGAGTAGTGGTAGCAAAACAATAGCACCTTCTTTTTTGCAACAGTCCATGGTTGGGCTTTTAAGCCTCTTATTTTTCTTTTTGTTGTTGCTGTATTTGATGGAGATAGGGGGCCAGAACCTTTTTGTCTAAAAGCCTGATAGCTGACCTTGGTTGGCCTCTGTATTGGCTGGAGCATCATTTCCAGAGGCAGGAAGGTTCGCACCATTTCTTACATCTTCCCGCCTGGTGTATGAATGGGTTGATGGGGCGTTCTAATCCTGGCCGTATTTATTTTCTTTTTATTCATATTTGTTATTATTCATTTGCTCATTGTACACCGGCTTCTAATTCTTTATTCGAAGCTGCCCTCTATTAATAGAGGGGGTGCCCCCGTCCGCAATTCGGGAGACGTGCTGGATGGCTTGAGGAGACAGCACACCATTTTTCTTTAATATTAGGTCAGCGTTTACTTAAAGTAGAAAGTATTTTCATGTCAGAGTCTCTGAAAAACCACTGTACAGAGAGATCGAAGACACCCGAGGGTGGTGTCTAGTAGGGATTCAAGTCCGCCCATATATATATATATATATATATATATATATATATATATATATATATATATATATATATATATATATGTGTGTGTGTGTGTGTGTGTGTATGTGTGGGGGTGTGAGGTAACGGGCAGAAAGGCGTTGATACAGAATTGAGAGGCAGATAGATGGAAAGGCGTATAGATAAATACATAAAGTGATAGGTAAAACAAGTGGGAGCTAGAGAGAGAGAGACGAGGATCGAGAGTGAGAGAGAGAGAGAGAGAGAGAGAGAATATAGGAAAATCAGAAATATCCCAAGCATTTATATAATTATACTTTTTAGGCTGTCTCCAAAGTTCATAATTTTTGTCTGGATACTTGGCTGCTGTACTCTGAAAGGATTCTCGAAATGAAAAGTCTAATCTAAGGCCAGACGCCTTTAGATGCTTTCTGTAACAATCGCTTGAGTGCCGGCTGGCTAGCTGCTCTAAAGAAAACGCCAAAAAGCATTTTAAAAGGTCACCGACATAATACAAAGGCACCTTACACATATGCATATATATTTATATAAGTATATACGTACACATGTGTGTATATATTTACATGAATATATATATATATATATTTTTTAAAATGACAGACATATATACGTATATTTACACACGCGTTTTTATATACGCCTATGTATATGTCGTTATATATCATGTATATTTTTATATTGATATAGGTATATATATACATATATATATATACACTTAGTTTTCCTGCATATACGTATCTTCAATAAAGATACCAACACACGCTTTATTATATACATGGAGAGAGACAAACATTGTTAAATATCAACATATATGACTTTTGTTTCGTTTATATTTCGATATAGGCCACGACATTTCCTGATGTATAAAAATAGAAATAAATATATGTCTATTCAAGTGTCATTTTTCTCACTTTTTCTGAACTCTATCTGTCTCTTTCTCTTTATCTCTCTCTCTTGCTCTCTTTCTCTCTCTTGCTCTCTTTCTCTCTCTTTCTCTCTCTTGCTCTCTCTCTCTCTCTCTCTCTCTATATATATATATATATATATATATATATATATATATGTGTGTGTGTGTGTGTATATATATATTATTAAAAATAACCGACAACTAATGTCTGGATATTTTTGTATGAATCCCTTGCATTTTCCGGATTAAAGTCCTAATCTCGGATGAGAATTTGCTGATGAATCTGCCGTAATTTTCTTTTAGGTCCAAAATACTTTCTGACCCATCTGGTTCCATCTTCAGTGGAATACTGTCAATCAGGTAAAGACCTGGAGTGAGTTTATAGTTAATTTTGGCGGGACAACCAAGAAAAAAAACGTATACATCGGCTCGACTACCACGACTCTGTTCAGGAGGTTGACGATGCATTTATCGGATAATAGTGCCATGGCCAGACACCTCATTAACGAACATTCCTGTCCCCGCTCGCAAATCCGAAAACTTCTTGTAGACAACACTAAAATCCTAGAACACAATACTAATATAAAAAACTCCATATACTAGAAGCTTTACACATTAAAACAAAAAAAAACGTTATTAAAAGGATTAATTTCAACACTAGTACTAATATATTTAAATGTTTATAATACTAAATAAATATAGTTTTGTATTTAAATTTTCCCGCCAAAATTAACTATAAACTAACTCCAGGTACTTACCTGATGACATTATTCCACTGAAGATGGACACAGATGGGTCAGAAAGTACTTTGGACCGAAAAGAAATAGTCTGTATGTATATCACACACAAGATGAACATAAATATTATTTTACATTCTATAAATACAGACTATTTCCAGGTAATGCACTTGTGTTTATAACTTTTTTATCCTCTTAAACCATCCTGAGGAAGTCTTTTCTTGATGAAGACGAAACGTTGATGACTTTACTGATGATTTAGTTTCTCCTTTTGTCATTCACACAATAACATATATATTCCTACTAATACATGAATATCATAATAATTTTCGGTGGTCCTCAATACAAAACGAAGTGTTTAATTTAATTACAGTGTCTGCATTTTGAAGGCATTGACCAGGAAAACACCGCCTGTAATTCTGTTCCTTTTTATTCTCGGTTCCTATTTCCGCCGATGATTGACACATTCGTTCATTTCCAGACAGACAAAAGAATATTTAATAATAAATGTGAAATATACTTTAAGCTGTTCTTTAATTCTCGATGTCAAGTTTGATTTTTCAGCTGCTAACGAACTCCTCGTCTGGCGACTTTCGAACGGAAGGCATTTTGTCGTGGGAGTTGTGCGGTCAGATAAATAGTTCATTTAAATACGTAAGAGATAAGTAAGAAAAACAAGAAGGAACTTTGACACTCGGAGAGTCAATGTGTGATACTTACATTAAATAATCTCACACTTAATGAGAATTAGAATTTTAGAACTAAAATTAAACATTTAAACTAAACATCAGCTTCGACAAGAATTGTGATATTATATTTCTGAACTTTTGAGATGAGGATTGATGATTTACATAATTTTGGTTATTTGGACTACATTTCTCATCTTAGGTGTTATCATCATAACGTTTCTAATATATATATATATATATATATATATATATATATATATATATATATATATATATATATATTGGTGTAGAAAAATTAGTACAACATTCGTACCGCCGGTTTCAAGCACATAAGGACTTAGAAGCTGAAGAAATCAGGATGGCTAAGTCAGTATGTGCTTGAAACTGACGGTACGAATGTTGTACTTTTTTTTCTGCACCAATATATAAATGAATATTACGTTCTTAATTTTTCATTTTTGATTTTAATTCTCAATTAATCGAGCACTCTGCTGGGATTTTTATTGCTATAAAACAAAGAAGTTATGTATATATATATATATATATATAAATATATATATATATATATATATATATATATATATATATATATATGCAGTGATGTGTAGTGATAAAAGTACTAGTATATAGTGATAAGTAGTAAGACCACACATAGAAAACACAAGAAAAGGTTTAAGTCTCCCAAAATTCATACTAGAACCTTCCGCAAGGACCCGTGGCGCAGTGGATATAGTACTAAGTTAAAATGTACACAACCCTTAAAAACCTCATCGCGCACATTTAGACATCTGGTGCTTGGGTTCATGATGGCCTTAAAAATATGGAACATTTCAGCATTACATAAATGGCAAACTTTAGATATAGATTATTCACCTATAAAATCTAGTTTCAAGTGATAGTCATCTGAAGGTTAATACAAAAAAGACCATCAGAAAAATTCAAAAAATAAAAAAGGTATAATTAAACAGACGAATTCTGTAATTTTTAACAATATTTGCATGAATGAGAAAATGCTGCCTAAATACACACACAATATATATATATATATATATATATATATATATATATATATATATATATATATATGATAATATTATTTACACAGACATGTACAAAATCTGCGACACTGGCATGTCGAAGTTATCGATCAACAGTTACTATAAACTGAGATCTCATCAGGGATTTTTTAGATTTTTTAATTTTTAATTTTTAATTTTTTAATTTTTTAACGGCCTTAATTTTTGAAATGTTAAATTTCTTTCCTTCTTCTTCTCTTTCTCTATCCCTCCACTTCATTCTCTCCAAATATGATCTGAGGTTAAGATCGGATTCTAACTCTGCCTGATGAGATCTCAGTTTATAGTAACTGTTGATCGATAACATCGACATGACAGTGTCGCAGATTTTGTACATGTCTGTGTAAATAAAATTATCATATATAAAGCTCTATTTGATATTGAGCACTTTTTATAAACCCGGTTGAAATTCTCTGGATTACCACCCTGTGGATATTTTTCACCTGGATTATTTATTATTATTATTATATATATATATATATATATATATATATATATATATATATATATACATGTATATATATATACACGATGGCAAATATACGGCAAATACTTTTCTATTACTATTTAAAATGTAACTTAAGTAAGTAATGTTTGCAATTTTAATTTATTTTTTCTATTTTCAGAAACTAATGGTAATAAGGTGCCTCCGGTTTCAATTTATCGGAAAATGAATCTCTCCAAATTGATACAAAAATATAAAAGACATACATGTATAAATGAGACAGAATTTGAATCAATAAATAGTTTTTCAGTGATTTACATTTCAGTGATGTTTGTTAACTGTAGGGCGAATTAGTCTGCATTTCCACAAACCGTTTGCATCGACAGGAAAATGTCGTTTGGTCCTTCTTTCAAAAAATGTACCGTGTTTCGAGAAAGAAAAAACGTCACACACTTGTATCGACAAGTAAGAAAAATAATTTACAAAATCTATGAAAAAGTCTCAGATTACATTTAAGTGTGTAAGGATTGGGTGCGAAATAGCCTCAGAGAAACGGACCGGGAAAAATGTACTTTGGCTTATATCATTGTATTTATACACTTGACCATTAAATCCTAGAATGTTTTAAAACAAGGACCACACATATAAAGAATGATGTATATTTGAGTTGGTGAAAGAATTAGATGCCTCAAATATATGTATGCAAAAAATCATTTTAGAGTCACACAATATTAAAGATTAGTAATATACTGATTTATAATACTTTTCTAATTAACCTAAACCTACAGATGTCAATAAATTCATGTAATTTCTACCAGTATATATATATATATATATATATATATATATATATATATATATATATATATATATATATATATATATATGAATATTTATATTTACACAAACATGTACAAAATCTGCGACACTGATATGTCGATATTATCGATCAACCTCTATTATAAACTGAGATCTCATCAGGCAGAGTTAGAATCCGATCTTAACCTAAGGTGTCGCAGATTTTGTACATGTCTGTGTAAATAAAAATAATCATATATAAAGCTCTATTTGATATTGAGAACTTTTTATAAATCCGGTTTGAATTCTTTGGATTACTACCCTGTGGATGTTTTACCTGGATTATTATTATTGTTATTATATATATATATATATATATATATATATATATATATATATATATATATATATATATATATATTCCGGCAGCAAGTCATTTCTTATACACGCATCATTAAAGACCACGGAGTTTTCTCTCTTCACTATATTTCTTGTTAATTTCTCGACGCGGCGGTTTTCTGGTGTTAATTGGTGGAGTATGGAACATAACTAACCTAACTAATGATAAAACTATGAATACGGCTCTTAGTAAAAATAAGACACAACCTCATGAAACCGAAAGCGCTAAAGGAATGGCCCACGATACAACGTTAGGTTCCATACTCCACCAATTAACACCAGAAAACCGACGAATCGCTCGCCGCGGCGAGAAATTAACAAGAAAGATTGTGAAGAGAGAAAACTCCGTGGTCTTTAACGACGCGTGTATATATATATGTGTATATATATATATATATATATATATATATATATATATATATATATATATATATATATATGCAAACATTGTTAAAAAAATAACAGAATTCGTCTGTTTTATTAAACTTATTTACATTTTTTCTAATTTTTCTGATGGTCTTTTTTGTATTAAAATCAAAAAAATAATAAATGTTACATAGTTTTCATAGGTTTCACGAACGTTTTCGATTATGCGTCAAATCATCCTCAGGTGTCAAACGCAAATGAACAAAAACATTTTAAAAGACGGTGGAAAAACGCGCACTAAACGTTTTTTCGCATTGTTCCAGGAAGTCGTTAACGATTTAAATTCAGCAACACCGGATAGCATCACAGAACAAAATCGCATTTCGTTAAACATTTTAAAATGTGTCTACTTGTTTCATATGTGATATTATTAATTTTAGGTTGTAATGTTTTCATGGAGATTGCTTCCAGTATTTTAATTTGTTTTTTAAATTGCTTTAGGAATATATAATTTCAGTGTTATTAACTAGATTGTCTCTTAAATCAGAGGGAGGTAACTTATTGTGTGTGTGTATATATATGCAAGATCCAAACACAGCTTGTTGATCACTTTCACTGCTCGTGTTAATTAGCCACCGACTCGCTATTTACAAAGTTAAATTCCTCTTTAATTATTAGCTAATTCCGAGGGGTTAACGCTCTTGACTACGAATCAGTGGCGATTTGTGATCGGAGTTCGAGTCTGCCGACCGTTGAGAATTAACTTCCTGCACTGAAGATTGCATTAGCATGAAACATCGATGTCTGTAGGTAATAAATAATTAATATTTATTTATAACTATTATATATATATATATATATATATATATATATATATATATATATATATATATATATATATATATATAATTGAATGACATAATGAAATGAGAAATTAATCAGATTTTATGAAAGTTCAAAAACAAGAAGATATATTGCGTCCTTAACTCATGATTTTCAAAGAAAATCTTCTCCTCAGAAGACCATTACCACAATGACATTACTGCAGGCAATAAAATTAAGTTTTGAAAGTATAAAAATATATTAAAAAGATACATAAAAGTATATAAAACATCAGGTATATTGGCCAAAACACATTATTATTTTTCTATACATTATATTGAGCTTTGTTTTTATCCTGAGAGTCTACTGGTTAAATATATTAGTTATATCTTTAAAGTATTATCTTACTCTATATATATGTATACACTGCTTTGACAAGGATAATTTTATTTCTCGAAAGGTCAGATTAAAATAAATTTTATTTATTTTAACACTACACACTGTTATGGTTTATTCAAGAAAATATGATAATATTAATATGGATATTATATTAAATATATTAAGAAGTCTGGGGACAATGCAGAGTGCCGGATTGAATATAATTGGAAAAAACAAAAATAATGAATCGAAGGGGGGGGACTTACTATTCATTTTTCTTTAAAATCTTACATAAGAGCAAGTGTGGTGTCGTCTGTGTGTGTTGTCCCGATGATGATTAAGAATCATTTAATATTTCGGGAAAATCTCCCCTTTGTCGTTTATCCCATTTAGTAGTTCAATCTCTGTACTTTCTTTTCAGTCATGTAATTGGTTCAATATTCTTTGTTAACTAACTAACAAAAATATGCGACCGCAAGGATCAAATTATCTCTAAGCTGGGATGATTAGAAATTTATGAAAGACCTACATACAAGAAGTAATAAAAACAAAATAAATTGTTTTGGACTATTAAAATAATTTCCAAAGCTTTTAATAATTTTTACCCAATTCTATTTATTTATTTTTTATCATCGCTTATGTTTGAATTCATGTTTTGAAAAATGTCGTAATTTATAAATCTATGACGTCACTCTAAAACAATAATTATTTTGGCAAAGTAATGTTTTAACCTCTATTTATGAGCAAGTCCAAAAAGGTCAGTTGGTAGAATTTCAGACTAAAAATCCCAATGTTTCGGTTTCGATTTCCGATCATGGCATACGTATTATGTTTGGTTAATTTTTATTATTTACTAGTCATGCAATATTCTCCATTTCTAAAAGTAGTTAGGATCTCAAATATTTCGTAGTCAAACAAATTGCGCAATGTATTTATTACGTTTAAAACAATTGTGATTGACGACAGGCAGACGGATAAAATCTCTATTCATATAAGATACAAATCTTCGTCTAAATAACTTTAACGAAGTATACTCGTACGTGTAGGAACATTGAATACGTTCAATGACAAAGTCCAAAAAAGATTCGCCAACTTAATAGGTCCCTCACTATCCATCAAGACCCAACCCATGTCCGACCGTCGCAATGTTTCATCCTTGTGCTTGCTTTACAAATACTTTAATAGAATGTGCTCCGATGAACTGTCTACTCTTGTGCTCCCTCGACGAAAATACACTAGACCAACTCGTCAATCAGCAAAATCCCATCCATTCACTGTGGCAGTCCCCAGATGCCGGAGAACCTTCTACTCCAATAGCTTTTTCCTCGTGCTGCCGGCCTCTGGAACTCTCTCCCTGCTCCCTGTTTCCCCGACTTTACCGACACGCAGAGGTTTAAAACTAATGTAAACAGACACCTCGCTACACTGCTACCAACTTGGTGTGACACCCAAAATCTGCACCCTAATTCTCAGTAACCCCTTACGTCTTCAGTGGCGGCCTGCCTTGTTTGGGGTGAAATATGTTAAAAACAAAGTTAAAATGTTATTTTCACTTGTTAGAGACCGACATCCGTGCATAAAAATACTATATGACAATCGTGCACCTCAGTAAGACGGAGGTACCAACTGAACGGTTGAAAAAAAAGCTTCTTTAAAGCTGGACGTATCTAATCAGTTACCAACTTTCGTTAACTTTCACCTCACTTGCACTTTCATTTGCTACATGTTGAGCGTGATACACCGGGAAACATGGCTTCTTATAACGATGCCTGAACACGTAGAAAAATATGTTGACGCAGATTAGTTTCTATCATTTAAGTGAAAAGCAAGATCAAATCCGTGAAACGGTGAGAAAAGTTAATCCCGTAGAATGGATGTGTTCAAATAGATTAAAGTTACCGTAGCTCTAAGGCGCATGCGTACTTGCCAGCTGCGCTACATGCTCTTCACAGTTCATTCCTTTTTCAATGGTGTGACTTTCGTACATTGAGGCAATCTTTAATTATCTTCTCAATGAGCAACATAATATTAACCTTTTACCTTGCAAAGTCCCCGTGTAAAAATCCCCCCTCTCTCTCTCTCTCTCTCTCTCTCTCTCTCTCTCTCTCTCTATATATATATATATATATATATATATATATATATATATATATATATATATAATAATAATGGTAATAATCCAGGTGAAAAATATCAACAGGGTGGTAATCCAGAGAATTTTAACCGGGTTTATAAAAAGTGCTCAATATCAAAATAGAGCTTTATATATGATAATTTTATTTACACAGACATGTACAAAATCTGCGACACTGGCATGTCGATGTTATCGATCAACAGTTACTATAAACTGAGATCTCATCAGGCAGAGTTAGAATCCGATCTTAACCTCAGATCATATTTGGAGAGAATGAAGTGGAGGGATAGAGAAAGAGAAGAAGAAGGAAAGAAATTTAACATTTCAAAAATTAAAGCCGTTAAAAAAAAATTAAAGACGTTTATTAAGGGTATAAAAGGCCGTTGAAATCTATTAATTTTAGTATGATTCTTGCCACGTTTTCACTTCTAATCGCAGCATCGACTTGAAATTTCGTTCATTCTCCCATCTAATAAGGTTATTTAATGTTATCTAATGTAAATTAATTAATAATAGTTTCCTAATTACACAGGTATACAAATATTATGAACGCTGACTCGAAAAGCTTAATTAATTAAATGTTAATTACTCGAGACCCCCTCCCCTCCCTCTTCTGGTTACAAAAATTCCCAAGGACGGACAGACAGACAGACTGACAGACAGACATCCTGACAGAGAAGTGCTCCCCTCATCATTATTTGTTCCTCTTTCCACCTTATATTTTTATTTATTTATTTATTCATTTATTTATTTATTTGCCCTGTCTGTTTCAGATTCTAGATTTTAGATTTTTGTTTTTTGTTTCTTAGATCTTTAGATTTTTTGATCTTTTAATTTTTAATTTTAATTTTTTAACGGCTTTAATTTTTGAAATGTTAAATTTCTTTCCTTCTTCTTCTCTTTCTCTATCCCTCCACTTCATTCTCTCCAAATATGATCTGAGGTTAAGATCGGATTCTAACTCTGCCTGATGAGATCTCAGTTTATAGTAACTGTTGATCGATAACATCGACATGCCAGTGTCGCAGATTTTGTACATGTCTGTGTAAATAAAATTATCATATATATATATATATATATATATATATATATATATATATATATATATATATAAATACAGAAAAATTAGTACACCATTAGTACCGTCGGTTTCAAGCTCAGAACGACTTAACCACCCGGCTCTCTTCAGCTTATGTTATCACCTGTTTCAGACATGTGAATTCACGTTTCACTCTCGTTTAGATGCGTTATTTGCTATAGAGTGTTGTTATGTTTGTTTAAAATAAATGTTAGGGATGTTTAATAAGGTGTAAAAAGGGAGGTGAAATGTAATAGTTCAGATTTAAAATTGGAAAAAATGAAAAAATATGAAAAGAAATCAAAATATCTCTATACAAGTCCCGTGAGTCAATGTTTATAAGGAGCGTATATTTGGCCGTTACTGTTTTTAGGGTTAATTATGTGTCTTCTAGAGAATGTTAAGGAGAGAAGATGGGCTTAAGGATTAAACTTACGAAAAAATAAAAAGGTTAAAAAAACATTAAATTCAAATTCAAGGCCTGGATTAAAGGACTTTAAATCAATCCAAAATGAATTTAAACTAAGATTTTACCCGGGTTCGGTTTTGGCATCTGTCAATCGGTCTAAGGGCAGTGATTCTACAGGGATCTTGGATAATTCTGTATTCGGGGTTTAACATCATTAACTAAAGTATAATGAAGGCTTATAAGAGTAATAATATTGGTATGCTGATTAAGTCTGGTTTAGAGATAAAAGCAAGGATCAGGGCGGCAAGATTAAACCTGTTTAGGAGATTTAGGAGGTTTAACATTTTTAACTAAGATATAGTGGATACTTATAGGTGTAATAATGATGTGAAATTGTGGTGTTACCCTCTTAATAACTGGAAAATTATTATTGAAAAAGTAATTATTTCATATTTACGTGGTGTGAATGATTGGTTTTAAGTAGTGGTGTAGAGATGGGCCGATTAAAATATGTATTCCGATTTTTTTATTTATATTTATGAGGGGTGATACTTGAGAGGAGTTTCCGGTATTTAGTCGGTATTTAGTGGGGCAATTATGGGGTTATGTATTGGGCGGAGGGAGTTGTTTCTAGGCCTTTATGTGTATCAGTAAGTCCAATGTATAAGTAGTGCTTGTCTCCAGTGGATGCATCCTTTAAAGATTTCGTCTCTAATGTTCAAACATATTGTATTTGGGTCAATAATGCCCCTTAATGTATGTTATTTTTCTGCATCACACAGAAGACATATATATGACTGGAGATTAGCATAGACTTCTCTCTATTACTTTCTATTTGAGAGTAAAGGGTGTATTTTCATCTTTAAGTTGTCATACCGGGTCGCAAGTTCCGTATTTGCCTTGTTTTTGTATTTAAAGGTGTTTATATTACAAAAGAATTAAACATTGTTAAAAATACAAGAATTTGTCTGTTTAATTATGTCTTATTTTATTTTTTAAAATGTCTGATAGTCTTTTTGTATTAAGATAAAAAAAATGTTCTATAGGTTTCCCGAACGTTTTCGATTCTTCGTCGAATCATCCTTAGGTGTCAAACGCATATGAACAAAAAAGCTGGGGAAAGATGGTAATGTTTTTTGAAGACGACGGAGAAACGCGTATAGAGAACGTTTTTCGCATTGTTCCAGGAAGTCGTTGTCGATTTAAATTAAGTGACGCTGGATGGCATCACAGAACAAAATCGCATTACGTTAAGAATTTTAAAATGTTACTACTGGTTTCATATCTGATGTTGTTAATTTGGGAGAATATAACTCCCATAACAATAATAAAGCTAATAGTACATTGGTTTTACAAGAACTACCCTATCCCGCCGCCTCACCATGCATCTTGTAAACTCTTACTCAATTTACCGACATCTACAATAACATAACTACCTTCCTCTGATTCAAGACACATTCTAGTTAATAACATTAAAATGATAAATTCCGAAACTAATTTAAAAAAATAAAAAATACTGGAAGCTATCTACACCACAACCTAAAATGAACAACAAATTCCCATATTTCGAAGAATATATTTTCTTATTTAGCATACATTTATTTCGACATGCACTAGGATATATGTAAATGCCCCTGTTTTATTTCTTAGTATGGCATTATCAGTGCTAATTCTAGGACTTAATAATGAATACTGATTGTAATGTATGGACTTTACTTGCCTTTATTTCATTGTTGAATTAGCACTGATGATGCCATACTAAGAAATACACATAGGAGCATTTACATATATCCTGGTGCATGTCGAAATAAATTTTTATTGCTTCATGAAATTAGAATTGATGACACAAGAAATAAATGCATAGGAGCATGTATATATATATATATATATATATATATATATATATATATATATATATATATATATATATATATATATATATATATATATATATCTTAGTGCATCCCGAAAAAATTGTATTTAAATAAGAAAATAAATTCAGTGAAATCTGGGAACCCGTCTTTCAAAACATTGGATATGATATAAAATCGAATAAAAAATGTTATATATAACATAGTTCTGGCCTTACACTATTAAGCTATAACAATTCCTTCATGTAATAAAATTTAGATTTTAACAGAAAAAGTTCAAACGTAAATAGAAATACGCACACACACACACACACACATATATATATATATATATATATATATATATATATATATATATATATAGAGAGAGAGAGAGAGAGAGATGTATAGTAATATGTTAAGAAGGATAAGGGCAATACAGAGTGCCGGATAAGTTGAAATATTGAAGGAACAAAAATAATAAATCGAAGTGAGGGGACTTACTATTTATTCTTCTTTTAAATCTTACATAGCAGCAAGTGTGGTGTCGGCTGTGTGTGTTGTCTGGATGATGATTAAAAATAATTTTGTTATGTAAGATTTTAAAGACAATTAAATAGTAAGTCCCCCGACTTCGATTTATTATTTGTGTTCCTTCCAGATTACAACCTACCCGGCACTCTTAACATAGTACTACTATTCCTAGCAATGCTTCAAGCAAACGACCATTCTATCTTTCTCTCTCACTCTCTCTCTCTCTCTCTTTCTCTCTCTCTCTCTCTCTCTATATATATATATATATATATATATATATATATAAAAGATAAACGTAAGAAGAGGAATAAACATGTACGAATGACAAATCTATTTCCACTTCGATTGTTCAATGCAAGGTGTACTCAGTAAAAACATGTTTATTATTATTTCCTTAAGCCAAGGCTTTTCAAAGATTAAAATCTTTTTATCAGAGGAATTACATAGATGGATGAAATGTGAAAAATTACTAAGTAATGGAGAGTGAGAGTGGCCGTGTAAAAAATATGGGGTCTGTCCAGTTGGTGAATGACCGTTGATAAGGTGTCCGGCGAAGGGAGTTTTAGGATGAAAAAAGGGTTTCCGTGAAGACAGCGTTGAAAATGTTCAAAAATGAAGTAAATCCAAAGATGTTTAGTTCAATCGTAGGTGGAACGCACTTATTCGGAAGTAATTTTGAGAATTCGGGCCATTTTCAAATACTTCCGTGGACTGAGAATGAGAGTAGTTTTTAAGACGTTGAGATTGAACTGTGTATATTAAACGCAGGCAGTCGCGAATTTAAGTAGTGACTTCGATCGAAGTTGAAATAGATTTGTCATTCGTACATGTTTATCCCTCTTCTTTCATTCATCTTCATAATTGCTCTATCTCGTATATTGAACTCACACCATTTCATTATAGGTTTTATCTACTAAAAGTATACTTTAAGAGTCATATTTTATCATATATATACATATATATACATATATATATACATATATATACACATATATATATGTATATACACACATATATATATATATACATATATATATACATATATATATGTATATACATACACATATATATATATATTTACATACACATATACATATTTTTTTGGTATAATTGTCTTCTTTTGTTTTATTTTGTGTTTGTATTTTCCTTCTTGTAATTTATATTCCTCTTAGTTTTCCTAAAGTGTTTTATTCTGTGCACGTGTCGGGCGCGTGCGACTGACGATTGCATGTCGACATCCCGAACTCCTGATTCGTACACTCAACACGACAACCTCATTTATCTTTGTCCCAAGGAAAGGCATCGAAATTGATTCGATTTGGAAATCTACCGAAGACACTTCAAACGTGGAAAGGAATGGCCGCGATCGATGTCAAACGCTGTTTGTACGGCGTCAGATTTTCTAACTTTCTTTTTTCTGTTTTTAATTTTTCCGATTTGATATTTCTGAAATCTGTTTCACGCATTTATTTTTCATGACGAAATTGATGATAGAATATCTGCTAACCTCTTTAGTGGAACGGTTTCTTGTTCGTGCACTTATATTAGACAAAGTTGGAACTAACAGGCAACTTCGACTAAAATTGATTTCGGAATCGAATTTCACGAAATCAATTCAGAATAGCACGCTTTAATTTCCTATTGCGCTCTGATGAGCTTGCTGCTTTGGTACCCCCACGACGTAAATTCACTAGACGAACCGGGCAATCTGCCAAACCCCATCCATACACCGTGGAGGTCCCCAGATGCCGAAGAGCTTTCTACTCTAAAAGTTTCTTTCCTCTGTGCTGCTGAACTCTGGAACTCCTTCCCTGCTCCCTGCCTTCTTGACGTTACTGACATTCAGAAATGTAAAACTAATGTAAACAGACATCTCGCTGCACAGCTCCCAATTAAGGTGTACTCCCCCCCCCAAAAAAAAACCCTTCACCTTTTTTTCTCAGTGGCCCCTTACAGTGGCGGCCTGCCTTGTTTGGAGCTGACTTTTATTCAAAAGACAATACAAAAACAGTGGATAGACGATAAGACGAAGGATCTTGAGATACGTCTATTTAACAATGAACATGCTATTTAAAACTTGAGAGTGACAGATCAACCAATCGATATTAGTGAACATGCTATTTAAAACTTGAGAGTGACAGATCAACCAATCGATATTAGTAAACATGCTATTTAAAACCTGAGAGTGACAGATCAACCAATCGATATTAGTAAACATGCTATTTAAAACTTGAGAGTGACAGATCACCCAATCGATATTAGTAAACATGCTATTTAAAACTTGAGAGTGACAGATCAACCAATCGATATTAGTGAACATGCTATTTAAAACTTGAGAGTGACAGATCAACCAATCGATATTAGTAAACATGCTATTTAAAACTTGAGAGTGACAGATCAACCAATCGATATTAGTGAACATGCTATTTAAAACTTGAGAGTGACAGATCAACCAATCGATATTAGTAAACATGCTATTTAAAACTTGAGAGTGACAGATCAACCAATCGATATTAGTGAACATGCTATTTAAAACTTGAGAGTGACAGATCAACCAATCGATATTAGTAAACATGCTATTTAAAACTTGAGAGTGACAGATCAACCAATCGATATTAGTAAACATACTATTTAAAACTTGAGAGTGACAGATCAACCAATCGATATTAGTAAACATGCTATTTAAAACTTGAGAGTGACAGATCAACCAATCGATATTAGTAAACATGCTATTTAAAACTTGAGAGTGACAGATCAACCAATCGATATTAGTAAACATACTATTTAAAACTTGAGAGTGACAGATCAACCAATCGATATTAGTAAACATGCTATTTAAAACTTGAGAGTGACAGATCAACCAATCGATATTAGTGAACATGCTATTTAAAACTTGAGAGTGACAGATCAACCAATCGATATTAGTAAACATGCTATTTAAAACTTGAGAGTGACAGATCAACCAATCGATATTAATGAACATGTTATTTAAAACCAATCGATATTAGTGTTTTATTTTAGAAGTGTTGATTTTACAACGGACAACAACGCTATTACTTTTAAATCCACCAATTGAGAAATATAAAGGGGCATTCAATTCACGATTACAAACCAGATTCTTGTGTTTATTTAAAACGGACCGTAAATTATTTTTTAACAAAATATTTTTCCTTTTCCATTCCTCAGAAAACGTGAAGGATTATCGATTCTGATAAAATATCGGAATGTTTTTAAATCTAAATCTTATTGGATATTTAAAGTTAACAGATCTATATCAAATTGCTTTTCATGATTCTATGAAGATAAACACGATTTTTGTGTTGGAGTAAATGCGAATTTTCGTAAAATACAGTTGTAAATTTACCTATTCAGTTGCTAGTGTACTTTCACTGCTAGCTATACTTAAAGAGAGAGACTTATATAGTAATGCATCTCTACTTATGCTAATTATGCATGTCAATTAGCCAGTATCACTACAAAAAACATTGAGAAATTTGATTATTATTTCTTAATTATTCTTATTCATATTTATTTACTACTTAGTTAGTGTAGAGTAGAATTCGTATTTTTTAAATTTCCAAATAAATTTACAAATAAATTTATTTGAAATAAACCGTAGACCTCTTGCATTACTTTATCAATATCCCAAGCATGATCGTTATTTTAAACGCTTTTTTACGTTAACTTAATAGTAAAAATGTAGATTTATCATTTTGTAATTACTTTCATATTTGATCTGTTGAATAGAGAAATATATTACTGTGCGGTTATCTCGCAGATTTAGTTTCTGATAATGAATAAATTGCGATGAGAAAATATTGTTGTATATGGCTATCGTAAAGTAAATGAAAAGGCACAAAGTTACGAAACTAAACTTGTTACGTTGTAACAATAACCCTAACCTTGACACTAACCCTAAACCTAGCCTTAACCCTAACCTTAACTCTCGATCTAATCCTAACCCTAACTTACGTATTTATAATATATTAACCTAATTAATGAAAACTGAATATTTAATTGAAATCGGATAATTGTTTTAGTTGTGTTTTTCTTTAAGTCGCGTTTGCTTCGATTTCGTCAATAAACGTAATTCCCTGCAGAAATCCCTGCCATTTATCTATGTTAACTTTCATAAGTTGAGAGTCACGAGTGCCTACCATTCTTAGATGTGTTTCTGGAGAGATGGAGATATTTGTTTCTTACTTCTATTCATAGGAAGCCTTCCGTCATGCTCTCTACAGAAAAGTGTGTTCTAGAGAAATGTCGTTAATTCCGATTCTAGCACATAGGGGCCTCATTATTTCACCTCTTTTCTGTCTAGATGATGATGATGATGATGATGATGATGATGATAAGAAATAAATTTACACCCTATACATTCCATTTCATAGGGGCCTCATTATTTCACCTCTGTTGAGGTTTTACGTTATTTAATTGTATAATAATGAAGTACAATTCAAGTACAGCTTCACTTTTACGTTAATAAAAATGGTGGTTGCCCATGCACAGAAGCAACGTTGCTAACTTCACTTCACTGATTTGCGTTTCTGCACCTGACGCATCCTTGCTTGCCACAGACACAAAGGCAGAGATGACCAGAGGACAACAGGTTCTGATGCTGACTCCTCCTGGACAAAACAATTGTGCAGCTGTACAATCGTGACCCTATCTTTATAGCATAGTCATCTAATTTACATAGTGGGTATGTACGCACCACAACAATTATGTAAATTAGATGAAAAAATAATGCGTATTTTTACTTCTATATAGGAATAATAAAGAAAGTACTACTACTGATGATGATGATGATGATGATGATGATGATGATGATGATGATGATGATGATGATGATGAAGAGGAAGAAGAAGAAGAGGAAGAAGAAGCAAATACACGGAACTTGCCAGAGAAATGAAAGGGATAAATAAATTTACACCCTATACATTCCATTTCATAGGGGCCTCATTATTTCACCTCTTTTCTGTCTAGATGATGATGATGATGATGATGATGATGATGATGATGATGATGATGATGATAAGAAATAAATTTACACCCTATACATTCCATTTCATAGGGCCTCATTATTTCACCTCTTTTCTGTCTAGGTGCAGAGCTCCACGAAATTAAAGAGGTACTTGTGGATAGTTTATATCCTAAAGATATTTAAACTACTATGAATAACAATCACAAATAACATCTCTTGGAACAAATACATAGAAGAAATTGCCAAAGTTGCTGCAAGAAAAGTAGGCTCTTTCTACCGAGCTGGAATATTTATCACAACTATCAGTATCATATATCTCTGCAAAGCCACCATTCGGCCATCTCGACTGGTGCACCAAACGCTAGCCCCCCCTCCCTCTTGCGCAGGGTAAAAAAAGCTGTAATATAATAGGCCCCTCACTATCAATCATGCTATAGCCTCTATGCAATCACCGCAATGTTTCATATTTGTGCTTGTTTTTTATATACTTAAATGGGCTGTGCTCCAACGAACTTGCTGCACTGGTGCATCCCGAGGTAAATACACTCGATCAACTCGGTAGTCAGCAATATCCCATTTCTTTTACTGTTTAGGTTCTCAGATGCTTTCTACTCTAATAGCTTATCTCCCTTCTTGCTTTCTGTTTCACTGACCGTAACTAACAAGCAGACATTTAAATGTAATATAGAACAAGTATCTCGCTGCACACTCCCCATATAGGATTCTTTTCATGCACAATATTCCCCTATGTCTCTAGTGACATTGTGCCTTGTTTTGGGTGAACTTTAGAAAAAAAAGATATCGTCAATTGTATCAACAATAACATTATTATTTTTTTTAAAAAGACAAAGCAATTTGGTCCTCCAAAGTGCTCTGTTTTTTAAAATTATCTTATTAAGAAACTTGTGTATATTTTTCGAGGATATATTTAAAAAAAAATGAATAAATGCGATTCGTAAAGTATCTGATTTTTGACAAGTAAAAAAGGGAAGGTGAAAGTTATAAAATTAACTTTAAATGTTGTAATAATAATCTTTAAAAAAATAATCTGATTGTGTTTTTATAGCATATCAACCCTAATTGGGGTTATTTTATGCAAAATCCGGTCATTTTGGTAAAAGTTTTATGCTTCACTTTTTATATCTTCAAAATATTTATTCATGGTGTTTGGTTTGTTGGTTTTGTAGAGGAAAAATGTCGTGTTTTGCATAACATGATTGAGTTTTGCAATGAGAAAGGAACAAAGCAATAAAATCAATGTTTAGTGCATTTTAAGTCAGGTCCTAATGTGATCAATTAATTAAAGAGTACTAAATATTAAATAAAATTCTGATAATTACATTTTTCAAATTTCTAGATCATCTGCTAATTTATAAACATTTTAAATAAACAGCCCATACTTAAATTTAGAATTAACTATACACGAAGAAAATATTCTGTTTGAAGTGGTATAAAAATATTTTAGTTTCGAACACCACATCGCCAAGAATACGTAAGGCTCCATTTTGATATTCGTAAAAAAACGTTTAATCATTTAAAAGCTTTCGGTAATGGAATTTCCCGCGCTAATCTATACATACTGAGTCACCGTTACGACGAGCTACAAAACAGCCAGAGCTATCTCAGAAATATTTTTTATTTATTTAATTATTAATACACCAATTCGTAAATCTAAAAATAGAATATCTTCGTTTTAAAGTAAATATTTACATGTAGATTCACTTCCCCTCTTTTCTCTATAATTCTCTGTCTCTCTCCATATATGCAAGTGCTAAGTCTGCGATATCTTGAATTTAGTTAGTTTCTCTAGGAATTTAAGCTGCATTTTCTTTTTTCTTTTTTTTGTTTCAAATGACTTTAATCTTCTTTAGACATATATATATATATATATATATATATATATATATATATATATAAATATTTGTTATTGTTTATTATCTATGTACGTATACGTTTCGTCCTTTTTCAATCGGGACTCTTCAGCATAGAGATATGACTATTCACTACCGGTCACACGATTCGAAACCATGGATTACAAGTATTTTTCAACCCAAATCCAACGTCGCTAACCGATCGGCCAATTCTGAACAGCTTATAAACAATGATAATTTAAACACATTTAAAGCGGCGAGACATGCAGGCATTCTACTTCTATAAGGGAAGGAATGATGCATATAAAGCAAGTGACGTCACGCTGTGTTAGTAGTACCATTTACAGTGCTCTACCTTTTTACGAGGAGCTTCAAATATAAATATTATATATACATATATATATATTTATATTGGATATTTAGATCTGTATGGATAGGTTTCCTTCCTCTTATCTACTTGCTATCTGGTACCTAAGGTACTTAAGCTTTTCTTTTTTTTGCAACTTTCATTCCTATATAATTTCATTGCTAGCTACCATATCGCAGAATGGTTCTTGTGTGTAGTGTTTGGATATTATTATTATTATTATTATTATTATTATTATTATTATTATTATTATTATTATTATTATCATCATCACCATTATTATTATCATCATCATCATCATCATCGTCGTCGTCGTCGTCGTAATTAATGTTGATATGCAAATTACCATATCACACGGTAATCTTAAAGGTAATATATTATTATTATTATTATTATTATTATTATTATTATTATTATTATTATTATTATTATTATTATTATTATTATTATTATTTATGTATCCATTAGTGAAATTTAAGCTGAATTATTTTTACACTTGATTATTGGAGAAATGGTCGTTTGATCCGTACCATTGGAGAGCCATGAATATTATAACTGTCCTGTTTTTAAATCTCCGAAACAGTTACATGTGAAACAGCTGATGATCCCCATTTTAATATTTCACGCTCAAGTTAAAATCCCTGTTTTTGTTTCACTGTTAGATACTTGAATCACCTTTTTTATTTATGAATTTTCCAACGGTGGGTCGGCTTTTAAATATTATAATAAATAAAAAATATGATGTTGAAATTGTTGAAAGTTTTTCATTGGCTTATTTAAGCGGAGTTTAGCTCAATAACTTCCACATATTATGTTGAATTATCTGATTTTAAATCATGAATAAACGGAGAATAATATCTTTTAATCACTTTGGAAAAGCTTGCATTTAAAGCAGTTACATGAGAGATCTATTTTGTTTATGTTTGTGCGCAATATTTTGTGTTATGTCGAATTGTAGTTCGATCGAGTAGCACATCAATGCGCATGCTCACCACAAAGTTCCACTCAGCTATTTTCCCGGGCAAATACGAATTAGTTCGAGTCAAGACATTGACTGGAACAGACTAGCATTTTCTCCTTTACTTCGTCAGATACGGTGACGAGAGGCGTGGACTAACACAAGACCAACAGAATTATATTACCATCATGGCTGTCGACCAATTAACTCAACTCACATGTTTACGTTCCTGTATTCTTGTTCCAGTTCAATAATTTATTCTTGTTCCAGTTCAATGATTTATTCTAGAGAAAACGCTGATGTTTTCCTTCGAACTCCAGTGATCCTTTACTTATTCAAGTCAGATACGTACGGACATGGCCGACAATGTAAAATGGCCTGTTCAAACACGCTAACCGACCACCGTATAACGTTTTTATAATTTATCTATTTTAAATAAATACGGAAGTATTACTGAATAAACACAAATTGCGTTTGTCTTATTGTAAACAAACAGCCACCACAATTTACGATTGATCTGTTTAGGCCTTCCATTCGAATTTCCATATGCGTATGCGTGTGGGAATATGTAGGCATGCAATATAGTTTTGTTATATATATATATATTTATTTATAAAATACAGAAATTCAATGTAACATCAGTACCGTCGGTTTCAAAGCGGGAGGTTGATCGTGATTATCGTCAGCTGATCTCTCTCTCTCTCTCTCTCTCTCTCTCTCTCTCTCTCTCTCTATATATATATATATATATATATATATATATATATATGAATAGTATGTTGAAAGATTTCGTCTATTCAATTATACCTTTTTTATTTTTTAAATTTTTCTAATGGTTTTTGTTTATTAAAATAAAAAAAATTATAAATGTCCCATAGCGTAATGCAATACTCAAGGTCCCCCCTATTGAGTTCTGTTTGACAGTTTACTAACATGTCCGCTGAATTCGGAATTGAGACGTAAATTTACGCTCCCATTTCAACGGCAATGCGGGTTAGCCGCAACGGTTGACACTTCCATTGCTGAGTCAACAATGACTTTCGTACTGGGGTTCGAATCGTGCGATCGGTAGGGATTGTCTCCTCTCATACTGATGATTGCAGGTTTATACAGAAACACATGTGCATATGGGAAGTTAAAAAAATATTTAATAAAAAAATGTTTTTATTTTAATACAAAATAAACAATTATCAAAATTGTAAAAAAAAAATTAAAAAAGGTATAATTAAACAGACGAATTCTATTATTTTACACTGGGCAAAATTCAATTATCTGGGAGAGAATACTTCCCATATACAGTACATATTTATAAAAAACGTTTTACACTGGGCAAAATTCAACTATCTGAGAGAGAATACTTCCCATATGAAGTACATATTTTAAAAAAAGTTTTTACACTATGTACAATTAAACTATCTGGGAGAGAATAATTCCCATATAAAATAC
Organism: Sepiola atlantica; assembly: GCA_963556195.1. Lineage (NCBI taxonomy): Eukaryota > Metazoa > Mollusca > Cephalopoda > Sepiida > Sepiolidae > Sepiola > Sepiola atlantica. The sequence goes on along the minus strand of OY744534.1, from coordinate 96,411,647 downwards.
ATATTTGTACAAAATCTACTAACTTTGTCTTATCTCTAGTTAGATATAGAATGTCTTGAAGATTTAACGCATTGACCTCTATTTTCGGAAAATTAAAAATAGAATTAAAACCGTTTGAAATATCTCGCCTCACGAAAAAAAATCTAATTATCTCCCCTTTCAATTCACTCTTCAAGAAATAAGGAAATAAATTTGGTTCGTTGCTATGATATAGAATCATTTATATAATAATAATGTTATTTTAACATGTTTTTTAAAAGAATTGGGAGTTTTATAATACGCTGATTCAATCTATGAGTTTAGAGATAAAAACTTAAGCGTGACAGAATGACGAGCGGCCAAACTTCTCATCAAGATGGCTAGGAACATCAACAGATTTCTCCAAACTTAGTTGAGAGGTACGCCGGCGAGTCTATTTCAAATGTAGGCTAAACAGTAAAATACCACCAAAAAGACGGACACATCCTATTATATAGATTAAAGGACGCTTTTAAGAACGATGGTATCAAACAGAAGAAAAGATGACAATGAACTAGGAAACGAAGACTGACATTAATTGATAGATTTTATTTTACATAAACGACTTCAGCTTTTCTGTTCAACCAATTTCATTCCAGTGAAGTTTGCTAATTGCTAAAGTAAGTAAAATATTTGTTTCCTTTTGATTCATCTTTTTCTATTTATTTCCAATTAAATGAGTGAATCTTGAAAGATAGAGTATGTTAAGGTGACCTAACGCATTAGATCAATATTTGAAACGGGTGATTTTGTTATTAATATTATGTACTAGTTTAAACGTGTTGCTTACACCTCCCATATATATATATATATATATATATATATATAAAGTGGTGAACTAAAAGCGAACTTTTAGGAAAGGTAAAACCTATTGTGAAAAGTATACAGCTCAATATCCAGGCAATTTATTCAAGTTAAATATTTCCTTAAGCCAGGCAAAAGGCTTATGGAAATATTTAACTTGAATAAATTGCCTTTTTGCGGAATATACCTTGCTCTGAGCAACTGAATAGAAATACGCTTTGACTTTTGCTTTTCTTATTTCCTTTTCATCCTTCTACACACACACACACACACACACACACATATATATATATATATATATATATATATATATATATATATATATATATGGTAAAATGAAAAAGGAAAACCAAAAACTGGATGTTTTTTTATGTGTACATCAACGTTTCGTCTTTATTTATAAGACTTCATCAGGATGATGATATAGGGAAAAGATATCATGCAAGCACGGATACATGTAGGGTAGACATGTTGGGAAGAAAAATAAAATAAAATGAAAAATAATGGCAGCGTCTAGCTGGACGTCCGTACTTGTTAGAGAATGAAAAATGAGTGGGAGAAAAAAGGGGAAGGGTGGAGGGAGCAAGGACTACTGTGGCTGGCGATGAGAGAAAGAGGTGGGGGATGAGCAGGGGTAAAATGGATGGCAGAGAGAGATTGGAGGAAGAGGGGGAGGGGGTGTTTGACCAGATGGCTGTGGTCGAGATTGAAGGGGAAGAGTGAGTTGGAATGTTTGTGTGTGTGGGGTGTATGCAGGGAAATGGGGATGGGTAGAGAGGGAGGGGGGGGCTGTGATTTTGGTGGATGGGCGAAAGTTATAGTCTTAGAGAGCGTTTGAAGAAAATGAGGGAATTTAAGAAGAGGTATGGGAGAAAAAATGGATGAGATGGGGAAGAGGGAGGATTTGTCGTGATAGGGTGTGAAATATTTGAAATATTTGGAAAATGATAGCAATGAGTGAGGGATTGGAGTGGGTGGGGGAGGGGGGTGATTGAAAGGGTGGGTGAGGAATATATTTGAAATATTTGGAACATGAGAAAGTTTATTTGGACTGTAGTATTAAAAATGTGAGGGAAAAAAAATGAGGAAAAATAAGAGAAGATTCAGGGAGAAAAGGGAAGGGTGTGGGTGAATGGAAGAGTGTCATAAGGTTAGAGATGAAAATAAAAGTTAGCCATGATCAGGCAAAAGACTTTGTTCTGTGAGGATGATCTTGCTTATTAAGGGTGATAGGTTAAAGAAACCATTTCGCTGCTTGATAGTAGTGGAGGATGTGATGAGTGCAGTTTCCAATAATCTTCGCCGAGATTTGTTGTGGATGTGTTTAGTGATTTTGGCTTGTTCAAATTTGAATGCATGACCATATTCTAGAGCATGGGAGAAAAGTGCACTAAGAGGGTTGTTGTTTTTTATATCCCTTTTATGTTCATTTAATCGTTTCTTTAATTCACGTTGTGTTTCTCCCACGTAGAATTGATGGCAATCATTGCAAGGGACAGTGTATAAGCCGGCATGGGATGTGGGTGTTTTTTGGAAATGTCTGGATGTGTTTAAAGTTTGTTTTATGGATTGAGAAGTGGTTTGTACTATTGGAATGCCTAGTTTGTTGAGCGTGTTGCATATGGATGTGTTATTGGAATGCGTGGGTAGGAGAAGGGGTCTGTCTATGAGAGAGGTGTTAGGGGTTTGATTTTTTTGTGTGGTGTTTCTGGAGAATATTTGGAAGGCTTTTTTCTTGGCATTTAATATGAAATGTGTGGGGTATTGCAATGTTTTTAGGGAATTAAAAATGTATTTTATTTCTTCATCTATGTGTGGGGGGCTACATATTCTAAGGGCGCGTAGGAAGAAGCCTATAATTATACCTGTTTTGATCTTGCTATGATGGTGGGAGTAGAAATGTATGTAGTCATTTTTGTGAGTGTTTTTGCGGTGTACCTTAAATTCTAGTTTATTGTTGGACTTAATTATAAGAGTATCAAGGAAGGGAATAGAGCCGTTTATTTCAGTCTCATGGGTGAATTTTATGGAGGGTTCTACTGTGTTGAGTTTATCCTTAACATGAATGATTTGTGTGTCTGTGGGGAGGAAAATTAAAATATCATCTATGTATCTAAAGTATTCGATGTTAGGAGGTAGTCTATATTTGAAAGGACCGGATTCTAAGAATTCTAAAAAGAGGCAGGCCAATACACCGCTAAGGGGGTTGCCCATGGGGAGTCCAAATTTTTGTTTGTAGAATACTTCGTTAAATTGGAAATATGTTATGTCAGTGATGAGTCTAATTATTTCTATAAAAGTGTTGGGGGGAAAAGGTAGGTCGGTTTTTGTTTTCTTTATATGTGTGTGAAGTAAGTGTAGGCATTTTTTTACAGGTACGTTAGTGTAGAGCGAAGTGACATCTAGGCTGTGTATATTTTTATTTTCTACGTTGATGTTTTTTATTCTGCTAAGAAGGTCGCCTGAATTTTTTATGTGGGAGGGACTGATGGTACCCATTAGTGGAGTGAGGATGTTAGCTATGGCCCGTGCGATTTTGTGTGTGGTGCTACCTATGCTTGATACAATTGGACGCATGGGGGTGTCAGGTTTGTGGGTTTGTGGGTTTTGGGGAGCCCGTATAATGTGGGAATGATAGGGTGATACTCAAAGTCTTTTGCCTGATCATGGCTAACTTTTATTTTCATCTCTAACCTTATGACACTCTTCCATTCACCCACACCCTTCCCTTTTCTCCCTGAATCTTCTCTTATTTTTCCTCATTTTTTTTCCCTCACATTTTTAATACTACAGTCCAAATAAACTTTCTCATGTTCCAAATATTTCAAATATATTCCTCACCCACCCTTTCAATCACCCCCCTCCCCCACCCACTCCAATCCCTCACTCATTGCTATCATTTTCCAAATATTTCAAATATTTCACACCCTATCACGACAAATCCTCCCTCTTCCCCATCTCATCCATTTTTTCTCCCATACCTCTTCTTAAATTCCCTCATTTTCTTCAAACGCTCTCTAAGACTATAACTTTCGCCCATCCACCAAAATCACAGCCCCCCCCCTCCCTCTCTACCCATCCCCATTTCCCTGCATACACCCCACACACACAAACATTCCAACTCACTCTTCCCCTTCAATCTCGACCACAGCCATCTGGTCAAACACCCCCTCCCCCTCTTCCTCCAATCTCTCTCTGCCATCCATTTTACCCCTGCTCATCCCCCACCTCTTTCTCTCATCGCCAGCCACAGTAGTCCTTGCTCCCTCCACCCTTCCCCTTTTTTCTCCCACTGATTTTTCATTCTCTAACAAGTACGGACGTCCAGCTAGACGCTGCCATTATTTTTCATTTAATTTTATTTTTCTTCCCAACATGTCTACCCTACATGTATCCGTGCTTGCATGATATCTTTTCCCTATATCATCATCCTGATGAAGTCTTATAAATAAAGACGAAACGTTGATGTACACATAAAAAAACATCCAGTTTTT
>OY744534.1:96307331-96404831 GCA_963556195.1 Sepiola atlantica | reverse complement strand
ATTATCACAGAGGACACATTCACGTCATTTTTACCAACTCATCTTTTTATTTCGCAGACAATTGTTTCGGCTAACAACAAGATATTTATAAATATATAAACAAGTAAAAGATTAGTATAAGAATTGTACAGAATACGATATCTATTTCTTCATCAGTTTTTCAAAACAAGTGGTTTTAAATCAAATAGATCTTATTATTCCTTTCTTAAGCCATCGGTTTTCAAAGAATGATTTCTTATCGTCAGAGGAGAGAAAACAGAGTAGTTTGTAAAAGGGAAATTACCAAGAGTCAAAATTTGAAAAGATATGAAAATAAAAAAATAAAATGTAAAAAGAAAATATAGACAAAAGATCACCGTTTTTTTTCTAAAATAGGACTGGAGTTTACTTTACTTCAATTCTGCTTCTACAAACTCGTAAAAAGCCACACTAGGATCAGCTGATATTTTGTCGATGAATAAGAGCTACGTACACGTCTACCCATTTTTACGTTTTTAACCCTATGAATCATATACAAAAACTATATTTCCAAATTTTAACAACCGAAAGAACCGATATGCCGTGACTAAATACGTGTTATTCTATAAATCCCCCCCCCATTTTACATTCGTTTATCACTTTTATCCCCTACTCTCTCCAGTATTCCTTCGTTTTTTATCTTTAAATTTTTATTTTATTTTTTATTTCATTCTTACATTATTTCTTATTTACTTGCAATTTCTTTTATTGCTAAATAATTCAATCGATGTTTTATTTTCTCCTTATTTCACTCTTTTACTTCTACATATAAGTTAATGCATTTCGTTTCGTTACGTTCTTAAACCGAAACGAAATTATTCCCTAGTTAATTAGATGCATTCCTTGTTTTCCTACTTTCTAAACGAATAAATGATGACAAACATTTAAACGTAATCAGTATTTATGAAAACTCATTAAATTCTTTGAAATTGTTAATCACAGCGAAGAAAACCGAATTTCTTTAGTTACATTTGAAACCAGAATTTTAAACAACGAAAGAATAACAGTAACGTGTTAATTGAATTTTCATGTTTTATTAAAATTAAATGACTTTGTGAAAAACGAGTTCCAGCTCCAAAATATTTTAAGAAAACTAAAGATAAAACATGTTTGAAGTTGATATTAAAATAAGACCATTTCACGAATAAATGAATTTTAGTTGTATTCTGTCAACATTTTGAGATGCATTCATTCCAGAATAAGCAGGGAATATCACTTTAAGTTTGAGAAATGGGATTTTAGAATTTTCAACATATTAATGTACTTGCTATTCTATCTGTCGAGAGTTGTAACTATTAAAAAGTTCAGAATCTAAGACCAATGTCTGTTAAAGAACCGTAAAAATACTATAAGTGTGTGAAAATACATTAAAAAAAACTGGATACATGTTTTGAGAATCGTAAGATGTAAGTAAGAAAACATTACAATCTTATATTTAAAAAGGTGAGTATAAGTATGTTGAGGTGCGATTACTTCCGGTTTTTTATGAGAACATTCATTCAGCGCATCAATCCAATAATTGTTAATGACCGTTTTGGTCTATAACGATTGAAAGAAACTTTAAATTGGTGTAAAATCTTCTAACATAGGAGTTGAAATCTGCGGTCAGAGGTCAGCATAGGGTAAGCATGACCTCGACTTAAATGCATACTATTATACTAGCCCATGAACTGATTAAAATAAAGCAGATGATCCAAATATCGTCATAGAGTGACACAACGCGCGAGCCTCGATTTTCCGGCGAGACACTCATAAACAGAGGCTGTAAAAAGTCCGGTAAATAAGTATATTATAAGCCCTATTTGTTATGATTTAAAACCGACTGCACCCGTGCTGTTCTAATCTTTTGCATTACATATATCAGATATCACGCTCTTATTTTTTTTACTTTTCCTAATAATCGATCACGCTGCTTGGCTTCTCTCACACTCACCTTATATATATATATATATATATATATATATATATATATATATATATATATATATATATATATATATATAAGTAATCCAACAAAAGATATAAGCGTCAACTAATATCTTATAATTAGTGAAACATCCGGATAAAAACTGAAGCTCAATATACTGGATAGAGCATTAATATTATAATATAAAATGAAGTAATAAAATAAGGTGTCAATCAAATTTTATTAGAATTCTAAGTTCAAGCAAAGTATCCTTAAGTCCTTAGCTCATGAGTTTTCAAAGATAATTCTTCTCTTCAGAGGACCATTACCGCAGTTATACTACTACAGGTAATAACATTACGCTTTGAAAATATATAAAATTATATACACAAACACACAAAAATACATAACATCAAAACATATCAACCCAAAAACATACTTTTTGTTGAATCCATATAGTCCATCTAGGTCATACATATTGAGAAGCATAATGAGGAAAGACAATTACTCCAAGTTACAAACAGCAGTCCAAATACGTGTAATTGAAGGTGCCGACAAAGTTATCCAGACCCGAAATGTGTCAATATTCAATGTTAATGATAAATAAATCAAATAATATAGAAAGTCCAATCAAAGTTCCAAAATCCCGAAATGTGCAACCCAAGTCAAATAAAAGTTCGTTGTTTAATTAGAAAACCCGTTAAATCCGAATTGAGCAAAAAAAGACTGAATCCCAATCTCATCTTGCTAGCAATACACCAGCGATACAACCAGACATGACAAATCCTTAAAGAGCAGGAGGCGAATATCTACACACACTATATATATATATATATATATGTGTGTGTGTGTGTGTGTGTGTGAGAAAGGAAGGATGAGAGTAATCCGACGTGATGGGAAATGAAAAAAAAAAACATGAAAATATTTTCTTATATATTCATCAACGTTTCGTCTTTATTGTAAGACATCCTCAGGATGATAATTTGAAGAAAAATGTCACGCAAGTACATCGAAATTTTGAGTTGACATAATGCAGAGATGATAATGTAAACTCCAACTTTCATAATTTTCTATCTCTCTATTAGGTCGACTGGAAAGTTATTTCTTGTTATTAGGTTTAAAAACTAAAGGCCAATTTGACATATTTTATTTACTTTTTTAGCGACATAATCTCCATTATTGTTAAACGCTTATTTCCAACATTCAGTGACGTTCCCTTTACATTGCAATAACGCAATCATAAAAAACAAAATAACGTAGCTAATGAATCAAACATGAACACTCTACAAAAAGATATCTTAGAAACGAAAACAACGATATTTTCGAGATTCGCCAATTTTTTCTAGAATCAGGTTTTTACAAAAGTCCAATGTCAACAAATATTTTTCGGACCGTACTCTTAAATAATCGAATTGTGTCCGTTCCATCTGTCATTTTCTATCCTCTCACAGTATCGGTCACGTGTAAGGGAACAGACTGAGAATAGCACCAGTTTCGAAAGACACCGGTGGATTATCTGGTTGCATAGACCCAATAGGGGGACAGGGTATGAAGACGAAGCGTTGATGAATATATAAAAAATATCTCTTGGGTTTTGCTTTTTCATATATATATATATATATATATATATATATATATATATATATATATATATATATATATATATATATATATATATATATTAGTACTTCATGTATCCACATAAAATATTATAAGGGGATATAATTTTTTATGTATCCGTTTTCAGTATTTACTTCAACAGTGCTCGATACGTAAGTAGAGCTAGGTAGTAAGCAATGAAAATATATATGGCAATCAAGCTACACAGAGGCTCCCGTGTTTCATCCCTGGGGGGAATCGTCAGGCTAAATGCATCTGTGTAGCTTGATTGCCATATATATTTTCATTGCTTACTATATATATATATATATATATATATATATATATATATATATATATATATATATATATACACACACATTAATAAATGCGAAAGTACACTTTGTTCTTAATCAAGGGGCAAAACAACTATAAAAAGTTGTGCTTATATGACAAGGAATTTTTAAATGAACTGAGAACAAAACTGATTTAATCTATTATTCTGTGTAGTGTAGTATCGGCTCTGTTTTTATAAGATTGTGTGTGTGTGTGTGTGTACATATATATATACATATGCAATTTTCTGCATCTTAATCACTTACGAATGGAGATAATCGAACTAGTAAGTAAGCAAATAAACAACGAACGCTGCAATCACCATTAAACATAATTACATAAAAATACATGAAATATTTAGGTTATAAAAATCGTACATATTTCTAGACGGAGCGTCTTGGTCCAGTGGTAGAACGCTGGACTATAGAATCAATATCGAAGGTTCGATCTCTGTGTAAGTTAGCCATGCTGATGACGGCTGTGAGCCAGAAACACGTGTCCATGGATTACTTTTATGCACGTATAAAATAAATTAAAATGTATATTAACGGAAAAAATACGTCCTATGCAATTTTCTGCATCTTAATCACTTAGGAAAGTGAGACAATCGAAATAATAGTAAGCAAAATAACAACGAACGTAATCACCAATAAAAATAATTACATAAAAATACATCATATATATATATATATATATATATATATATATATATATATATATATATATGATGAATAAACGAAACAATGTTTCAGACAAAATGTAAAAATAAAAATGGAATAAAGTATAAGCAAATCCACAACTAGCAAAAATAAACTCAACAACACATATTGAAAAGTTCTACCAAAATATTTCGATCGTTAAAATACAATCATCATCAATCGGTTGCAGCACTTTAATTAAAAACAGAAAAGTTTTCAAATTCTACCGATTGATGATGATTGTATTTTAACCATCGAAATATTTCGGTAGAACTTTCAACATGTGTTTTTGAGTTTATTTTTGCTAGTTGTTGATTTTCTTATCCTTTATTCCATTTTTATTTTTACACACACATATATATATATATATATATATATATATATATATATATATATATATATATATATAATTATTAAAAGGAAACAACTATACACATATTAAGGTTGTATACATTATAAATTATTTCGACCCCTTAATTAGGTCTCCTCAGACGTATAAACATTTTCTCTCATTATTTGTTTTTTTGACGTAGTTGTTTATACGTCTGAGGAGACCTATTTAAGGGGTCGAAATAATTTATAATGTATACAACCTTAATGTGTGTATAGTTTTTTCCTTTTAATAATTCTGTGTTGCTCTTTTTAAATTACATTGAGCTCTGTTATTCTGATTCTCAACACAAAATTGAAATCTACACACTATATATATATATATATATATATATATATATATATATATATATATATATATGAGAAAGGAAGGATGATAGTAATCTGACGTAATGGGAAATGAAAAAGGAAAACATTAAGAAATATTTTTGATATATTCAGCAACGTTTTCTCTTTATTGTAAGACTTCCTAAATATGATAATTTGAAGAAAAATGTCATGCAAGTACACCGAAATTTTGGATCGACGTGATGGAGAGATAAAGGAAAGTAGTAATCGTGGCTACTGTGAGCGCTGGAGGAGAGTCCAGACCGGGAGAAGTCAGTGGTGGTTAAGAATGAAATGAATATGAAAAGCTTTGAGTGGGTACCATTAAGGCAGCAGTGAAATGCTGAGAGGTGAGAATATAATTGAACTTGCCTTAGAGTGGAAGAGATGAAAGGGGGAGGCTTATATCTTTTTCATGGTGAGGTGTGGCATGGATTTTGAGAGGCTGGGGAAAGAGGAAGGAAGGGTGATACTCTGTGTGTTTAATATTAATATATGTATGGTTTATTTTAATACATTTATTAATCAATTGTTTGTATTCAGATTTGTTAAATTAATTTATGAATTAATTACATAAATCTGTATTAAAATAAATTCATGAATTAATTAATTTAAAAAAAACAATCTATATTTACAAACATTGATGACTGCCGTCCTCTGCATATTCTGAAGATACACAAACCGCTCAGAGTAGCGACAAATAATAAAAACGTACCGGTAAACACCGGTCGACTATCGCCGAAAAAGCAATGGCAAAAAATCAGCATTTCTTTAGACAAGAAACACACAGGCACACGAGGAGTGGTCACATATTTTTTTATTTTATTCAAGTAGTGGTTTACATATTTTTACTATTCCCCTAATAAAGGTTTATTTATCACATTAATAGTTATAAAGTATCTGATACGATGATTACGTCAGCGGTTACAGTGAAAGCGAATATCAATTGTGTCTACAGCCAGACTGATGTCGAATTTCCTCCGAATATTCTCAACGACTTACTTTATAAATATAGAAAGGTCATGTCGTACGAGTCAAGATTATTACGAGAATAAAGCGAAACCGACGTCGCGGAAGATCAATATTTATTCTGAAACGCGGGGGAAAAACGAAGAAAAGGCAGATTGTTAACTTCTGTGTTCAGCTGTCTTAGTTATGGCAAATATGTTCCAAGAAGAGACAAATGAAATTGCAGAGTGCAGGCGCCAAAATAGGATGCATGCGTCACGTTGGAAAGAAATGAACTCTTCACTAATGCAGCAATCAGACGATACGTATTATTGGTTTTATGAATATGATTTCCGAGGAAGGCGAATGCGTTGTGCATTCAAATATGTTTGACAAACATGTGACTTACGTCATACAAGTTGTGTGTTCAGCGAGGGTTTATGGAAAACTATTGCATATTTGATGGGTATCATTACGTAGGTGTTGCTTTATTATTATTATTCGTATTTGAACCTATATTATAATTAGACAGTTTGTATGCAGGCTCCAGTAGGCTTGATAGACGTGCATCAAATTTGATGTGAAGCAACCTCTAGGTAACACGGGTACTTCCATATCTAATACTACTGACCTTGCTCCTACCACTACTTGTGATGATGATAATAATAATAATAATAATAATAATAATAATAATAATAATAATAATAATAATAATAATTATATATATATATATATATATAAATATATATATATATGGTAGTGTGTTTTTAAAGCTGTGGACAATGCAAATTTCAGGGTAAGATGTAAGTTGGAAAGAATGAACAAAAACAATAAATCGAATACGAAACATGACTTACTATTTATTTTTCCTGAAATCTTACATAACAGCAAGAGTGTTGTTAGCTGTTTGTGTGATGTCCGGATGATTAAAAAATCATGATTTAATATTTCGGGAAAAGAAACTTCCCTTTGTCAAAAATAATCAATACCAGAAGAAATTTCTCCGACTATATATATATATATATATATATATATATATATATATATATATAATAAAGAATGATAGTTTGTTTGAAGCATTGCTGAGAATTGTAGTAAATATGTTAAGAAGGCTGGGGGCAATGCAGAGCGCCGGATTACTTGAAGCTGTAAAAAACAAAAATAATAAATTAAAGTGATGAATTACTTTTTATTTTTATTTACAATCTTAGATAACAGCAAGTGTGGGGTCGTCTGTGTTTGTTGTCTGGATGATGATTAAGAATCATTTAAATATTTCGGGAAAATCTTCCCTTTTTACAAAATGAGCGAATTCTCCACACAGACGGACTTTTCCCTTTGGATTCTATTTATGTAAGATTGTAAAGAAAAATAAATAGTAAATATCCCCCTTCGATTTACTATTTTTCTTCTTTCCAGATGCTAACCAAGCCGGCACTCTGCATTGTCCGCAGCCTTCTAACATATTTACAATAATATATATATATATATATATATATATATATATATATATATATATATATATATATATATATGACAGCTGCTTTTAACAGGTTTGGACTCTCGCTGATTCATCAGATTTTTCATATTGACAGAGTGGGTAAGGGCTTCGGAATTTAGGTTATAACATGACTCGTCGTCGAGGGTTTCCATTCATGCAACCAGCATGAATAATTTATCTCTACACTGACGATTCCCGAAAGGATGAAACGTATACATATATAGATAAACAAATTTTCATAATTATTTGTCACCTCTAATCTGAACATAGTAGTGAGTAATATTAACACAACCGTCATCATAGCTTTAATGCATGTTCCTTCATCAGTTGAACACTGTCGACGACAGCTGCATCTAATAGGTTTAAATTCTTGCTGATTTATCAGGTTGTTCATACTGGCCGAGTGGGTTAAGACATCGGAATTTGAGTTAAAAATAAATGTTTCGTGTTCCAGGATTTCGAATCCTGCGACCAGTATAAATACTTTATTTCTACAGTGACGAAAGGATGAAACGTACACGTATGTAGATAAATCCCATCCATTCACTGTGGAAGCCCCCAGATGCCGGAGAACTTTCTACTCAAATATGTTCTTTCCACGTGCTGCTGGCCTCTGGAACTCCCTCCCTGCCCCCTGTTTCCCAAACAGTACTGACATGTAGAAATGTAAACTAATGTAAACAGACATCTCGCTAGGCAGATCCCAATTTAGGTTCACCCCCCCTCCCCCCCCCCAAACCTTCTCCCTTTTTTCTCAGTAGCCCCTTACGTCTACAGTGGCGGCCTGCCTTGTTTGGTGTGAACTATGTTAAATATAAATAAAAAATCAAAAATATTTATATATATATATATGAATGTATAAAAATCTATGTGAAACGTATATATTTTAATATATCTTTCATTTATTTTCTATATTTTGACGTGTAGGAATCTCAATTGTCTCTTATGTATAAAAAAAATAAAAAAAGCTTTTCTTAAACGGAGAACAACATTTTCGGCTGCGATCCTTCGGCCTTCGTCAGGGTTACGGGGGATTGTGTGTGTACGGTGGGAGGTAGGTGATGGTAGGATGAGGAAAAAAAGGTGGGGAATACCAGTGAAATGGTGAATATATATATATATATATATATATATATATATATATATATATATATATATATATATATATAATAATGGTAATAATCCAGGTGAAAAATATCCACAGGGTGGTAATCCAGAGAATTTTAACCGGGTTTATAAAAAGTGCTCAATATCAAAATAGAGCTTTATATATGATAGTTTTATTTACACAGACATGTACAAAATCTGCGACACTGGCATGTCGATGTTATCGATCAACAGTTACTATAAACTGAGATCTCATCAGGCAGAGTTAGAATCCGATCTTAACCTCAGATCATATTTGGAGAGAATGAAGAGGAGGGGTAGAGACAGAGAAGAAGAAGGAAAGAAATTTAACATTTCAAAAATTAAAGCCGTTAAAAAATTAAAATTAAAATTAAAAATTAAAAATTAAAAATTAAAAAATCTAAAAATCTAAGGTCTAGAATTTGAAACAGACAGGGCAAATAAATAAATAAATAAATAAATAAAAAAATAAGAATATATGGTGGAAAGAGGAACAAATAATGATGAGGGGAGAGACACATAGAGGAAAAAAGAAAAAGAAGAAGAAGAAGGAGAGAGAGAGAGGGCGTCTGTTGATTTAGGTCGGGAGGGAAGGAGGGGGGTAGTAGACATGCACGAATTAAGTGTCAAAAAACCGTCGAGTTTATAAATGTCTTTTTCCAAGTGAACTGTAGTATGCGTGCGTGCAAACTGGGCTGATTGTTATATTGGTTGGGGCGGTGATAAAATGTGTCGCGGTTCCGGGTCTTTATATTGTCTTTATAATTTGTCTGGAGTTAATTTGAATAAATAAGTATATTCGTTAAATTTAACAGGAATAGTAGTAGTAGTAATAATAATAATAATAATAATAATAATAATAATAATAATAATAATAATAATAATAATAATAATAATAATAGTAGTAGTAGATACCATTAATAATTGAGGTGAAATAATGAAAATAATAATAAATGAAGTATAATAAAAATACTAAAAAATACCAAAAAATATTTAAAAATATAACTAAAAGAATGACTGGAAAATGCTGGCGTTATTAATTATTAATAATAATAGTAATAATAATAATAATAATAATAATAATAATAATAATAATAATAATAATAATAATAATAATAAAAATAATAATAATAATGGTAATAATAATAATAATAAAAATAATAATAGTGGTCAATAATATTTTAGAGTTTATAAAAATAATAGTTTAGGAAAGAAATAGAATAATTAAGGAATATTAGGAATCCTAGGGGGTAGTGATTATCATAATAATATTAAATAATGATAATGATAAGATAATGTTTGCCGATATTATGATATGGGTTAATGGTTGCAATAATGCTGATCATATAAAAATAGTGGTTTAACAGACAACAGTAATCAGAGTGGTAATCCCAGAAATCTTAACAATAGTAGTGATGATAGTGAAAAATTATAGAAGTAGTCATAATGGTGGCAATAACAGTAGTAGTAGTAATAATAATAATAATAATAATAATAATAATAATAATAATAATAATAATAATAGATACCCCTAATAATTGAGGTGAAATAATGAAAATAATAATAAATGAAGTATAATAAAAATACTAAAAAATACTAAAAAATATTAAAAAATATTAAAAATATATAACTAAAAGAATAACTGGAAAATGCTGGCGTTATTAATTATTAATAATAATAGTAATACTAATAATAAAAATAATAATAATAATAATAATAATAATAATAATAATAATAATAATGATAATAATAATGGTAATGATAATAATAATAAAAATAATAGTTTAGGAAAGAAATAGAATAATTAAGGAATATTAGGAATCCTAGGGGGTAGTGATTATCATAATAATATTAGATAATGATAAGATAATGTTTGCCGATATTATGGTATGGGTTAATGGTTGCAATAATGCTGATCATATAAAAATAGTGGTTTAACGGACAACAGTAATCAGAGTGGTAATCCCAGTAATCTTAACAATAGTAATGATGATAGTGAAAAATTATAGAAGTAGTCATAATGGTGGCAATAACAACAATAATAATAATAATAATAATAATAATAATAATAATAATAATAATAATAATAATAATAATAATAATAATAATAATAATAATAATAATAATGATAATAAAGATAATAAAAATGGCAGTGGAGGCAAAAGTAAGGTAACGGTAAAACATGGCAATATTATTAATAATAGTGCTACTGTTAATTTCATTGCTGCAAATAACAATAACTATGATAGTAACGTCGGACATGGTGTCACCACTGATAACAATAATTATCTTGATAAAAAGTACAGAAATCATTATTATTATTATTATTATTATTATTATTATTATTATTATTATTATTATTATTATTGTTGTTGTTATTGCCACCATTATGACTACTTCTATAATTTTTCACTATCATCATTACTATTGTTAAGATTACTGGGATTACCACTCTGATTACTGTTGTCCGTTAAACCACTATTTTTATATGATCAGCATTATTGCAACCATTAACCCATACCATAATATCGGCAAACATTATCTTATCATTATCTAATATTATTATGATAATCACTACCCCCTAGGATTCCTAATATTCCTTAATTATTCTATTTCTTTCCTAAACTATTATTTTTATTATTATTATCATTACCATTATTATTATCATTATTATTATTATTATTATTATTATTATTATTATTATTATTATTATTATTATTATTATTATTATAATTATTATTATTATTATTACTATTATTATTAATAATTAATAACGCCAGCATTTTCCAGTTATTCTTTTAGTTATATATTTTTAATATTTTTTAATATTTTTTAGTATTTTTTAGTATTTTTATTATACTTCATTTATTATTATTTTCATTATTTCACCTCAATTATTAGGGGTATCTATTATTATTATTATTATTATTATTATTATTATTATTATTATTATTATTATTATTATTATTATTATTATTATTATTATTACTACTACTACTACTGTTATTGCCACCATTATGACTACTTCTATAATTTTTCACTATCATCACTACTATTGTTAAGATTTCTGGGATTACTACTCTGATTACTGTTGTCTGTTAAACCACTATTTTTATATGATCAGCATTATTGCAACCATTAACCCATATCATAATATCGGCAAACATTATCTTATCATTATCATTATTTAATATTATTATGATAATCACTACCCCCTAGGATTCCTAATATTCCTTAATTATTCTATTTCTTTCCTAAACTATTATTTTTATAAACTCTAAAATATTATTGACCACTATTATTATTTTTATTATTATTATTATTACCATTATTATTATTATTTTTATTATTATTATTATTATTATTATTATTATTATTATTATTATTATTATTATTATTATTATTATTATGATTATTATTATTATTATTATTATTACTATTATTATTAATAATTAATAACGCCAGCATTTTCCAGTCATTCTTTTAGTTATATTTTTTAATATTTTTTGGTATTTTTTAGTATTTTTATTATACTTCATTTATTATTATTTTCATTATTTCACCTCAATTATTAATGGTATCTACTATTATTATTATTATTATTATTATTATTATTATTATTATTATTATTATTATTATTATTATTATTATTACTACTACTACTACTATTCCTGTTAAATTTAACGAATATACTTATTTATTCAAATTAACTCCAGAAAATTATAAAGACAATATAAAGACCCGGAACCGCGACACATTTTATCACCGCCCCAACCAATATAACAATCAGCCCAGTTTGCACGCACGCATACTACAGTTCACTTGGAAAAAGACATTTATAAACTCGACGGTTTTTTGACACTTAATTCGTGCATGTCTACTACCCCCCTCCTTCCCTCCCGACCTAAATCAACAGACGCCCTCTCTCTCTCTCCTTCTTCTTCTTCTTTTTCTTTTTTCCTCTATGTGTCTCTCCCCTCATCATTATTTGTTCCTCTTTCCACCATATATTCTTATTTTTTTATTTATTTATTTATTTATTTATTTGCCCTGTCTGTTTCAGATTCTAGACCTTAGATTTTTAGATTTTTTAATTTTTAATTTTTAATTTTTAATTTTAATTTTAATTTTTTAACGGCTTTAATTTTTGAAATGTTAAATTTCTTTCCTTCTTCTTCTCTGTCTCTACCCCTCCACTTCATTCTCTCCAAATATGATCTGAGGTTAAGATCGGATTCTAACTCTGCCTGATGAGATCTCAGTTTATAGTAACTGTTGATCGATAACATCGACATGCCAGTGTCGCAGATTTTGTACATGTCTGTGTAAATAAAACTATCATATATATATATATATATATATATATATATATATATATATATATATATATATAAGTGAATGATATTAGTTTTACCTCCATTAAACTCAAATAATTAATTAGATTTGACACTGATTTCGTTTCTTTACGATGAATTTACGGGATTGTTTAAAGTATTCTAAATGAATAATTGACGTTATCGAAATATAGAGAGTAAAAATGTCAATGTGTCTCCTAAAATAACTTTCAGTTTCTTCGTTTCTTTCATTCACGGAATAATATTTAAAGTAATTCTGTGTTGCTTCTCTTGCAACTAGTATAAAATGTTACAGGGATAAGTATATGTTTACTAGTATATGTTTACTAGTATATGTTTACTAGTCTATGTTTACTAGTCTATGTTTATAGTATATGTTTACTAGTCTATGTTTACTAGTCTATGTTTATAGTATATACGATTATCATCTAACCGCGTATATATTGCTCTCATCTTACGGGACAAGCTCTCTGTCACGCGTTGTCTGTATTTCGCAACGCATGCCAATTAAACTGTTCTATTCCTTCGGTAATTTCAGAACTCAATGACTGTCCTCTGCAATAAGGCAGGTCTAATATACAACTCGTTCGATCGAGGCGACTACTTCAGTTGTATGTGAATATGCAGACTAGAATAATTGGTAATAGATGCAATCAATTGGGGTCGTAGCCCCAATCTATAGGGAATTTCTAAGAGTAAATTGAGCTCGTCAAGCCTATACTAGTCCGAAAGCAAGAAGTCCACGTGAGTTGTATAGCTGAAATGAGTTCATGGGGTTAGGGACAGTAATTCAGAATGTTTCCCCAACAATGTGTGTGCCAATAGGATACAGAATAAGAAGAGAAAACAGATTCAAAATCATGGGGGGGGGAGATGAATTAAACCACGTGTCTTTGTTTTTTGGTTATTCAGTTTTAATGTTTGTTGCTTCGATCAATCTATATCATTTCAGGCTTACGCATTTATGGATTTGTTCAGTAAAACTAACAAAATAATGAGCGACAACAAACTCATGAAATGCCAATGCAAGCAATTAAAACCTTAGTCCGTGCCCGGAAATGTAGAATATTAGAATATGGATATCATAGTGAAGCAAAAGTTGCGCAATCACTAACAGCAGTCATCAAGATCAATCACTGTGCTGCGCCAGGGATGAATTCAAGACGCATCGAAACAATTCCCATACATAAAGTATTGTTGCCACATCTTGGCTGGTGCATCATCCACTAGTCTCTCTCTCTTAGACAAGGTCCAAAAAAGAGTCGTCAACTCAATAGGTCCTTTACTATCCATCAAGCTCCAGCCCTTATCTCATCGCTGCAATGTTGCTTCCTTGTGCCTGTTTTAGAAGTGCTTCAATAGAATGTGCTCCGATGAACTTGCTGCTCTGGTACCCCCACGACGTAAATTCACTAGACCAACCCGACAATCTGCCAATCCCATCCATTCACTGTGGAGGTCCCCCAGATGCCGAAGAGCTTTCTACACCAAAAGCTACTTTCCCCGTGCTTCTGGACTCTGGAACTCCCTCCCTGCTCCTTGTTTTCCTGACATTATTGACATGAAGAAATTTAAAACTAATGTAAACAGACATCTTGCTGCGAAGCCTCCAATTCATGTTGACCCCCCAAACCTTCACCCTTTTTTCTCAGTAGCCCCTTGCGTCTACAGTGGCGGCCTACCTTGTCTGGGGTGAAATATGTTAAAGAAAAAAGCTTGGAACATGTATTTTAAACAATATTTTATAGGAATACGTTTTTGCATCAGATATAAAGTCAAGTAAGATTTCTCCTGTTTCTATTTCTTAAACAAAAACTACATGATATCGATTCGTTCATTATCGTCCTTTATTTGTCCGTGTTCTGAAAACGAAATAATTTAATTTCCAATCGCTTTATTATATTTTGATGTTGTCTTCTCACATATTTATGTTTTGATTACTAATGCTATAGATGGATTCGGAGGAGATAACCCACCTTCAGTAGCAAGTCCTCACACTGTTAGCAGATTCACAGAGTTCGAATATTTCGTAGAGTATATAAAATACTAAATTTACACACTACAAATGCTATTCTTTCTTAATGAATACATAATAATTAGTGTTAATTTTATTCATTATTTGCTTCGTATATTAAACAAGATACGTAAACGTGTGTTTGTACCACTATATTTGTTTCATAAAAACATAAAAATACTTCTGCGAACTGTATCGACACATTGTTTAATTTTTATTAAAACGTTTTTATTACTGGCATGCAAGTTCATACTACTATACTATTTATCAACCCTAACCCTTAACCTAACCCTAATTATATTCATTAGATTGTTCTTGTAAAATACTTATTATTCTTACAGTTTGAACATTTAATTTTCAGTTTTTATGACGTCCTGTTGGTTTGGATGATGTTGTAATTATTGCTTAATATTTTACTACTGCAATTACTACTACTACTACTACTGCAACTACTACTACTACTACTACTACTACTACTGCAACTACTACTACTACTAAAACTACTACTACTACTACTACTACTAATAATACTACTACTACCGACAATAATAATAGTAGTAATGATGAATAGAGTTTTGAGTAAACTAAACTAAATATACCCCACAATACGATTAATGGATGTCGATCAAAATTGGAATAAGGATACTAGACATAGAGTTTAGTCGACTTATATCTTCAGGTGTATCTTGTTGAACTCGGTAATACTTCTGTCAAACTCGGGAATCTGCAGGGAACTTCGAACGGAACACTTTATTTATGCTCTCCATTCAGATTCCCAAGTTCGACAGAAAGATGTCCGAGTTCGACAAGGTACACCTGAAGAAGTTCGGAGGTTACATTGGCCGAAACGTTGTGAGAATGACACTGAAGATGAGAACAGTAGTTTGAATGAACCCAATTATACAAATAATCAATATTCTAAAATAAAAATCCGAAACATTGAAAGTGTGTGTTCAATTATACGTGTTTCGACAAAAGCTACGACTGTTGTTATGTAGATGCACTCAGTTCGTCAATGATATTACGTTTGAAACTCTCAATTTTAAATGTAATTCCTTGCCAAGATTTAATGGTCAGCCATGATTACTTTGCAGAAATGCAGCCAAAACGTATGAGAAAACTGCTTCTAATTGCATGTGAGCCTACAAAAGATACAAACAAAAAATTCCGTGAAACATTTTTGGAAAGAGTAATATCAATTTTTCATACCATGTTATAAAATATAGATGTATAGATATGTTTACTTACATTCACCTTGACTGTTCGTCAAATACATATGCTTCTTGAAACTGTCGGTTGGATTCTACTAGAAGAGTTTTTTTTTTGTTCAGCACTAAATAATTGTTAGTAAATCGTTTGTTAAAATGTAAATGTTTTTCTTTCCGTTGAATAAAATTATTACATTATGCATTATTAATAACATATTGTTGCAATATTTTTGCGAATTTATAAATATTTAAAATATGTATTTACTACAAACCTCGAGGGTGGCCGTTAGATTATCTTGGCTTCATTAAAGTAGAACGAATAAGTAGTTATTTGCGTAAAAGAAGAGTATTATCTTGGTCCTAGAATATAGAACAGTATGATCTTGGTCCTAGAATATAGAACAGTATGATCTTGGTCCTAGAATATAGAACAGTATGATATTGGCCTTAGAATATAGAACAGTATGATCTTGGTCCTAGAATATAGAACAGTATGATATTGGTCCTAGAATATAGAACAGTATGATCTTGATCCTAGAATATAGAACAGTATGATCTTGGTCCTAGAATATAGAACAGTATGATATTCGTCCTAGAATATAGAACAGTATGATCTTGGTCCTAGAATATAGAACATTATGATCTTGGTTTTGATAATATAGAACAGTATGATGTTAGTCCTAGAATATAGAACAATGTGATGTTGGTCCTAGATATGGAACATAATGATATTGGTTCTAGAATATAGAACAGCATGATCTGGGTCCTAAAATATAATACATTATGATCTTGGTCCTAGAATATAGAACAGTATTATATTGGTCATAGAATGTAAAACAGCCAGATATGGGTCATAAAATATAATACAGTATGATCTTTGTCCTAGAATATATAACAGCATTATCTTGGTCTTATGATATAGAACAGTATGATCTGGGTCCTAGAATATAGAACAGTATGGTCTTCGTCCGATAATATAGAACAGCACGATGTTGGTCCTAGAATATAGAACAGTATGATCTTTGTCCTAGAATATAAAACACTATGATCTTGGTCCTATAATATAAAACAGTATGATCTTTGTTCTAGAATATAAAACAGTATGATCTTGGTCCTAGAATATAAAACAGTGTGATCTTGGTCCTAGAATATAGAACAGTATGATCTTGGTCCTAGAATATAAAACAGTATGATCTTGGTCCTAGAATATAAAACAGTATGATCTTTGTCCTAGAATATAGAACAGTATGACTTTGTTCATAGAATACATGTAAGAAACAAAATGTGAATCTGGATGCGTATGTTGTCGATGTGATTGATTAAAATATGTTTTAAAAGAATAAGTCTGGCCTGATTATTCCCGTTAACAGTATTAAATAATGAACGATATTTTACTGCGTTTTAAGATTCGTATATATATATATATATATATATATATATATATATATATATATATATATATATATATATATATCCGAAAGCGCTTTGGGAAGCTTTGGCAATTTTATCAGCCAGTTTCCGTCTGAAACTAAGAACCTACTCAGAAAAACGGAAAGGATCATAGAATAAATATCCAGACACTAGATTCCGTTATTTTTAATGATAGTTGTATAAAAGAAAAGATGCTGCTAAGATACACATAAATATATATATATATATATATATATATATATATATATATATATGTATATATATAATAATTTATAATAATAATAAGTAACAATACTAATAATACATAAACGATTAATAAATACATAGATAAAGGTATATATATATATATATATATATATATATATATATATATATATATATATATATATATGTAAATTAATAAATATATAATCGAAATAATCAAACTATAAAAAATAGCCCTTAGTAACGATAGGACATAGCCTCCTGAAGACGGTCGAGAGACCGAAAGCGCTCGAGGAATGGCCGACAACAAAACACCAGGGGCAATACTCCATCGGTTAACACCTGAGAACCGCAGAATTGCTCGCCGCGTCGAGAGATTGACATGAAAGATTGTGAAAAGAGAAAACTCCGTGGTCATAAATGAAGCTTGCATAAACAATGACTTGCTGCCGAACTACACTCCCCCCACACACACACATATATATATATATATATATATATATATATATATATATTCACGATTCATAGTAAGTTGCCCTCTCCATGTTTAACTAGTAACACAGCTATATATGCTTTTTGTATTTGTGAATTTTCTTGCGCTTAATCCGCTTATAAGTAAATATGTCGGCTATTCCTCGATGCTATGAAAGCAGGGATAACTCTGTTGGGAGGTTTCAGAACTGAACAGAGTAATAAGAAGCATTGGCATTGGCACATACATAATGTTTCGCAGCTATGTTGATTTTTTTTTACCTGAATTGTGTTCGTTCAAAATACAAAGTTGCTAATTCATAAACTAAAGAGTCTTGTATGGGGAGGCTTGTATTATTTCTGCATATACCGACATGCGATGGTCTAGGAAACAAGGTATTATATTGTATCATGGAACATTATGTAAAGATAGAAATTATCCATCTATATGTGTGTATGGAAATGGACTTAATTATAGTTGACATATTTATGTATCTTAGTGTACCGTTCGGTCCTCATGTCAATTTGATGCAAAAATTAGATTCTGCTTTAGAAAGAAAATTGAATGTCTTCAATAGTTTGGTGCGTCGACGGTGGAACAACAGAAGACTTAAATTCAAAACGGAAATTAATGTTTATAATGCTTGTATTTTGACGACTTTATTATAGGAATGTGAAACCTGGATGGTACATAAAAGACAGATCAAAAAGTTTACAACCATTTCATTTGCAATTCCTTCGTAGGACCTATGTGTGAGATGAGAGTACGTAGTTACTGTAAAAAGACAGATTATAAACTGAAACCCAAATATAAAGAAATTTCTAAAGACCTTTCGAAAAATATGAAATTCTAAATTATCAACGTCTTTTCGTATTAGATTCAATAATGCCAGTTATTAGGATGAAATCGAATGATAGTTGATTAAGTTTATAAACGAATAATATTTCATTTCTACAATCATTGAATTTGATTTTCATGTCCCGTTTGTTTAAACCTGTTATACTTCACCACGACAATACACCTGATCACTACACTTTGAACATCCTGCTGTTTCTGAACAGTAACTAGAAAAATAGTGCACGAAATAGAGCAGCATAGAGATGAGACATCAGTATTAGTATTTCTCCAATATGACAGAAGTTGCTGAGAACATGAAAGTTAAGTAAACGGACAGATAATTTCAAAAGAAAAT
Organism: Sepiola atlantica; assembly: GCA_963556195.1. Lineage (NCBI taxonomy): Eukaryota > Metazoa > Mollusca > Cephalopoda > Sepiida > Sepiolidae > Sepiola > Sepiola atlantica. Next base: position 96,385,104 of record OY744534.1, on the reverse strand, counting down.
GGTTTGGATTGACCTGCGATTATTTCTGTAGTAAATTATGTCTGAGCAAAGCAGGCCTTAGAGGTCATAGTTAGATTAATCTCCAACAAGAACCTGAGAACTATCTCCTTCGAGAGTTAGCCAATATGAAACATATGCGGAATAACGTCCCAATCTATTCCTGGACTAAAATCTTAGTATGAGATTCCGCAAAATAAACAACTTTTAAAGGTCAAAATATCTGCAATGTCCCTTCCAGAGAATGTAACAATATGTTGGTCTTAAAATAAGCTATATTCAATAATGTAAATTCCAAAAGCAATTGGAATAATCTATATCGAGTTTTCTGCCATATTATATATATATATATATATATATATATATGCACATTCATTGCATTCCGTATTTCTTAAAGAGGTAAAATCATATATAACTAAATGTTGCATCCTTGTGCTTGTTTTACAAATACTTCAAGGGATTGTGCTCCGATTTACTAGCTGCTCTAGTGTCCCCTCGACGTAAATACACTAGAACAACTCGACAATCAGCTAGGTCCCATCCATTCACTGGAGAGGTCCCCAGATGCCGGAGAGCCTTCTACTCCAGCTGCTTCTTTCCTCATGCTGCCGGCCCCTGGAAATCCCTCGCTGCTCCCTCTTATCCCGACTGTACTGATGAAGAGGTTAAAAAATAATGTAAACAGACATCTCGCTGCACAGATTCCAACTTAGAATAACCCCCTTAACCTACTCCCTAATTCTCAGTAGCCCCTTAGGTCTACAGTGGCGATCATCCTTGTTTGGGTCGAAATATCTTTTTTTTTTAAACTTCACTTGTTTTTATTTACTTGTTTTTAATAAACTGTTTTATATTGTTAGTTAATACTCACACTTAAAAGGCAAAGCAAGCAAGTCGCAGAAATCGCGATTCATAGTGTAATATAATCAATAAAGGAATTGAAAGCCTTGCATCTCTTATATTCTATATCATATATAACATAATATCCACCAAAGACAACAACTGTAAAATAGGTCAAATATCATAACGATTGTAAATGCGCAGTATTGAATCGGATAATAAATGGCCAATAAATATTTAAAACAAAAAATGACAGAATCACCCGGAAAGTCAAACGTGAATAACGGAAAACAGAAAACATTAAACAAAGACAGGAATGCACATAAGTTTTATGGCTTTTAAAATCGAATATGTTTTATGCAAGAAAATGTCTAAACACAATAAAATAATCGATTAAATATAAAAGATGAGAAACAAATATTCATACTATTATAAGTGTATCATCATTTAATAAAAATATTCATACTATTATAAGTGTATCATCATTTAAAAAAAATATTCATACTATTATAAGTGTATCATCATTTAATAAAAATCCCGTTCGACATTATTTACTCGGGGAAATATGATACTTTTATACGTCAATGCTCTATTCGATCCGTTTATTGACCTACCATGTTGCAATCATTTGGCAGAAAAGGGACATTTGTCGATTAATAATAACTATAAATCAAAGATAAAACAATAATATATAACGTATGTCCAAAAGCGGTCTCATAAAATATAAAGACACGTACAACATATATATGTAAAAGATATCAGATAGTAATATTTACTCGTAGCCGTTTTGTTATATATTCATATATATATATATATATATATATATATATATATATATATATATATATATATATATATATTATTGAAATGACTCAAAGCTTCATTAGACTATATATATATATATATATATATATATATATATATATGTAAAGGAGTAAGGCTACCAACATTTGTAGAATGTTTTTTTCAACATTTATTTATTATTTTGTTGTTTTACCATTTTATAATTTTATATAACGCGTTTCAAGCGGTGGTCCGCTTTCATCAGATATGAAAATCCATTTGAAGAAATGTCTTTCGATTTGAGTAAAAAAAAAAAAAAAAAAAAAAATTTTACTCAAATCGAAAGACATTTCTTCAAATGGATTTTCATATCTGATGAAAGCGGACCACCGCTTGAAACGGGTTATATAAAATTATAAAATGGTAAAACAACAAAATAATAAATAAATGTTGAAAAAAACATTCTACAAATGATGGTAGCCTTACTCCTTTACATATATACTTTTCTCTCGTTGGAACTGCACTAATACTGCACTACCCTCTTTTCGATATATATATATATATATATATATATATATATATATATATATATATATATATATATATAGTAAGCAATGAAAATATATATGGCAATCAAGCTACACAGAGGCTCCCGTGTTTCATCCCCGGGAGGAATCGTCAGGCTAAATGCCTGATGATTTCCCCCGGGGATGAAACACGGGAGCCTCTGTGCAGCTTGATTGCCATATATATTTTCATTGCTTACTACCTAGCTCTACTTACGTATCGAGCACTGTTGAAGTAAATACTGAAAACTGACACATGAAAAATTATATCTCCTTATAATATTTTATGTGGATACATGAAGTACTAATATATATATATATATATATATATATATATATATATATATATAATTATTTTTTCCAAGACATTCTAATCAAATAACTTTTTACTCTGTTTGAATTTTTCTGATGAGTTCGTAGTGTTGCAGAGACGATATTGACATACAGATGTTGTTTGGCTCACGGCAAATGAAATGGACCGTAAAAATAAATCTCACAGAAATGTGATATTTTTTGGAAATATGATGAATAAAAATAAAAATATAAAACATGGTTATTGGAATATTAAATGAACCTGACTTTTTTTCCATTTTCGTTATAATAATATTTAGGGCAATTTTCGGAAGTATTTCCTTCTTCTCACCTTATATAAAGTGTGAACATAGTTTTATATATATTTATACATACAAGCTTACCCATGACCCGTGACTCGTGTTTGATTTCTTATAACTTGTTTAAGTATAATAAAAGCAAATCTATGAATCATGAATGCAGTAGATAGAATTGCGGCAGGCCATGCAAATCTGCAGATGGTCTAAATTCGATAAGTACTTTAAATATTAAAAAATGTAAGTTTATTCTACAGTTTTTGTTATTGTAACCCTTGATTCCTGTATTCTATCATTCTAAAATACGCCCGGAAAAGGGGTACTTGAGGGAGCGACCCGTATTTAGATTTAACATCTAGTGTAGTATATTGGCAATACTAAAAGGAAAAATACAGAATAATTAGGGCGATTTTCATAATTAAATCCTCGATTTGGTTCAGTCATCCGTATTGAAAATGTTAAAAACGTAGAATATGAAATAATTTAGTGAATTTTGGAAAATAATTACTCGATTAAGAAGTCACCGGTGACGGAGGGTGCAATGAGAGTAGATATTAGCGCGAGGATGAAATTACCTCCGATTCCTGTTTGAATAACTGTGTGAGAAGTTGATTAGCATAGAACAAATGTAAGAACGTTCGAACTGAATGCATATTTTCTGAAAACACCCTTCACGAATTGACGTACGAATGTTCCTGCTCAATTCGCCACCAAAGTTGTCCCACTAGACATATGGTCCTTATCACAGCATCTCTTTACGCGTCAGTAGAACGATTTCTTGTTTTGGGTGAGCACAAATGAAATAGAATGGAATATTGCTGTGGCCATAAAGGGTAAACTAAGACAGACAAGTAAGCATCAAGGGTATGTATTACTGAAAGTAGATGAGTAATGTGCTATCATCAATTACTTCTAATTTAGTAATGGATGCCATCTTTGTTACCGCCATTATCATTATTTATAAGATTTCATGTAGTGACGAAATAAAGTAGAAGACAATAACATGTATGCAATTATTATTTAATTGGTCTCGTGTAAATCCTGCGGTTTATGTGAGGAAATAAACATTGATCTGTTCATTTCATCTACTTCGACACAAAAACTAAAGAAAAATATTTACATATTTGATATGTCTGTATTTAACCTTCCATAAATTGCATGTAAGCATTCAGATCTATTTTTAAGCAGTACAGACGCCCAGGCGGAAAACAGGTATTCCCTGTTCATGCCTCAAGGTAGAAAAAAATTATTGCATCTTTCCTGCTTTTTGTTGTGAGTTTAGACGGTCTAGAAACATCAAAAGTGCAACAAACTTGGCGTTAAATTTGGTAGATAGATGTGTGCTCACATTACATTTACATTTGTGCATGTCGGTACAGACAGGGAAACACGGAGCAGTGAAGGGATTTTCAGAGGCAGACGCTTGCCGATGGTAGAAGTTTAGCAAGCTCATCGGAGTAGATTGCATGTAAATACTTAAAAAACAAGCACAGAGATTCAACACGGCAGCGATGCGACAGGGTTCGTAGCTTGACAGACAGTGCGAACAAAACACAATGGAAATATACCTACACTCATTAAATTGAAACAACGACTTAAATGATTTAAACGAGTGTGTAAATTCACTGCATAAAGAAGGAAAAAGAAGATTTTAAAATCTATTGGTTTGATTAAGACTAACATACATGTATCGCATGACCTAACCCTAACCCTAACATACATGCCCTTTGTAGTTGCTATGAAAATAAACTAACAGAAGCGTTACATGCGATTGAACAAATGGATTACATACACGCATATTATGGAAAGGGCAGTTGTTTGTTTGTATGTGAGTGTATGTCTAGCTAAAAGTAAACACATGTCAAACAGCCACAAAGTTTTTATATTCTTGATCACTTGAATATTAATATCTAATATAAAAAAAATCATTCTTGGAAAACCGGAGAAAGGAATGTGGAAAACCGGAGAAAGAAGAGAGAGAAAGATAGAGAGACGGATTGAGATATGTAGAGAAATAGAAGTTATAATTTAAATATATGACACACACTATTTAAACACTTCTATTTTGTTTTCATGACCCCGGGCAACGCCAAGTAGCCCTGCTAGTAATATATGAAGAAACATGTTTTCAATATGCACAATCAATACATTTTTCGATGCATCGATTTAATTCAGTTAAGTATTCGTTTAGAAGAAGACCAATTGGTAAAAGTCATCGATTCTTTTTAAGACTACTTTATTGGATATATATTCGGTTCGATTATTTGCTTGACACAAAATCCATAATTTTGTCGATCACTTAATACTAAAAGTTATTTTCCAATTCGATACGCAGTTGGATATTTTGTGTAAACAAATCATATATTATTGAGTAATTATGGATTCAGAATTGAAGTTGTCTTATTAAACTTGAATGAAGATATTTTATTATGAAAGTGAATCGAAAGTAATAATTACAAACATGTCTATTTATTGTTTAGTGGCTAAGTAATGCAATCATTGTAGGAAACTAAAATGCACGTATTAGTATTAACGTATTAATTAATAGTTAATAAACCTAAGTATATTATTAGCGTGTATAGAATTAATAATATTCCCTTTAAATAAAAATCTACGAAAAGAGATTCATAATCTTACGTCTACTTGATCTATGTAATTTTTTCTCTATTCGAAATATATATTTGGTCCCCCGATTTATAAAATCGGGGGACTTACGTTTAGAGGCATGTCCGTCCGTCCGTCCGTCCGTCCGTCCGGATTTTTCTCCGCAACCATCCATTGAATTTCTCTGAAATCTTGCATGAAGTTGTAACTTTGATCAGGTTAGAAAGTGACATTCTCCGATTTTTGAAAAAAAATCTGGTTAGCCCCCCAGGGGGTCAAAAGGCTTCGAAATGGAAAAAAAATGGTATTTTTTGCCCCATAACTTTTCATCCATCCATTCAATTTCTCTGAAACTTGGCCAAAATGTGGTGGCAATTGTTCCTAATAGAAAATATGTATCGCTGACCTTGGAAACAATCTGGTTTGCGCCCCAGGGGTTCAAAAGCCCCCAAAATTGCAACAAATGAGCCTTTTCTTCCATAACGTTTTATCCATCCATTCAATTTTTCTAAAACTTGTCCAAAATGTGGAGGTAATTGTTCTTGATATAAAATGAGCATCCTTGACCTCAGAAACATTCTGGTTCGCGCTCCCGGGGGGTCAAAGGGGGGTCAGAAATGCCTCAAATTGCCCAAATTTATTGCATTTTACACGCGCCACATCGAGTCACATACAGAGGGGGACCACGCACGCGCGGCTTGTTTGTTCTGTTACACTTCTTTTCTCTCTCAAAGACATTCCGTAAAATAATAAAGTAGCCAGGATCTTGTCGATAAGCATATCTTGCATGTCGTTTACACTTACAATATTAAACGATAGGCTGAAGAAGGGAAGGTAGTAATAGCAGCACTTTGAGTTCGTAGGAATATAGAACCAGCGTGTAATGAAGCGCTAAGCAAACCGGTGACCTGGATCGACTTCTGACAGAAGACGCCATCCTGTTACTGTCTGATATCCATTAAAGCACACGAGCCCGGCATTTGTTTACGGAGCTAATGCAATAACGTTGACAGGACGTCTCTGATACAATGTTTTGTAAAATCACTCACACAGCACACGTACCGTAGCGTTGGAACTTTAGGTTGGCTCAAACCATAGCACTCACATTTTTTAAATAAAATAATATTAAATAAAGTAAAACAAATATGGCAAAATATCGTAAAAAAGATGTTAAACATGATTATATGTCGGTACGTCTAAAACAGCTGATGGGATAATTATTGTCAACACAACTTAGAAGTAGACAATCAGTTTGTGAAGGAAGGTCAGGCGTGTAGGTCCTTCACATGGTTAATGGCCTCTAACCTATACTAAATTATTTATATTGAAGTGATGGCATTAGCTGAGTGCGTAATAATTATTGAGGTTAGGGTTAGGGTTAGGCTTTATTGTTTACAAAGTTACAATGTGTTGCTTTCGTGAGTTTGATAGATCGTTTTAGTTGGGCAAAATCGATGACAATTTCTCGAATGTCATTCATTCTACAATTTTAATGTTGTCCATCTCGTTATACGGAACAGCCACAGAACTATAACAGGTCAAATGTGCCGATCCCAATAACGCTTAGCGTATCAATTCAGAAATAAAATCTTAAAACGTTTTCAATCTGATTAATTTACGTGACGAACTATTTCTGTATAATTTACATCATTCGCACTACTATTCTTATCTTCAGTGTTATTAGTAAAACGCTTCGGCAGATGTAACCTCCGACCTTCTTCAGGTGTATTTTGTCGAACTCGTGAACCTTTCTGTTCAAATAAGGAATCTGCACGGAATGTTGAACGGAACCCTTTATTTGATCCACGTAGACCTTCTTCCTGCCGATATATATCAGACCCCATCACGAAGTATGTGATTTCTACAATTGGAAAAAAGTGCGTTTTCCTTTAGGTTGAAGGTTCAATCCTCAGTACAGACGATACTATGGAATTGCGAATTACTGAAGAGGTCTACTCGGTCATAGCTGACCGAACAAAGGTCTGCTACACCGTGGATGAAATAAAGGGTTCCGTTCGAAATTCCGTGTAGATTCCTTAGTTCGACACGAAGATTCTCAAAGTCGACAAGTTACATCCGAAGAAGATCAGAGGTTACATCGGTTGTGATGATAAAACTAAAGATGAGAACAGTAGTCCGAATAATCTAAATTATACAAATTATCAATCCTCATCTTAGAAATTCAGTAACGAATACAAATTTCTGACTGTCCAAGTTTAACTGCTGTTCGTTTTTCCGTCATTTTGCATTTCGTACGAAAACATCATACAAATTACTGTCAGCCCCTGGATAGTGACGTCACATTACACATCATTGTACGAAAACATCGCTGATTTTCATACACATTTATAACAGTTCCTTCACATTTACCTCATATATTCCAGTGCTAAATTCTTCCGTCACAAAATAAGGAACTTCGTGAAGTAAATGCCTTTAAATTGCCAAATTATGTTTAAGTACTTCAAGAATTGTGTCGATTCATCGGAAAGTTTGTGTTGTCATTTAGGAATATATAGGTATATAACTTCCTTTAGTAGATACTTTTCTCGATGCCTGTTCTTCCTTCCTACTGTAGTATCACATCTAAAGTTATTTATTGAAATATTTTACTTTTTAACGTTAATAAAGACAGGCTTCTTGAATGTTAACATTTTATATTTTAAATACATTTAATTTTTGTTAATACTTTTATATATTGCGGACATGTTAAAACAGACTTTTCGTCATCATATTCCCGCAGCTTACGTAATAAGTGATTCTAGACTCTAAAAGCTAAAATATTTTATTGGGAGGGGGGTAATTTTTTGTGGAAATGTTTTAAAAGAAAGTTAAATCATCCCACCTCGGGCAACGTTGGGACACGGGGCCTGCTATTATATATATATATATATATATATATATATATATATATATATATATATATATATATATATATATAGAGAGAGAGAGAGAGAGAGAGAGAGAGAGAGAGAGAGAGACAGAGAATGGTAGTTTGCTTGAAGCATTGCTGGGAATAGTAGTATCAACCTAAAAACATATTTTTTTATTAAATCTATACAATCCATCCAAGTCATACATAAAAAAAACATAATCAGGAAAGAAATCCAGAAGGTTGACTGAAGATTGATCCAGGTGATTAGTGACAATCCAAATACGAGAAATTAAAAGAACTGAAAAAGTTGTCCAGTCGTGAGGTGCGTCAGCAATCGATGAAGTGAAAAGTATCCAATGTTTATGTTAATTATAACAAGGATAAATAAATCAAATCAAATTATATAAAAAGTTCAATAAACTCACTCAAAATTTCAAAAACTTGATCTGGGCAGCACAAATCAAATCAAAGTTCGCTGGTTAAAAAGGAGAATCCGTTAAATCTGAATTGAATAAAAATAATTAAATTTTGAAAATATTCGCTCTCACGCGAGCCAACAATGCATTACTGAACTCTTTCTAAAATATAACTTATAACCAAAACAAACAGGATGATATAACTGTAAATAGTATTACACACAATATGACAACTAGTCGGACCGAAAGAAATGTAAATAACCATATATCTCAAAGGCACTCTATCATACCTGATGAAAATGACCAACATATAGATAGCCCTATACTGATTTCACGTAAACGCCTTAGAAGGAAAAATAATATTTGGTTTAACTCACCTTTTAATAACAAAGTTAAAACCAATATCCCTAATGAATTCTTTAAAATATTGGAAAACTCCTTTAAATACCCACATAAATATAGCTCCATACTTAATAAAAATGCAATCCAAATTTCCTATTCTACTATGCCTAACATAGCCCAAACAATAATCTCAGTAAATAGCAAAAAATATAATCCATCCAATCTAATCATAATTGCTCTAATCCCATAAATACATGCAACTGCAGGCGTACCAGTGATTGACCACTGGACAATAGATGCACATATTCCGATATTGTGTATGCATGTACCGTAACTGAACAAAATAATTCTACAATGAATCCTAGAGACCACATAAATGCAGTCCCTAATCAAACTCCACAATTGAGCACTACAACTAATTTGCACCATAACTCTAGACCTAATAATTCTACTATCCATCTTTCGCCTCAGCAAGCCGATAATGAGTTCCCAATGGAAGGTAACGCTAACAATAATATACAATCAATTAACCAACCTAATCCACATCATGAAAATACAGTAAATAGAAACAGACCCGTGAATAGGAATATAAATGGCGCGGGAACAAGAGTAAATCCTAGGATACACATATATATCGGGGCCACAGCAAATTTAATTAAATCCCGCATTTCTATGCATAATTACTCCTTCAATAACGATGTCGGTAACAACAAAACATCACTGACCACTCTAGTTAAAAACTTAAGATCCAATAATATTCCACACAATATAAAATGGTCCATCCTAAAAAAATTAAACTCTTATAGCCCAGGATCCAGATCTTGTGGTCTATGCGATTCAGAAGCCGTATTTATAGCAATTGCACCTAAACATTTAAATCTGATCAATTCTAGGATTCTCCAAATGTCGACATGGACGGAAATTCAAGTATGCAATATGGAAACCACCGCCAATCCCACCGTAGCTGATTGAGTGAGTAAAGAGATCGGGGCTGTCCAGTTTTCGAGATGGGTTCGTTTAATCCTTCTAACCTAAAAGATTTAGACTCTGAAGTTATAAAAGTTCAAATATCTAAATTTTCAAATTCTAAATATCTTTAGAACTTCTTATTTAGGAAAAATTAAACTTTAAATTAAATTAAACTTTTTAATTAGGCAAAACTAAACCTTAAATTAAACTTCCTAATCTGATAGAATTAAACCTTAAATTAAACTATTAAATTATTAAATTCTAATTACTTTAATAACTTCGTAGTTAGGAAAAAATAAACCTTAAATTAAACTTCCTAATCTGATAGAATTAAATCTTAAATTAAACTATTAAACACTTTAATAATTTCGTAACTTCTAATCTGATAAAATTAAATCTTAAATTAAACTATTAAATTATTAAAATATAACTACTTTAATAACTTCGTAATTTTTAATTTCATAAATTTTCTATATTATCTGATAGGGCGAAATTTGTGAAATCTGTTTTTATTGTAAGCTAGATTTTTAAGCAGTAATTTGGGCATGTATACGTAATTAGACGATCTGACCTAAATATGCTAACCCCTATCCTTTGACATAGACTTTTTTCTTTGACCTAGACAAGTAACATCCGATTTCAGTTGGGTTGATTTGGAGGGCTTGTCTCTTTCTTTCTTTGTTAAACTTGACAGGCTTGCCGAAACAGGATGTCGTCTCTTCTTTTATTAAAATACACATGTAACTTTCGCGCTGATAACGATGTTTCGATAAGTAGACACTTAACGCATTTAGTATCGCCTTCCATTCGTGGAAGAAGGGTCCTCTTTATTTTGCTCGCGGGAGAACGAATATTTTCAAAATTTAATTATGTTTATTCAATTCGGGTTTAACGCATTCTTCTTTTTTAACCAGCGAACTTTGATTTGATTTGTGCTGCTCAGATCAAGTTTTTGGAATTTTGAGTGAGTTTATTGAACTTTATATATTATTTGATTTGATTTATTTATCGTTGTAATAATTAACATAAACATTGGATACTTTTCACTTCATCGATTGCTGACGCATCTCACGACTGGACAACTTTTTCAGTTCTTTAAATTTCTCGTATTTGGATTGTCACTCATCACCTGGATTAATATGTCATTACCTGTAGTAATATCACTGCGGTAATGGTCCTCTGAGGAGAAGAATTATCTTTGAAAACTCATGAGCTAAGGACTTTAAGATACTTTGCTTGAACCTTGAATTATAATAAAATTTGATTGACACCTTATTTTATTACTTCATTTCATATATATATATATATATATATATATATATATATATATATATATATATATATGTATATATATATATATATGAATAGATTTCTGTATGTACATAGTTTTAATAAGCAATACAATAATATTAGACGCACTGCCATTGTTATCTCTAATGAGGATTTTTTAAACAATTTTTTTGATAATCTTTTACAATTTTTTTAATAATTTATATCATAAGAGAGGAATAAAGAACCACGAGAAAGGGAACAAAGATGAATCACTTCGTAACTTTTTTCTTTTTTTTTTGAGGCTGATTTTTAAACGAGTATTGGAAAAAAGAGGTAAAAAAAGTAAATAAAATTACCGAGACGTCTTTCAATCGACACTTTTCAGCGTAATCGTCGACTACGAGGGAAAATCACGATTAAAAACGTGGTCAAAAGACCATCAATAATTATCGAACGTATACAAAAACTGTTATATATGTATATATATATATATATAAATATATATATATATATATATATATATATATATATATATATATATATATATTAATTGCTGTATACAGACCATATGTATGTATTAAAATTATAAAATTAAAGATAAGAGAATGAAAGAGCAGGCTGACCTGTTTCAAACCTCGCTCAATAGATCTAGATAGAGGTTAAAATTAAGAGAAAAATAATATGGGTATTATAGCGAGGGAAAAATGGAAAAATTGAATCAAATAGAAACTACTTTAAGTCCGAGTAGATTGTTTTTTGTTTACAAAGAGAAAGTCTCAAAGACTTAATATAAATAGTTTCTAGAATCTTTTGATGAAGAATATCAAAATAATCAAATAATACAAAATCACAGAATAATTAATTAAACTCCTTTTCCAGCTATTTTCGACAAACAAGATGGCGTAAATTCTGAACATTGCCATGCAAGCAATTACAAATGAAGACAAGAAAAAACAAGATGAAGTCTAAAGTTAATTTCGCCAATCAGATTACCTTAATTTGAAAGGTCACTTAGGCGTTTTAATTCAATTGCACACTTGGCAAAAAGATTCATTTAAGCACATTTTTCTTCAAATTGCGTATTTCTTTTTCTCCTTCTATTTCTCATACACAATTTATTCGTACAATTTCTTTATACAATTTCTTTTTCTCTTACATTCTTTTCTTTTCTTTTATTAGAACCTATTATATTTATAACCTATTTTTTTTCTCTTTCATTCTCTTTATCCCGGTCATGTCATATATATTTCGACTCTCACTCCTTCTTTCTATCAATATTGCTCTTTTTTCTTTGTCGTCATATCTTTTTGTGTTTGCGCCGCGCTAGTATAATAACCCTAACCCTAACCCTTACCCTAAACTCTAACCCTAACGCTAACCCTAACCCTTACTCTAACCCTAACCCTAAACTCTAACCTTAACCCTAACCCTTACCCTAACCCTAACTCTAACCCTAACCATACACCTTAATCCTAACCCTAACCCTAACCCTAACCATAAACCCTAACCCTAACCCTAACCCTAAACTCTAACCCTAACCCAACGCTAACACTAACCCTAACCTACTCACTTTATATTGATCATCTACTCTCCCTCTATCTCTCTGCCTTTCCTTATCTATTTTCTGATATAGTTGGGGATTTTCTCACTCTCTCTTTTTACCTTTCTCATATTTGTTCTCCATCTTCTAACTTTCTTTATGTATACCCCTCACTTTCTATTAAAAAAATACTATCTATTTCTTTCATTCTCCTAATTCAAACTCTATTTTCTAACTCTATTTGCCTCTCACCCCTTCTTTCTATCAATATTTCTCTTTTTTCTTTGTCGTCATTACTTTTTGTCTTTGCCACGCGCTAGTATAAAAACCCTAACCCTAACTCAAACCCTAACCCTAACCCTAACCCTAACCCTAACCAAAATCCCCTTACCCTAACCCTAACCATAAACCCTTACCTTAACCTAAACCTAAACCCTAACCCTAACCCTAACACTAACCCTAACCCTAACTCTTACCCTAACCCTAACCCTAACCCTAACCCTAACCCTAACACCTAAGCCTAACTTAACCATAACCCTAACCCCAATCCTAATCTTAACTTTAACCCTAACCTTTACCCTTACCCTTACCATAACTTTAACCCTGATCCTAACCCTAACCTAACCATAACCCTTAACCTTACCCTAAGCCTTTACCCTAACCTAACCCTAACCCTAACTCTAAACCCTAACCCTAAAATTTTACCCTAACCCTTACTCTAACCCTAAACCTAATCCTAAACCCTAACGCTAAACTCTTACACTGACTCTTACCTTAACCCAAACCCTTACTCTTACCCTAACCCCCAACTCTTACCATAAACCCTAACCCTAACCCATACCCTAACACCCTAACCTTTACCTTACCCTAACTCTAATCCGATGACTCAATCTCCAAATGTATTACAACGTGTAGTATCCCTTTCACTGGCTAATGTATATGACTTGCTTAAGGTGAAAAGTATAACTTGCATTTTCTAGGGAAGTATAGGACCTCTTTTGTGGGGCTCAACTCTTCTTTCTCTGAATATTACTTTTTTTGTCGTAATCTCTTTTATGTTCACCTGATAGCTTACTCAGATTATGTTTACTTAAAATACATTTATTCACTTAACTTAGGTATCTTTATTTTATTTCATATACATTTGTCTGACGAGACAATCTCTACCTGTGATTCAGTGTCCACATTTATCAATACATTAATGTTGTGAAGTTGTCCCACAGAAAATAATAAATAAAGGAAGTCAAGTCGAGGGTTGGTTTAACAAGTGTATTAACAAAGTAAGAAACTGACTAGCTCTTGGCTAGACAGTTACAAGACTTTGTCTCAGTGTCTCTGGTGACTCGCACTATTTATAGTGACAACCGGTGTAGTTTCTCCTGTGTAAGAACGGCCGGTGTAACACCCCCCCTTTGAAAATATCCCCTCTGGGGATTAATAACGTTCTTTTTTACTTCTGCTTCCGCTTGAATGGCTGCTATCACCATATCCTCGAATGGTTCTGTCTGCTTAGGTATCAACCTTGATAACCCGTCTGCATGACCAAATTTCTTAGATGGTACATACTCCATTTGGAAATTGTAGTTAAGAAGAATGGTACCCCATCTTTGGAGTCTATTCGCAGTGTGTTGTGGTAGTCCCTTTTTCGATCCGAAAATTAACAAAGTAAGCAACTGACTAGCTCTTGGCTAGACAGTTACAAGACTGTGCTTTGTCTTCAGTGTCTCTGGTGACTCGCACTATTTATAGTGACAACCGGTGTAGTTTCTCCTGTGTAAGAACGGCCGGTGTAACAATTAAATTACATCTAACTTCACTAAGAATTCTGCCACAACTGACTTCAATTATATTCTTTCACCTGCTGAATCGTAACTCACTGCATCAGTAACTTTGTATCTACACCTAATTCTGAAAGTATATTATAACTGTGAAAGTATACAACACGATGGCCTGTTACATGCAAACACACTCTTGATTCTTTCTTTTTAAACGAGACGTTGAATTCTTCCATTTATTTGAATGTGTGTTACTCTTTCAGTTTAGACTTTTAGAAAGTGTAAGTGGAGGTTAAAATGCCGGAATGTAGATTTGTTCAAATTGTGAATGTAATTTGACGTTCCCAACAAGCACTCGCTGTTAATCCCAGCTGAGAGTGAGCACTTTTAGTTATCTTACTTCTTATGTATTATAAGGCAAGTTCTTTTTTCTAGATTAAAACTTATAATTTACGATAATACTATACCATCAATCGAACCAGTTTTCCTCACCAATGGATGTTAGCAATATTCGATCTAGTTTTAATTATATCTCGAGACAGAAAGAATCCAGAAAATATATTTAAAAAATGGATGGAGAAAAAACAAATATATGTATTGTAGAATATCGACTATCGAAATCAGCAAAGTTGTGTGCATTTACATTTCAGATTTTCTTTAACTTGTTCGACGCCGATGTAGACAAGTATAGTATGTAGGCAGCCCAATATGATTTGGATGCATGTCATTGAAACGTCTATATGCACGGAGGCCGACTGTTTGAACTAAAATGACCAAACTACAATGGGTAATATGTGAATTGTATCACACGGTGATTAATTCGTATTTAGTTGCTGCTCATGAACGCGGTGTTTCTGTTTGTAATCTTAAGTTCTACTTGTCTCGTTTTACCGTCTTTATAGTTTGTCGTAGACAAAGTAATAATAAATGAAATGTCCGTGTCACCACAGGGTTTTAAACATTTTTTTAACTTCCACAGGTGGGCATAACTAACATAACACTGTTAATTTTAGCAACCCCATACGGGGTTAGTGAATTAGTTTCAATTGTAACCCACATGTTGCTAATCTTGATAAACTCTTTAATATAAAGTGCAGTTGCCTGCGTGTAGGTCCAGCTAAAAGTCAAACACTGCAAAACGAACAGCCACAAAGTTGGTATATTCTTGATCAGCGTGGCCCTGGATTAATAATATAATAATAATGAAATATTCATTCTTTTGAGGGGTACAGGTTGCATCGTGGGTGTCGTTTTTCTTAGCTATTTTATGTACTAATTTTGAAGGAATATGTCGGCTAATTCCTCAAGGAATCTATTATATTAAGGATTGTTGTCTGTGTGTATGTGTGTCCAGAGAGGAATTGGCTGGGAAAAGGGGTGAGAAAGCTACTAAATTTGTCAATTCAGTTGATCCTATCACAAAGTAAAATACATCGTCCGGCAGTAACGCAAACGCATTTTATGTGAATTCTGTCTTCTTGAATTATTGCTTGCTCATATTGAAAACATAGATTAATACATATAGATATACATGTCCACCTGCCGTGCATTAATACATTCAATTAGATTGTCGGTTTTTATAAACGTTTCTATTTAATAATCTCTCAGCAAATATATATTGTGAAACACTGTTTAAATTTACAATTACGAGATTTGAAAAAGTTCCGATTGTTTCACGACACACAACTTTTTAAACACTTTCTCTGTGTGAATTACTTCAGTTGTCTTCTCTATATTTTTATATTCGTGTTGTCATTACAAGTCTGTATATGTATTCTATGTAAATAGTATCTATAGCTTGGAATTTATTAACGTCAACGTATATTTTATAAGTGTGTATATGTATTCTATGTAAATAGTGCGGATAAGAGTGGCAACGTACAAAATAGTGCTAATTATCAATGATCGAAAAAGTTTTTCCATTTTACGAAACCTTACTTTACAATGAAACAACTATATTCTAAGACTATGTTCTAAATTACATTACAGTATTTTTTAATCATAATTAACCGTTCAAGTGTTCGTCTATATCACAAAACCGGGCTAAAGATGGAGACTATCTCATATTTTTCATGAATGTGAACTGATATTCATACGCTGCGTCCATTCAATCCGTCTGTTTGCCGATAAATTTGTATTAAAACTTTAGAGACTAAATAAAAGTATCTTACAAACTTCAGCCTGACTAGTATAGAAATGTTTCGACTCACTAAACAATTTTCATTCATATTTTGTTCATACTTTTAATATTGAAAAATTGCAACATTATCAAATGTCTAATGAAAATACATGAAGCAAGAAACTAAATATTTTCTTAAAATTTATGAACTTTTCAGCTAGTTTTTCTTTTAGGAATTCGATTATTTCTCAGAATGATTGATGGCAGAAAACTGACCATTTACCCGACTAATTAAAGTATGATTCTTTTTCGATCTTCCAATACGTAAAATTAGACAGACAATCATTGCCAAACACTGCCGATTACACATTTGCGTTGGCAGTGAGTGTTTCTTTCAAGAGATCTATTCCCAACAATATAGATTCTGTGTAATTAACTAAATTAGAACTGTTAGAAATAAAATGCTAAATGAATAGATAACTAAAGTCTGAATCGTCAAATTTATGTATGGTTTAAGTAGGAGGTTAGGGTGAAAACAGTGTTATTTTGGTACATTATTTTGATTTCCTTATTTTGAAAGATGTGTTCGTAATCTGTATCGATTCTTGTAGAATTTGGAATATTCGGACTACTGTTCTCATCTTAAGTGTTTTTATTGCTACGTTTCGGCCGATGTAACTTCAGACCTTTTTCAGATGTACTTTATCAAACTTGAGAATCTTTCTGTCGAACTCGGGAATCTGGACGGAATTTCGAACGAAACCCTTTATTAAATCCACGGGGGCAGCATGCTCTCGTTCCATCTGCCATGACTAGGAAGAAGTCTTCAATAATTCGCAATTCTTCGTATCGCCCGCACTGAGGATTGAACCTTCAACCTTCAGATGACTGTCACTTAGAACTGAATTGTACTTAGTACTATATCCACTGCGCCACAATTCAAGACAATCTAGTAAAACACCCAATATGAGAACAGTAGTCCGAATATTCCAAATTCTACAAATTGTCAACCCTCATCTCAAAACTTCCGAAACGTACCGATTCTTGTATAAAAATTGTAAAAGCTCAATCGATAGAAGTCTTATAATGAAACATGTTAAACAAGTTCAATATTCCAATCCTGTTACCATTTTTCATACTGAGTTTGTTTATATTTAAATATATATTTGAGGTTGTAAGTGTCAAATACATGTACCGTCTAGTAAAATTTACATAATGATTCCTGCAAATATTAACGATCTAATTATGGTTCGTTCCGGTAGATGAAATCTCATCACCAGAACCGGAAATGACATGAAAAGAATATAAGGTAATATATTGTTGATTAAGTATATATTTTCAAGTTAAAAACCTTTCTTTATTGGATGTTTAAAATAAAATATATATTTAGGCACATTTTAAATATCCCTGCATCCCAGTTTCAATATAAATTGTAATATTTGCCAGGTAGCTGAAGTACGGTCCCTCGAATGTTAAATAGAAAAAGGAGCAGATATTAATAAATAGTGTACGAAATCATGTTACAATAATTCAAGTTCGTTATCTTCAGATGTTCAGCTTGAGGCTATTTCTGATCCTTCTTTTTTAGACTCTAATAAATATGTAGGGTAAAATGGCTTAAGACATAGTTAAATATATTCCATTTCACATTCTAGTTTCATTTACAAATATTCTATTGAACTCCGAAAAAGGATATAAAGAAATATGATACGTCATCACCTTATATAAAATGGCGTGTCCGTCAGTGGTCCAGTAGTCGATCTGTTGCTGTTCAATTTAACATTAAAGTTTATCACGAATCTATGGACGACAGCGGGAACTGACTTTGGTTGGTAGATGCCGGAAGTTGGATAACGTTATTTGGGGACTGACAAACAGCTCTTATTATTAATCAGATGAATCATACGATTGCTGACCGTGGACAATTTTAGGCTATCCTATGTCAACAGATGTTTGTGTCTAAAGCATGAAGGACTAGATGTGTTTATCGATTTGGCGTTTGATTTGTGAAAAAATTAACAGATGTAAAACATTGATTGACAGACAACCGATTTACCATGAAAAAAAAAAAATACAATCTAAAAAACGTTCTACTCAATTTCTAAATATATTTATGGGGATTTCATCACAAATTAGGATCTAAGAGGGTTTAATTATTTATTTAGATATTTCAAGCAACTTCATAAAAATGACTGTCATCTGATGACTGAGTTTCTCTATTACTATTCATTTTTAATTGCATCATCATCGCTTCAATAGTTTAAATAGTTGCATCTTATTATCGATACGTATTGTGTGAACATGAGGGAGTGGTCATACGATGAGGCAGCCACCGATAGATAGGATTGGTCTATTACTAGATTGCTACGCGTAACATAATTGTGCATGTATGTAATTTTAGGATTGTCAGCCCATGTTCTAAAAACGGTCACCATAAACCGCCTTTGCTTTCAGTTAACATTTTATTGCCCAGCAAACGAGAAGGTGTCCGTAATTATTGCCAAATCGAACGTTATTTGCCAGGCTGTGATATGTTGAAGAAGATTAGAACGATCCCAACTGATGTTACCAGTGGCGTCGTCTAATTATACAGCTTATCGGTCAAAAGCCAAATAGTAATGCGTTCTATCGTTACTATATAATTTGAGACACGTCGAGGTCTGGTAAAATAGACATTAGTTTTTGTAAAACAGCGTTGAGTCTGAATCGACAGTTACCTCTGACATGGATCTCTCTCTTTGTGGGAGAAGAAAGTGGTAAAACCCTACATTACAAGAAAGGGGTAGAACCTTACATGACAAGAATTGGGTAAAACCCTACATGACAAGAAAGGGGTAGAACCCTACATGACAAGAAAGGGGTAGAACCCTACATTACAAGAAAGGGGTAGAACCCTACATGACAAGAAATGGGGTAGAACCCTACATGACAAGAAAGGGGTAAAACCCTACATGAAAAGAAAGGGGTAGAACCCTACATGACAAGAAAGGGGTAACACCCTACATGACAAGAAAGGGGTAGAACCCTACATGACAAGAAAGGGGTAAAACCCTACATTACAAGAAAGGGGTAGAACCCTACATTACAAGAAAGGGGTAGAACCCTACATGACAAGAAAGGGGTAGAACCCTACATGACAAGAAAGGGGTAAAACCCTACATGACAAGAAAGGGGTAGAACCCTACATGACAAGAAAGGGGTAGAACCCTACATGACAAGAAAGGGGTAAAACCCTACATTACAAGAAAGGGGTAGAACCCTACATGACAAGAAAGGGGTAAACCCCTACATGACAAGAAAGGGGTAGAACCCTACATGACAAGAAAGGGGTAGAACCCTACATGACAAGAAAGGGGTAAAACCCTACATGACAAGAAAGGGGTAAAACCCTACATGACAAGAAAGGGGTAAAACCCTACATGACAAGGAATAACATCGATCTCTGTTTGGCGGTCGTGTTTTACGGTTATGTTTGAATGTAATTTGAATCGATACATGCGAAACTTGAATAGATGACTTATAGAAATAGCCATTGTGATTGTTTTGTGATTTTACCATGTAGCATATATATATATATATATATATATATATATATATATATATATATATGTGTGTGTGTGTGTGTGTGTGTGTGTGTGTGTGTGTGTGTGTGAAAAATGACAAACGGAAAACAGGTTAAAGTGCAAGAGAAAAAAAAAGAGATTTGACCGGTTTCGTTGGTGTTGTCGAACGTCTTCAGAAAAAGTGAAGATATGGAAATAATTTTATTTTGAAGGCACACACATGGGATGAGGAAAGGATGATCCGATTGGACCATATGAGAAGACTTTAAGTGACGTTGAAATATGACAATTGGATGACACATTCTTCTTTGTTACTTATTCTTTCTCTTTATATTTTTATTTATTTTCTTTTTCTTTTTCACTTTCACACCTACTGAGCTGGTATGGGAAGGCAGTGGAGGGAGGGGGTATATATATATATATATATATGTGTGTGTGTGCGTGTGTGTGGCTGTGTATAGAGAGGGGGGAAAGAGGGAGATTACCGCTATATTACTTAAAAAAACTACATTTCTCATCTTGAGGGTTATAATCACAACGTTTCGGCCGCTGTAACCTCCGGCCTTCTTCAGGTGTATCTGTTTGAATGTTTCAATAAAAACACAACTAATATGTAAATTAGTTTCCATATATTTAACTTTTTGGTTAGTATAGTTGTTTTTTCTAATAGCAATATTACATTTCAGAGGAGAACGTACAGAATCAAATGGAAACAGACACTTCAAAAAGACATACACTAATAGGTTTTTCGTCATTTTGCGTGGTTATTTATAATTTATGCACATAACGAATACGATCAGTGTTCGTTTTTTTTTTTCGTTTTATTTTCGGAATAAATAATTTGACATGAGTCAGACTCTGATTTGCTACGTAATCCTCGCTCGGAAAATGCATAAATAATATTTATTTTTCATGTTTATAAAGGTATTGCATAGAATTTTCTATATAGAATATAAATATGCCATTACTTGTAATGTATTACATGACTAGGATCAGCAATAATATATATATATATATATATATATATATATATATATATATATATATATATATATGTTGCATTACCCGTTCCTTCGGGGTACCCGGTTAGATCCAACAAGAATGACAAAGAACAGAACGTATATGGACACACTTTGGTTTTCTCTATTTCCCATCACCACCGGCTACGTACACACATATAGAAAAAATCTTTTAACCTACTTTTGTCTCATGAAATCTTTTTCATGCTGAGGTCACAGACTTGGTTTCCGCTAGAAACTCGTTTATATATACATTCGATGGGAAAGCAATTTGCTCTGCATTGTCTATCCGAGCGTGAAGTGAAGCAATTGTTCCACAATCACTTCCAATTGTCTGTTTGATGAGATGAAAGTCAGGAGATTCCTTCACATACCAACATGCTAATCAGTCGCATTTTTAGTCAGCGGACACGAAAGCCTAACAGCAAGACGGACTTGGGTACCATAGCTAATAAAACTTCATCGGTGCCATAAACATCGGTAAACTCCCATTTTTCCGGTACTTCGATATTCCGATCACAAAGCGCTCCGGCTATTCGCGTTTCTGAAACCGCCGCCTTTCAAGTCTCGCTTGCACTGCCGAACTTTCTCGTTTTTAACAGTTATCAAGTCGCTTTCTTTCTTTCTCGACGTCCAACCCACAATGGACTCGTCCACGATTCATTTTTCCACTCTTCATTATTTTACACACACACACACACACACACATATATATATATATATATATATATATATATATATATATATATATATATATGTGTGTGTGTGTGTGTGTCTTTTTATTTTTATTGTCGAATGGTAATAACAAATATTTACATTTCTTATTATAACTGATCGATACGTAAGCGTTCTTCTGTATATATAAAAACATAAATTGTTACTTGTTGCTGTTGTTTCTAAAAAGTAAAATGTATATTTTAATAATATTGACTAGCGGAACCCGTGTAAATTACACAGAATTATGTTTTCAATACGGGTCCTAATGTAACAAAGCACCCTCTATTTGTTAGTAAGTTACACTTGCTTTATTATGAGCCCCCCTTCTGGATAAGAGTGAAATAATTGTTTAAAATAGTAACTCGTGTACGATGGACACTGCGCATATCTACTAAAAAAGGTTGATATGCCATTCGTTCAAAAAAAAAATAAAATAATACTGGCCGATACCCTACTTTTTAAGCAGTCAATGTAATTAAATAGACAATGCCATTAAAAACGCCAACATAAAAACAAAAAAGTTTTAAGTTTTAAGCAACACAAAAAAGTAGTTTTTAACCAGGTGATAAAAAAATGTATTATTTCTTCCCCTTCCCCTGGAAATGTAGAATAAAAATCTTAGAGGTTGGTTGGGATCGAACTATAAACCAGTCGGGCCGAAGTAAAAAATACTACCTCGCTAATCATTGCGCCAGAGGGAAATATTTGTAAATATTCCTAAACGCAGGCTAGTTGAATGTTTTTCAAAATTTAGGTGCGGCACGCATGCGCAGAGCGTTTGCCGGAAGCGTGACACACGAACACACACGCTATCGTATTAATATATAAATAATATTCGTATTATAACGTTGTGACTTTTGAAACGTCACTAGAAACGTTACTTGATATGTGGATGTGATCATTGTATTTAATTAAGTCTTGTTCTCTTTCACGTGAGCATGTTACGATTTTCTACGTGTGGCTGTGCAATTTATTCTCTGAGTCTCTCTACTTCTCTTTTTAAGCTACATGTGACAGATGCCTAAACTGTCTATTTCAACATTAGTGTTGCAAAGCCGTCCCGGAATGGGCTGTGGCAGTCTTGCTCCGTATACCCGTCCCGGGACGGGCCATGGCAGTTCTCGCTTCAGCAACTGGTCATTTTTAACACCAAAAATGTATATGTTGCATACCTTTAACATTCTCGTACCTTCTCTCTTTCATCGTCGCGTGGGGGTGGGGGGGGTGTCGTCTAGTGGTGGAATTCTTTCTTCTTTCTTTCTGCCGTGAACCACGCCGTCCGTTTTGTCTGCAAGAAAAACCTTCGTATCACACCATTCACGAGGCAATAATCCTTTAATTTTCATTTGTTTATTTCAGGCGTTACTTATCGTCGCCGCCGAAGATATTCACTAGCATCGAAAGATAGACTAAATTACTGCTTTATCGTAGTTAATTCCTAGGGGTGAAGAACGAATTTCATGCCTGTATTCTCTTAGAGAAATAAATTCCCATTTTTCATATGAAGACTACATAGAAAAATCGTCCGTTCGACCCGCTTCCAAAACCCAGACTCAAAACTCTGCTTCCCACACGAAAGCCCGTGACGTCACAGAACCCCCTTGCGCAGGTGCATTCGTCACAGCCTGACTCCCTTGAACTCTCGACTTAATAGGTCTCATCAAAATGGTGGCCTGTCAACGTCTGTGAGCCTCGACTGTGAGAAACAGTCTATTTTGCACTCGACTGCACGGGTCCACCCGCACTAAATCGCGCAAGCCAAACCAAACGATTTCCCACAGATACGTCCACTTCAGAGCCATTATCCAACATTAGTACGTGAATTTACCTTTGGCTCGCCGTCTTTTTCTTTCTCGCTTTCATCGCAAACTGTGTGCGCTGATTCGCTTTCTCTTTTCTTTCTCTGCGTGTTGTGGTTGGTCGTGATGACTGCATTAGTTTTCATTTTCTGCATGGCCGTGATAATGATTCGTCTTTAGCTTCTTCAGTTTAGCAAGCTGAAACAAAACTTTTACTCACCAAGAAAAGAGACGTAAGGCTTCATTTGAAATTGATGAAGATTAATTCTTCTAGGAATAAAACATTAAATCATAGAGAGAGAGAGAAAGAGAGAGAGAGAGAGAGAGAGAGAGAGAGGGAGGTCAGACCCTATTTAACTGTTATCTATCTTATGCACTGTGCAAAATGTTAGTTACATTCTTTACTTATTAATGTATCAATGACTCGACGAACAGACATCATGGAAGCACGTTTTTCTCTCATTGATATTTTCACTGTTTTAAAGTTTTACAGCATAATTAGTTCATGTCTGCTTTGCTTGAACTCCCATACATAACTCTGAAAAACCTTCGTGTTTTAGTCAATGACGACAAAATAATGTCACTCGTCATCGACACTATCCCCTCGATGTTTAGTGACTTCATGCTTAGTGATCTGACCCCAAGTTGATCCTGTCTGATTATTTACCATAAGAACACATCAATCTCCCAAAGTTTGTGTCAATCTAACGTGTATTAAACTCACCCCATGTCAAAATAAACACTAGTTGATCTACTCTTATGCGACACAGGGTATATTATAATGGAAAAATATTGTTTCCCCCGGGTGTAAATTCTTGGGAAAAAACTTGTTCATTTCCCAGGAATCGTGTATGATGATGGAACTCATTTGAAACCTTTAATTTAATTGACGAACATAGAATATAACAAACGCCTAACACATCATACGCAGACTGATATAGAGTAAGATCTAGAAAATAGAGAATTCAGTAATTGGTATTATGAACTTTGAAATATTTATTTTTGCGGAGTTTAAATATATTAAGATTTATTAAATAGGCGTAATTTCCTTTAAACTTTTTAATCGATATAAATGTGTTCCATAAAGTTTAAATATCTTTAAAGTCATATATTAATTTTAAAAAATGGGGGAGTTTAATGACCGCTCAAGGAAGGAAATACCAGAAGAACTAGAAATTAGTCGTAACTGGAAGGTATTTTGGTGAACAAAATAGCCCAACATTTGGTGAATCTTTCCAGTGTGTGTCATTTGCATATGGTTTTAACTTTGATAAAAACAGACATAACATGTTCTCCAACGGCGGAGTGTCACTATTTCTCAAAAACTTTTTATTAGAACTAATATTAATTTAACGCTTTAAAAAGTTCGTTATTTCAGAGCCATAAAAATTGTTAGTCGATTTTTATTGTGTATGTATATTCATGCGTGTATTAATTATATAAGTATTTTAATATCAAGTCAGACCGCCTTTCAGTCTAATATTATTAGTACATGAATATAACTTTGATATCATTCAAAACGTCTGATACAATTTGTTTATTTTTTGTTTTAATTTAGTTAAATTCACCCATCGATTGTGGCAGATGGTGTGAAAAGTTTTAATGCATTTTCTATTAAAAACGCTTAAGGAAACTTTAACTATGAAACTTATTAAAAATACATTTTCGAATAAAAAAAAAACGTTAATAAAATGTGTTTTTACTTTTTATTACAGAAATCCAGTCACCTGCTCTTTCGAGAGAAAAAAAGAACTCAGACACAATATTTCCAATCTTTAAGCGGAAGTTAATCATCTTTGAAGTTACAATTCTCTTTCGAATCACCGATACCAATCTTTGGGGTGAGTGAGTGGTTTAAAAATATGAAAAATATATTTCAAGACGCATAAAAGTTTCATATAAAGATATCTCTACCTAAACACTTTTTTTTACCTTTGTCTGTATTCGCGCGTGTAGTGCTATACAAATGTGATCTTCAATTATATCAGTTTTTCTACGTGTCAAAGTCGTATGGGTTTGACCCAATGTAAATGGAAAATATGTCAGACTGTGAATTTAGTAATGCCGAATTAAAATCAAATCATGTCTATTATAGCTTTTTTATTAATACTTTTGGGAAAGGCATGCTACTTAAATTCCATTAGCCATGTTAAACTATTCGTCTACAGTAAATTGTTTTGAATGAATCGTTTGCAAGCGTGCTGGTGTTTTAGTATTACATTACTAAAAGTTCGTCAGGGTTCGCGTTAAGAAAGATGACCAAACGAAATCTAGTCAGACTTATTGTGTCACTTTTACTAATGCCCTTGAAATATGTATGGATATATTTATAACTAACATTATCTATTAATATAGACACCACTAGGAGTTATATGTCGTAAGAAACACAAAACAATTTAACGAACAGATACTCAGAATAATATTTAAAATGTATTTTATGGTATTGTTTGTTCCTTTAAAATGGCGTCAGAATATTGTTTTGTTCATTTATTTGGCATCCTTGTTTTTGTTTATATTGTTTTATGTTGAGAGAGGATTTTATTCAAAGACGCTATTCAAACACACTAAACTAGAAATGGCATATCTTGTCAAACGGTGCTCAGAATACATTCCACATATGTGCATATATGTTTCAGTTGTACTCTCTCATAAAATTAACTTCTTAGGGCCAAAAAGAGGATTTTCAAAAACAATTTTCTTTTTCTAAAAATATTTAAATTCCTCTTTTGGGTCTGATGAATTTAACTCTATGGGCGAGTACTACTGAAACATATATGCACATATGTGACCAATAATGTTTGCATAAATAAAATCTTATATTAAAAAAACAGCTCTACTTGTTATTGAGCACTTTTTATAAACACTACGATTTCAATGGATTAGCATCTATAGAAATAATAAGTGTACTATATATATATATATATATATATATATATATATATATATATATATATATATATATAAAATCAATTTAAATCTCATGGATTTAGTATTATGAGACACTGGTTTATTGATATGTAATATGATACGTTAATGTATTGTTGTGTTTGCGGTTGACCAAATGTAAGCAAACCATTAAAAACGTACTTGTTACCTACAAACCAAATATCGGTGATGCTGTCAGCTTAAAGTCATGTATTGTTTGAATCAATGATGACGCCGGTCTCTTATTGTTCGATGCAACACAAACTTTTCAGTGAACTTCCCCGTTTTCGTTCGTTCGTCCTCTTCATTCCATAGATAACGGAGGAATTCCCAAACGTGGCCTTTACAATTGTTTATGAAATAAATAAAAACAAGCGACATATAACGGCTGACTGAATATCATTTGTTTACTTTTATTTTTTTAGGAAGAAATATATGTAAATCATGATTTAGTTTGATACTCCTCTGAAAAAGACTGAACAGTAAAGCTTTCTTTGTTTGAACTGAATTTAGATCGTAGACAATTATGATCTGGATATGAAAGTTCTACAGTGTTGGCATTACAACATTGGACCTGTTTAAATAATGCTATCTCGCACAGCAAGACGCACGACGATCGCCCGGCGAGGTAGTTGCAATATCGCCATTAGGGGCTGAGTTAGCTAGTTTAAACAATCCTTTTCTTAAGATTCTTATAGGGAGGACGACTGCAACTAACATGAAAATTCGCTCCTGGTAGAAAGGGATGCATAGTAGAAGTGCAGTAATAATTAGTGAAGGTTGTAGTCTTGCGAAATATTGCCGATTCGCGACTTCCCACCGAAATCGGGGAGTCAATTAACAGTTATAACTAATGACGGATACTCTTTGGAGGGTAGCTGTAAGCTTGGTAACAAAATAAAGAGATAGTTTAACAGGTTAACAGAGGTGTGGCTGAGAGCAAGTCCCAATGTTAATGCCGCTCTCTAGTAATGAGGAAGATTTTATAACAATCGACTGCCTTCTCTACTCGTATAAAAGCAGTAAATGATTCGGTCTTTTGGCTAAGATCAAAGTGTAGTATCTGTTCCGATGGATACTGCACCCCATACCGGTATTGTCATGTCCTTCGGGGCTTGACTTACGCCGGTCTATGGGTCTGTCCTGTGCAGTTCTAGGAGGTCCACCCTCCCAGGCTTTGCCTCCTCTCTTTGTGGAGGAGTAAGTTTATTGCTTACTGTCTGAGGCGCCACTACCGAGGAATGCCGACGGGGCTGCCCAGGCAATTTTTAAATGGCCAGAGTACTCACCTCTCGGGTGCTGGCTTTTCAAACCCCACTTTCCCGACCCGGCCTTGGGTCACATCTTACTTGTGGGAGTAGGATAAAAACTGGCCTTGTGCCTAACTCCTGGAGAGGAGTAAATCAATACTCGTATAAAAGAGTAAAAGTCATCAGGTTTCACCTTCCGGTCCACCCCTTCTGACCGCGTGATTATCGTCACCTCTTTTTTCACATTATTTATATTTAATTGTGATCATACATCAATTACATGATTTTGATTTTTAAAAATGTCTAAAATATAAAACTTAAACCTAAGCGTCTTAAAAATCAAGTGGAATTCAGGGAATCTTGCTTAAGTGGTGTCTAATACGTATTAATTAAAGTAAATGTCAATCCGCAATATTTGAAGAGTTGGAATGCAAAAAGCAATAACCGCCATTTTCGAAACTGCGAACCTACCACTACAAAAAGTGTTGCATTTCAACACTGCATCACACCCCGAAATCCTGTTTTACATGAATTATATCTGCATAATTCTTCTTTCTTTTCTATTAAAATAAAGCTTTTAGTCAAACTCTAGAATTAATATGATCGTTCTTTTATTGTTTACTTCTTTAAGTTAAAGGAATTTGGATTTATCGCGTTTTGCCTTCGAGCTCTTCATTTATACTTTTTGAATGAAAGTTTGTGCCCATATGATGTCCTATAAAACCCTATAAAATAAATCTACACAAAAAAGAAGGTGTATTTATGAATTGATATTTACTAGTTTTTTCAAAGTTTTACACAGACCGGATGTATCTGAATTTTCACGAAAGTGTTCCAATCCCTACTTGCCTTCTTGTATATAACTAAAATAAATTTAATATAGCCAACATTACTCATCTTTAAGTCTTAAAGTTGTGTTCCCAAATTCAGAATAACTGGTTAATTAATTAACGAGTGAATTATATATAACCAAATATATGAACATATATATACACACCTACGTTTATGTAAGTGAATTCTTCGTCGTCTTTCTTTTAAGCAAAACTCAAATATACTATACCAAGTATGACATTTAAACATTGTATATATACATTTGTATGCAATATCTTTATTAACACGCAAAGCTTATGTAGCGTTTCATCTTCTTAAGTGATGTATTTATTCATACATGTAAGCGTAATTAATTACAAAAAAAAAGTCCCAGCTAAGAACGAAATAGTCCCATCTAAGAAAAAAATAGTACCAGCTAAGAAAATGAAATTGTTACGACGCTACATAACCGTTTCTTGAAGACTGTTTACGGCGTTTCCTGGTTATTTATAACTGTATATTAACATACGTGAACGCAATCCATACAGCATAAATATCAGAAAATTAAATAAATCTGATCAATTATCTCATTTACCTCATGTCCAGGAGGGTAGACACAAGTCAGGTGAGGGTTAGTGAAAATATCGATAGAATTTAAACGGTATTCTATGTTGAAAATATATAGTAATTTTATGGAGTAAATTTAAATGGTGTCTTGTTGCATAGCCCTTTGCTCGTTTCGTATACTCGTCCCTGAAAGGGCCGTGGCAGTTCACATTTAATCCTCGTCATTTTGAAAACATCATAAATCACATAGTTCATATATTGTTTGCATACTTTTAGATTTCTCCCTCGCCGTGTAGAGGGTCGCCGTCTCGATGTCGTCTAGTGGTTGAATCCCTTCCTCTCTCCTTCTGCCGTGAACCACGCCGTCCGTTGTCTGCAACAAAAGCTTCCTGGCCGACTCACCAAATAACAATCTTTTTAACATTCAATTCTTTTTATTAGAAACGTTAGTTATTTATCGGCTTGGAGACATTCACTACGTCGAGAGAGAGAGAGAGAGAGAGAGAGAGAGAGAGAGAGAGCAAATCACTACTTTATCGTAGTAACCTAACAATTATTTCCTTAACCATTCATGGAGGGGGCCAATGATATCTCTCGCCTGTATTTTCTAAGGGAAATATTTCCCTTATCTGTTGTAGTTTACATGGTAACAATGTCTCATCGGTTCGCCTCCAAAACCGTGACTGGCTAAAACTCGCTTCTCACGGAGAACGAGTGACGTCACGGATCCCTCCGTTTCCCACGCAAAGGCCTGTGACGTCACAGAGCGTCTCGCAGGTGCACATTGACCCTTGATCTGGGGTCTCGTCACGCGGTGAACTTGTCACGTCTGTGATTTCCGACTTTGAAAACAGGCCCTATTCAGCACTCGACTGCCGGGACCACCCGCGTTAATTCGCGCAAGGCAAACCAACGATTTCCAACAGATACGTCCATTCCCACAGGGTCATTATCCAACAGTCTAATAGTACTAATTGGTGATAGAAAAGTTAATAATTATAAATAAATGTATGGAAATAATGTGTGAAACATTTATAAGTTCAGAAATTAATTAATCAACTGTGATTTGCTTTCGTACAAAACTTACAATGTTAACATGCCGATGTTAGTTCGGTTCAAGAAAATACTTGATCGTAAAGTAATCGCAAAATCGCAACAAACTCACAACAGAATACAACGTTGTAAGCATTGTACACACATGATTGATACATGTTGTCTTCACCCTTCCTTCATGTAATCAAGTGTTGGATTTGTTGTCTATATTATGTGCCCTTAGTTTTGGTGTATACATATTATACAGCCCCCTTTACTAAGGCCGGGCACTCTGAGAGAGTTTAATAACAAGCAGTAGCATTAGCTTCATTGCGAAATTCAACACGGGTTGTTGTTGTTGATCATTACTGCTCGTTGTAAATACCCGCCGACTTCGCATTTACAAAGTTAATTTACGGTGGCCGGCAGGTAAGACTGTTGACTGGGAATCAGTGGCGTTTTGTCATCGGAGTTCGCGCCCGCCGACAGTCAGGAATTAACTTCCTGCACTGAAGATTGCGTAAGCATGAAACATCGATATCTGTAGGTAATAAATAATTAATATTTATTTATAAATATATATATATATATATATATATATATATATATATATATATTACTAGTTCATGTATCCACATAAAATTAATAAGGAGATATACTTTTTTATGTATCAAGTTATCTAGGAAGAGGAGTGGGTTTTAAGAATGAAGGTGGAACAAAGCTCGGATCTGCTATTTAAAGAAGATCTATGTTTAGAGATAAGAATTGCTTCCGATATTCTTAGATTACCGATGTCTGTAACTGAGGCAAGGCTACGGACATCGATAATGCGTTGTGTGTTACCACATGATAAAATGTGTTTATAGAAAGAAGAAATGCGGTGTGTAAGTGTTCTTTGATGCGTTGGGGCAGAGACCTAAAAGTGCTACCGATGTAGAAATTCTGGCAGTTAACACATTGTTGTCTGTAAACTGTGTGAGTGCGAAAGCAAAGCCCAGAGTTGGCAATGGGTCAATTGGCTAGGGAGCAGGGTTCAGAGGTGTGGTTACTTTGTTTTTAGTTAGGTATTGTCTTCCTAGATCATTTCAAATCTACTAACCTCGGATTAGGCTTTATACTCCTTTCTCCTTCGTCTCTACCCAATGCCAATGATCTCAACCACCTATCCACCTAACCCATCTAGATCTCCACACTCTCACTTTCCTTGTTTTTCCCTATACCCTTTCATTCAGTCACCTCCCCTTAACCGACACCCATCTTCCCCTACGTTGATTTCCTCATATTTCTTGTCGATACTCTTCCCAACAACTCCTACAACTTCCTATTCATAGAAGAAGTCACCCACACTATTTAGACTTGATTCTCATATATTATACTTACACTTAATTAGTTTTATTAACTATGTCATAATTCGTTCACTATGTAATAATCCATTCACTATGTAATAACAAACGTTAATTTGAATTATATATAAACCCTTTTCCCTTCCTTTCTCTTCTAACAACCTCCTATTCCCAAACTCTATGTTGAGTATAATGTCACAGATGAAGGCTTAAGATAGAATCATTCTATCCTTCTATCTGACCATGCATTAAATTACTTTACATAATTATTCCCCTTTAACCATTTTATGCAGATCCCTAATTATCTCCCTTAATCTTCACCTGACTATTCAAACATTAATTTTCTATTGCATAAAATAAATACTTAACATAAATATAAAATTTTAAATATTTAATATAAAAGATTTTAAAAAAAAATGATGATAATAATAAAGAAAAAGTAAATAATAAATTTAAAATCAAATAATAATAATAATAATAATTAAAAAGAACAACAACAAAATGAATAAAATCCAAATATTATTACTTTAGATTAACTAAATTAATCTTAGTAATCTATTACATATCTCAACGATTGCATTTTTTGCAGGACTTGTCTTTCTTTCTGCGAATCTCATGTTCCTATTTTTTAATAGCGTCCACTTGTCTCTCTTCAACTGACACAGCCAGTCCATATATATATATATATATATATATATATATATATATATATATATATATGAAAAATATTTGTTGTTGTTTATTATCTACGGACGTATACGTTTCGTCTTTTTTCAATCAAGACTCTTCAGCGTAGAAGTGTTACTATTCACTACTAGTCACACGATTCGAAACCCTGGATTATAAGTATTTTTCAACTCCAACCCAACGTCTTAAACCTCGCGGCCAATATTTGAACAGCTGTTAAACTGTGGTAGATTAAATACATTTATAAGCGGCGATGGCGGCACAGGCATTCTACTAATATTAAGGAATGATGCATTATAAAGCAAATGACGTCACGCTGTATTTGCACTACTACTAAAGTGCTCTACTAATTATTAAGGAGCGACAAATATGAAAAATATTTGTTGTTGTTTATTATCTACGAACTTATACGTTTCGTCTTTTTTCAATCAAGACTCTTCAGCGTAGAAGTGTTACTATTCACTACTGGTCACACGATTCGAAACCCTGGATTATAAGTATTTTTCAACTCCAACCCAACGTATATATATATATATATATACATATATATATATATATATGTATATATATATATATGTATATATATGTATATATATATATTTATGTATATATATTTATATATATATATATATTTATATGTATATATACATATATATATTTATATATATATAGGTATATATTTGTATATATATTTATATATATATATTTATATATTTGTATATATATTTATATACATATTTATATATATATATTTACATATATATATATTTATATATATATATTTATATATATATATATATTGATATATATTTATATATATATTTATATATCTCGTACATGTATTGTATTAGTTTCTGTAAATGTAAATCCGTAGAAACTCAATTGTTTATAAAAAGTGCTAAATAACAATATATATATATATATATATATATATATATATATATATATGTATGTATATATATGTCTGCCTGTATATATGTGCATGTATATGTGTGTGTGCGTGTATATATATGTATTTGTATATATGTGTATATAAATATATGCGTGTGTGTGTATAGATATGCGTGTGTAGGTGCATATAGCTGTATATGTGTGTGTCTGTGTAGACGTATGGATGTGTGTATTGAATATATATCTAGAATATATTTATTTTTGTATTGAATATACATCTAGAATATATTTATAAGCACGTATGTATTTTGAATATATGCTTGATTGGTAGTGGATCTGTGTGTGTGTCTATGTTTAGATGTGTATGTATATCAATGTCTGTTTATTTATCTGTTTGTTTATTTATGTGTGTTTGGGTATCTATTAGAGTTTGTTTATATATGTGTGATTCTTGATATATAGATAAGATATTTATACTGGAGTGAGTTTGTAAAACTGGGTAGGCCAGAAAGTAGGGAGCAATAAAATAAGGACAGGAAAAGGTGATGGAGACGCCATAAAGGTTAATAAAAAAAGAGACAACCACTAGCAGAAAAGGTCAGCAAGTGGAATAGGTAATCCGATAAGAAATAGAAAATACTAAATCCCAAAAAGAGTTATTTAGGAGAGAAAATTCTTCAAATCCATCCATTTCTCAAAAATTCTTGGTCTGATGCGGTTGACTTTCTGGGAAAAGTGCAACCGAAACATGTATGGACATATGTAACCAATAATGTTTGTATAAATAAAAATTTATACTTATATTTATATATATATATATTTATATATATATATATTTATATATAGATTATATATATATATATATTTATATATATATATATATTTATATATATATTGATATATATATACATTGATATATATATATTTATATATATATATATATATATATATATATATATGTATATGTATATATATATATATCAAGCCACAATATTTCCAAGGAAAGACTGAATGACAAGAAGTACTACGTAGGTATGACATCCCTCGATTTTAAAAACCAGATATCATGACCAAAAGAGCACATTTAAAAACAGAGAACGTCGAATTAAAACAGCACTGGAAAACCACTATTGGGAGCTCAAAGAAAATGGACGTTCACCAATAATTGAATGGAAAATAATACGACAAGCCAGTACATGGGAATTTAGACGACCCGTGTAGATTATGTCTGAATAAAAATTTGAAATCCTAAATTTTAAAGACCCCGAAATCTATTCAACTGTAGAAGTGAGATAGCAAACAGCTGCCTACACAGAAATAAATTTCGCTTAGGCTAACAAAACATAAATAAATAAACAAATAAGTAAAAGAAAAATTTAACAAGAACCTAACAATTTAAGAATTAAAACCTAAAATAGAAATACAAGGTACCACGTGTTAAAATAAATTCACCCATTATATTGATACAACAAAGGAAACATGGTATAGGCCAATCTATAGAAAAAAGAAAAGAACAGGATATAGGAAGTAACATTAACCACACCTTTGTTCGTGGGAATCCCAACGAGTGGCTGAGAGAACAACAAAGAATCTGATTGGATAACTATCTAGCCGTGTATATAAAAACACCCGGCAAAAAAACCCGTGCATTTTAGCCTAAAGATTCCCCCGGGGATGAAACGCGGAAGCCTCTATGTAGCTTAATTGCCATAAATATATTTTCATAAGTTACTACCTAGCTCTACTTACGTATCGAGCACGGTTGAAGTAAATACTGAAAATTGATACATAAAAATTATATCTCCTTATAACATTTTATGTGGGTACATGAATTAGTAATTATGCATATATATATATATATATATATATATATATATATACAATAATATTTTTAATAAATAAATATTAAATATTTAAATACCTAGACACATCGATGTTTCATGCTAACGCAATCTTCAGTTTAGGAACTAATTCCCGACGGTCGGTGGGCGCGAAACCCGAACACAAATCGCCACTGATTCGTAGTCGGTGATCTTAACCAAAGGGCCATCGTCAATTAGTTAGTAAATACAGAGTAACTTAAACTGTAAATAGCGACACGTGGCCGCCATTTACCAGGCAGCTAGAGTGATCTTACGAAACGGTGTTCGGATCGCGCATATAGCTATTAGTACTGCTTGTTATTAGAGCTACTCGAAAGTGCCCAGCCCTTGTGGGGAGGGGGGCTGATAAACAATAATATTTTTAATAAATAAATATTAAATATTTAAATACCTAGAGACATCGATGTTTCATGCTAACGCAATCTTCAGCATATATATATATATATATATATATATATATATATATATATATATATATATTCATATATATATATATATTAATTGATCAAGTTCAAATATGTTAATAAAGTGAACATGAAACCAATTTTTCAAGAGTGCTCAATACCAAGTAGAGCATTTATAAAATTACATAAACAACAGTATAGCCTTACGTCTATCAACACACGTTTCTATGCGTATTACGGCATATTATCAAAGGCAGAACTATAAAGTTCTGCCGTTGAACTTTAGACTTCTGTCTTCGATAAGATGCGGTAAGACGCATTGAAACGTAGGTGTATTGACGTAAGTCTGCAATATTGTTTCTGTAATTTATATATATATATATAGATACAGTAAACACGTACATTTCTAAGGATGGTTCATTCCTAATATATTAGTGAATAACTGTGCATGATAGTATAAGAACAGAGATAACCTATCCCATAATCAGTTACGTTATAAATTTGACCAATAAGACACCATCTACACGAGGAAAACTGCAAACTGTATTTAACTCCGACAATCTCAACAATTTGATTTATTTTTAAGGATTTAAACTGTTTTATTTATGGAACTATAAATGCAATATATCAAGGTTTCCTTCCTCGCATTATCTCGTCACAGCGAACATTTGGATATTTTACAAATTCCCGGTAGAATATGCAATAAATCACGGTGCAAAAGGAAAGAAAGAATTGTTTTAATCAATACCAAACTTTATTGATTTGTTACTGCGTGTTTTCCGTCAGGGTTAAAATAGCAAAACATAGCTCCTTCCAAATTCTAACTTAGGAAAAATCATAATCGCCAAAGATTTGGGTACGGTCTTAGTTTTCTGGAATTACTTGGAATAAAAACGTTCGTAGACACTCGTAATATATATATATATATATATATATATATATATATATATATATATATATATATATATGAAGAGTTCGAATGCAAAACGCGATAAACGCCATTTTGTTAATTATAAACAATTACAAAAAGTGTTGTATTTACACACTCGATGCGACACTAAAATCATGTTTTATGTAAATGATGCGAGCATAATTTCTTCTTGCTTTCAATTAAAAAAAGCCGTTAGCCGAAATCTAGATTTTTATATATTCGTCCTTTTTTTTCTAATGTATGTATTTAAACTAATTGGATTTATCGCGTTTTGCCTTCGAACTATATATTTAGAAACGTTGTATTTGAGTTGAAAAATACTTGTAGTCCAGTATTTCGAATCGCTTGACCGATAGTGAATAGGCATATCTCTATGCTGAAGAGTCCAGATTGAAAAGGACGAAACGTATACGTACATAGATAATAAACAATAACAAATAGTTATTATTTGTTGCTCCTCGTAAAAGTAGAGCACTGTAATGGTAGTACTAACACAGCATGACGTCACTTGCTTCATAATGCATCGTTCCTTCCCTTTAAAAAGAAGTAGAATGCCTTGACGTTAAGCCGCCGACAAAAGTGTTAAAATTATCATTGTTTATCAGCTATTTAAAATTGGCCGACCGGTTAGAGACGTTGGATTTGAGTTGAAAAATACTTGTTTCGAATCGCATGACCGGTAGTGAATAGTCATATCTCTATGGCGAAGAGTCCAAATTAAAAAGGACGAAACATAAATGTACATTGATAATAAACAATAACAAATATATATATATATATATATATACATATATATATATATATATATATATATATATATATATATATATATAAAGTGGTGTACTAAAAGCGAACTTTTAGGAAAAGTGAAACCTATTGTGAAGAGTATATAGCTCAATATCTAGGATAGAGCAGGTAGAATGAAGAATAATGGAAAGGAATTAGAGAAGCAAAAGTCAATTGAATTATGATTTGACTTTTGCTTCTCTAATTCCTTTCCATTCTTCTTCATTATATATATATATATATATATATATTCAATATTTCTTATAATATTTTCACGCGAGCCACGTGGATCACTATAAAATTCAAAATCGTCCAGTCGAGACCTCAATGAGCATCTACATCACTAAGGAGAAGAATAATTCATGAAAAAAAAGATATTGTTTGAAAAAGGTTTTTAAAATCGAAAGTTTGCAGCATGAATACTTTATGGTAAACAAATGTTTATTTTAAAGACAAAACGCGTAAATCGTTCTTGGTTTTCTCAAAATGTCATATTTAATATTTAATTATTATCTACATACGTATACGTGGCATCCTTGCGGAATCTTCAGTGTATAAATAACTGTTTAAAACCTTTTGCACGATTCGAACTCAAGTAACCTTCAACTTAATTCCATGCGCTCAAACCAATGAGGCCAATTCCAACCGTTTCACAACGACTAGAAAAATTACCCCTATCTATATTAAATCAGGCAGATAAACGTGTAACAACAATAATCCATGCAATAACACCTATCTATATTAAATCAGGCAGAAAAACGTGTAACAACAATAATCCATGCAATAACACCTATCTATATTAAATCAGACAGAGAAACGTGTAAAACAATAATCCATGCAATAACACCTATATATATTAAATCAGACAGATAAACGTGTAACAACAATAATCCATGCAATAACACCTATCTATATTAAATCAGGCAGAGAAACGTGTAACAACAATAATCCATGCAATAACACCTATCTATATTAAATCAGACAGATAAACGTGTAACAACAATAATCCATGCAATAACACCTATCTATATTAAATCAGACAGATAAACGTGTAACAACAATAATCCATGCAATAACACCTATCTATATTAAATCAGACAGATAAACGTGTAAAACAATAATCCATGCAATAACACCTATCTATATTAAATCAGACAGATAAACGTGTAACAACAATAATCCATGCAATAACACCTATCTATATTAAATCAGGCAGAAAAACGTGTAACAACAATAATCCATGCAATAACACCTATCTATATTAAATCAGACAGATAAACGTGTAAAACAATAATCCATGCAATAACACCTATATATATTAAATCAGACAGATAAACGTGTAACAACAATAATCCATGCAATAACACCTATCTATATTAAATCAGGCAGAGAAACGTGTAACAACAATAATCCATGCAATAACACCTATCTATATTAAATCAGGCAGAGAAACGTGTAAAACAATAATCCATGCAATAACACCTATCTATATTAAATCAGGCAGAGAAACGTGTAACAACAATAATCCATGCAATAACACCTATCTATATTAAATCAGACAGAGAAACGTGTAACAACAATAATCCA
The DNA here is from genome assembly GCA_963556195.1 of Sepiola atlantica. NCBI lineage: Eukaryota > Metazoa > Mollusca > Cephalopoda > Sepiida > Sepiolidae > Sepiola > Sepiola atlantica. Next base: position 96,346,207 of record OY744534.1, on the reverse strand, counting down.
TGCAATAACACCTATCTATATTAAATCAGACAGATAAACGTGTAAAACAATAATCCATGCAATAACACCTATCTATATTAAATCAGGCAGAGAAACGTGTAAAACAATCATCCATGCAATAACACCTATCTATATTAAATCAGGCAGATAAACTTGTAAAACAATAATCCATGCAATAACACCTATCTATATTAAATCAGACAGATAAACGTGTAACAAAATAATCCATGCAATAACACCTATCTATATTAAATCAGACAGATAAACGTGTAACAAAATAATCCATGCAATAACACCTATCTATATTAAATCAGACAGATAAACGTGTAACAACAATAATCCATGCAATAACACCTATCTATATTAAATCAGACAGATAAACGTGTAACAAAATAATCCATGCAATAACACCTATCTATATTAAATCAGACAGATCAACGTGTAAAACAATAATCCATGCAATAACACCTATCTATATTAAATCAGACAGATAAACGTGTAAAACAATAATCCATGCAATAACACCTATCTATATTAAATCAGGCAGAGAAACGTGTAACAACAATAATCCATGCAATAACACCTATCTATATTAAATCAGGCAGAGAAACGTGTAAAACAATAATCCATGCAATAACACCTATCTATATTAAATCAGACAGATAAACGTGTAAAACAATAATCCATGCAATAACACCTATCTATATTAAATCAGGCAGAGAAACGTGTAACAACAATAATCCATGCAATAACACCTATCTATATTAAATCAGACAGAGAAACGTGTAACAACAATAATCCATGCAATAACACCTATCTATATTAAATCAGACAGATAAACGTGTAAAACAATAATCCATGCAATAACACCTATCTATATTAAATCAGGCAGAGAAACGTGTAAAACAATAATCCATGCAATAACACCTATCTATATTAAATCAGGCAGAGAAACGTGTAAAACAATAATCCATGCAATAACACCTATTTATATTAAATCAGACAGATAAACGTGTAACAACAATAATCCATGCAATAACACCTATCTATATTAAATCAGGTAGAGAAACGTGTAAAACAATAATCCATGCAATAACACCTATCTATATTAAATCAGGCAGAGAAACGTGTAAAACAATAATCCATGCAATAACACCTATCTATATTAAATCAGACAGATAAACGTGTAACAACAATACTCCATGCAATAACACCTATCTATATTAAATCAGGCAGATAAACGTGTAACAACAATAATCCATGCAATAACACCTATCTATATTAAATCAGACAGATAAACGTGTAAAACAATAATCCATGCAATAACACCTATCTATATTAAATCAGGCAGATAAACGTGTAAAACAATAATCCATGCAATAACACCTATCTATATTAAATCAGGCAGATAAACGTGTAACAACAATAATCCATGCAATAACACCTATCTATATTAAATCAGACAGATAAACGTGTAAAACAATAATCCATGCAATAACACCTATCTATATTAAATCAGGCAGAGAAACGTGTAAAACAATAATCCATGCAATAACACCTATCTATATTAAATCAGGCAGATAAACGTGTAACAACAATAATCCATGCAATAACACCTATCTATATTAAATCAGACAGATAAACTTGTAACAACAATCATCCATGCAATAACACCTATCTATATTAAATCAGGCAGATAAACTTGTAAAACAATAATCCATGCAATAAAACCTATCTATATTAAATCAGACAGATAAACTTGTAACAACAATCATCCATGCAATAACACCTATCTATATTAAATCAGACAGATAAACTTGTAACAACAATCATCCATGCAATAACACCTATCTATATTAAATCAGGCAGATAAACTTGTAAAACAATAATCCATGCAATAACACCTATCTATATTAAATCAGACAGATAAACTTGTAACAACAATCATCCATGCAATAACACCTATCTATATTAAATCAGACAGATAAACTTGTAACAACAATCATCCATGCAATAACACCTATCTATATTAAATCAGGCAGATAAACTTGTAAAACAATAATCCATGCAATAACACCTATCTATATTAAATCAGACAGATAAACTTGTAACAACAATCATCCATGCAATAACACCTATCTATATTAAATCAGACAGATAAACTTGTAACAACAATCATCCATGCAATAACACCTATCTATATTAAATCAGGCAGATAAACTTGTAAAACAATAATCCATGCAATAACACCTATCTATATTAAATCAGACAGATAAACTTGTAACAACAATCATCCATGCAATAACACCTATCTATATTAAATCAGACAGAGAAACGTGTAAAACAATAATCCATGCAATAACACCTATCTATATTAAATCAGGCAGATAAACGTGTAACAACAATAATCCATGCAATAACACCTATCTATATTAAATCAGACAGATAAACGTGTAAAACAATAATCCATGCAATAACACCTATCTATATTAAATCAGGCAGAGAAACGTGTAAAACAATAATCCATGCAATAACACCTATCTATATTAAATCAGGCAGATAAACGTGTAACAACAATAATCCATGCAATAACACCTATCTATATTAAATCAGACAGATAAACTTGTAACAACAATCATCCACGCAATAACACCTATCTATATTAAATCAGGCAGATAAACTTGTAAAACAATAATCCATGCAATAACACCTATCTATATTAAATCAGACAGATAAACTTGTAACAACAATCATCCATGCATTAACACCTATCTATATTAAATCAGACAGATAAACTTGTAACAACAATCATCCATGCAATAACACCTATCTATATTAAATCAGGCAGATAAACTTGTAAAACAATAATCCATGCAATAACACCAATCTATATTAAATCAGACAGATAAACTTGTAACAACAATCATCCATGCAATAACACCTATCTATATTAAATCAGACAGATAAACTTGTAACAACAATCATCCATGCAATAACACCTATCTATATTAAATCAGGCAAATAAACTTGTAAAACAATAATCCATGCAATAACACCTATCTATATTAAATCAGACAGATAAACTTGTAACAACAATCATCCATGCAATAACACCTATCTATATTAAATCAGACAGATAAACTTGTAACAACAATCATCCATGCAATAACACCTATCTATATTAAATCAGGCAGATAAACTTGTAAAACAATAATCCATGCAATAACACCTATCTATATTAAATCAGACAGATAAACTTGTAACAACAATCATCCATGCAATAACACCTATCTATATTAAATCAGACAGATAAACTTGTTACAACAATCATCCATGCAATAACACCTATCTATATTAAATCAGGCAGATAAACTTGTAAAACAATAATCCATGCAATAACACCTATCTATATTAAATCAGACAGATAAACTTGTAACAACAATCATCCATGCAATAACACCTATCTATATTAAATCAGACAGAGAAACGTGTAAAACAATAATCCATGCAATAACACCTATCTATATTAAATCAGGCAGATAAACGTGTAACACAATAATCCATGCAATAACACCTATCTATATTAAATCAGGCAGAGAAACGTGTAAAACAATAATCCATGCAATAACACCTATCTATATTAAATCAGGCAGAGAAACGTGTAAAACAATAATCCATGCAATAACACCTATCTATATTAAATCAGACAGATAAACTTGTAACAACAATACTCCATGCAATAACACCTATCTATATTAAATCAGGCAGATAAACGTGTAACAACAATAATCCATGCAATAACACCTATCTATATTAAATCAGACAGATAAACGTGTAAAACAATAATCCATGCAATAACACCTATCTATATTAAATCAGGCAGATAAACGTGTAAAACAATAATCCATGCAATAACACCTATCTATATTAAATCAGGCAGATAAACGTGTAACAACAATAATCCATGCAATAACACCTATCTATATTAAATCAGACAGATAAACGTGTAAAACAATAATCCATGCAATAACACCTATCTATATTAAATCAGGCAGAGAAACGTGTAAAACAATAATCCATGCAATAACACCTATCTATATTAAATCAGGCAGATAAACGTGTAACAACAATAATCCATGCAATAACACCTATCTATATTAAATCAGACAGATAAACTTGTAACAACAATCATCCATGCAATAACACCTATCTATATTAAATCAGGCAGATAAACTTGTAAAACAATAATCCATGCAATAACACCTATCTATATTAAATCAGACAGATAAACTTGTAACAACAATCATCCATGCAATAACACCTATCTATATTAAATCAGACAGATAAACTTGTAACAACAATCATCCATGCAATAACACCTATCTATATTAAATCAGGCAGATAAACTTGTAAAACAATAATCCATGCAATAACACCTATCTATATTAAATCAGACAGATAAACTTGTAACAACAATCATCCATGCAATAACACCTATCTATATTAAATCAGACAGATAAACTTGTAACAACAATCATCCATGCAATAACACCTATCTATATTAAATCAGGCAGATAAACTTGTAAAACAATAATCCATGCAATAACACCTATCTATATTAAATCAGACAGATAAACTTGTAACAACAATCATCCATGCAATAACACCTATCTATATTAAATCAGACAGATAAACTTGTAACAACAATCATCCATGCAATAACACCTATCTATATTAAATCAGGCAGATAAACTTGTAAAACAATAATCCATGCAATAACACCTATCTATATTAAATCAGACAGATAAACTTGTAACAACAATCATCCATGCAATAACACCTATCTATATTAAATCAGACAGAGAAACGTGTAAAACAATAATCCATGCAATAACACCTATCTATATTAAATCAGGCAGATAAACGTGTAACAACAATAATCCATGCAATAACACCTATCTATATTAAATCAGACAGATAAACGTGTAAAACAATAATCCATGCAATAACACCTATCTATATTAAATCAGGCAGAGAAACGTGTAAAACAATAATCCATGCAATAACACCTATCTATATTAAATCAGGCAGATAAACGTGTAACAACAATAATCCATGCAATAACACCTATCTATATTAAATCAGACAGATAAACTTGTAACAACAATCATCCACGCAATAACACCTATCTATATTAAATCAGGCAGATAAACTTGTAAAACAATAATCCATGCAATAACACCTATCTATATTAAATCAGACAGATAAACTTGTAACAACAATCATCCATGCAATAACACCTATCTATATTAAATCAGACAGATAAACTTGTAACAACAATCATCCATGCAATAACACCTATCTATATTAAATCAGGCAGATAAACTTGTAAAACAATAATCCATGCAATAACACCAATCTATATTAAATCAGACAGATAAACTTGTAACAACAATCATCCATGCAATAACACCTATCTATATTAAATCAGACAGATAAACTTGTAACAACAATCATCCATGCAATAACACCTATCTATATTAAATCAGGCAAATAAACTTGTAAAACAATAATCCATGCAATAACACCTATCTATATTAAATCAGACAGATAAACTTGTAACAACAATCATCCATGCAATAACACCTATCTATATTAAATCAGACAGATAAACTTGTAACAACAATCATCCATGCAATAACACCTATCTATATTAAATCAGACAGATAAACTTGTAACAACAATCATCCATGCAATAACACCTATCTATATTAAATCAGACAGATAAACTTGTAACAACAATCATCCATGCAATAACACCTATCTATATTAAATCAGACAGATAAACTTGTTACAACTATCATCCATGCAATACCACCTATCTATATTAAATCAGGCAGATAAACTTGTAAAACAATAATCCATGCAATAACACCTATCTATATTAAATCAGACAGATAAACTTGTAACAACAATCATCCATGCAATAACACCTATCTATATTAAATCAGACAGATAAACGTGTAACAACAATAATCCATGCAATAACACCTATCTATATTAAATCAGACAGAGAAACGTGTAAAACAATAATCCATGCAATAACACCTATCTATATTAAATCAGGCAGATAAACGTGTAACAACAATCATCCATGCAATAACACCTATCTATATTAAATCAGACAGATAAACTTGTAACAACAATCATCCATGCAATAACACCTATCTATATTAAATCAGACAGATAAACTTGTTACAACAATCATCCATGCAATACCACCTATCTATATTAAATCAGGCAGATAAACTTGTAAAACAATAATCCATGCAATAACACCTATCTATATTAAATCAGACAGATAAACTTGTAACAACAATCATCCATGCAATAACACCTATCTATATTAAATCAGACAGATAAACGTGTAAAAACAATAATCCATGCAATAACACCTATCTATATTAAATCAGACAGAGAAACGTGTAAAACAATAATCCATGCAATAACACCTATCTATATTAAATCAGGCAGATAAACGTGTAACAACAATAATCCATGCAATAACACCTATCTATATTAAATCAGACAGATAAACGTGTAAAACAATAATCCATGCAATAACACCTATCTATATTAAATCAGGCAGAGAAACGTGTAAAACAATAATCCATGCAATAACACCTATCTATATTAAATCAGGCAGATAAACGTGTAACAACAATAATCCATGCAATAACACCTATCTATATTAAATCAGACAGATAAACTTGTAACAACAATCATCCATGCAATAATACATATCTATATTAAATCAGGCAGATAAACGTGTAACACAATAATCCATGCAATAACACCTATCTATATTAAATCAGGCAGATAAACTTGTAAAACAATCATCCATGCAATAACACCTATCTATATTAAATCAGGCAGATAAACTTGTAAAACAATAATCCATGCAATAACACCAATCTATATTAAATCAGACAGATAAACTTGTAACAACAATAATCCATGCAATAACACCTATCTATATTAAATCAGACAGATAAACTTGTAACAACAATCATCCATGCAATAACACCTATCTATATTAAATCAGGCAGATAAACTTGTAAAACAATAATCTATGCAATAACACCTATCTATATTAAATCAGACAGATAAACTTGTAACAACAATCATCCATGCAATAACACCTATCTATATTAAATCAGGCAGATAAACTTGTAAAACAATAATCCATGCAATAACACCTATCTATATTAAATCAGGCAGATAAACGTGTAACAACAATAATCCATGCAATAACACTTATCTATATTAAATCAGACAGATAAACGTGTAAAACAATAATCCATGCAATAACACCTATCTATATTAAATCAGGCAGATAAACTTGTAACAACAATCATCCATGCAATAACACCTATCTATATTAAATCAGACAGATAAACGTGTAACAACAATAATCCATGCAATAACACCTATCTATATTAAATCAGGCAGATAAACTTGTAAAACAATAATCCATGCAATAACACCTATCTATATTAAATCAGACAGATAAACTTGTAACAACAATCATCCATGCAATAACACCTATCTATATTAAATCAGACAGATAAACTTGTAACAACAATCATCCATGCAATAACACCTATCTATATTAAAGCAGGCAGATAAACTTGTAAAACAATAATCCATGCAATAACACCTATCTATATTAAATCAGACAGATAAACTTGTAACAACAATCATCCATGCAATAACACCTATCTATATTAAATCAGACAGATAAACTTGTAACAACAATCATCCATGCAATAACACCTATCTATATTAAATCAGGCAGATAAACTTGTAAAACAATAATCCATGCAATAACACCTATCTATATTAAATCAGACAGATAAACTTGTAACAACAATCATCCATGCAATAACACCAATCTATATTAAATCAGACAGATAAACTTGTAACAACAATAATCCATGCAATAACACCTATCTATATTAAATCAGACAGATAAACTTGTAACAACAATCATCCATGCAATAACACCTATCTATATTAAATCAGGCAGATAAACTTGTAAAACAATAATCTATGCAATAACACCTATCTATATTAAATCAGACAGATAAACTTGTAACAACAATCATCCATGCAATAACACCTATCTATATTAAATCAGGCAGATAAACTTGTAAAACAATAATCCATGCAATAACACCTATCTATATTAAATCAGGCAGATAAACGTGTAACAACAATAATCCATGCAATAACACTTATCTATATTAAATCAGACAGATAAACGTGTAAAACAATAATCCATGCAATAACACCTATCTATATTAAATCAGGCAGATAAACTTGTAACAACAATCATCCATGCAATAACACCTATCTATATTAAATCAGACAGATAAACGTGTAACAACAATAATCCATGCAATAACACCTATCTATATTAAATCAGGCAGAGAAACGTGTAAAACAATAATCCATGCAATAACACCTATCTATATTAAATCAGGCAGATAAACGTGTAACAACAATAATCCATGCAATAACACCTATCTATATTAAATCAGGCAGATAAACTTGTAAGAACAATCATCAATGCAATAACACCTATCTATATTAAATCAGACAGAGAAACGTGTAACAACAATAATCCATGCAATAACACCTATCTATATTAAATCAGACAGATAAACGTGTAAAACAATAATCCATGCAATAACACCTATCTATATTAAATCAGGCAGAGAAACGTGTAAAACAATAATCCATGCAATAACACCTATCTATATTAAATCAGGCAGATAAACGTGTAACAACAATAATCCATGCAATAACACCTATCTATATTAAATCAGACAGATAAACTTGTAACAACAATCATCCATGCAATAACACCTATCTATATTAAATCAGGCAGATAAACTTGTAAAACAATAATCCATGCAATAACACCTATCTATATTAAATCAGACAGATAAACTTGTAACAACAATCATCCATGCAATAACACCTATCTATATTAAATCAGACAGATAAACTTGTAACAACAATCATCCATGCAATAACACCTATCTATATTAAATCAGGCAGATAAACTTGTAAAACAATAATCCATGCAATAACACCTATCTATATTAAATCAGACAGATAAACTTGTAACAACAATCATCCATGCAATAACACCTATCTATATTAAATCAGACAGATAAACTTGTAACAACAATCATCCATGCAATAACACCTATCTATATTAAATCAGGCAGATAAACTTGTAAAACAATAATCCATGCAATAACACCTATCTATATTAAATCAGACAGATAAACTTGTAACAACAATCATCCATGCAATAACACCTATCTATATTAAATCAGACAGATAAACGTGTAAAACAATAATCCATGCAATAACACCTATCTATATTAAATCAGACAGATAAACTTGTAACAACAATCATCCATGCAATAACACCTATCTATATTAAATCAGACAGATAAACTTGTAACAACAATCATCCATGCAATAACACCTATCTATATTAAATCAGGCAGATAAACTTGTAAAACAATAATCCATGCAATAACACCAATCTATATTAAATCAGACAGATAAACTTGTAACAACAATCATCCATGCAATAACACCTATCTATATTAAATCAGACAGATAAACTTGTAACAACAATCATCCATGCAATAACACCTATCTATATTAAATCAGGCAAATAAACTTGTAAAACAATAATCCATGCAATAACACCTATCTATATTAAATCAGACAGATAAACTTGTAACAACAATCATCCATGCAATAACACCTATCTATATTAAATCAGACAGATAAACTTGTAACAACAATCATCCATGCAATAACACCTATCTATATTAAATCAGACAGATAAACTTGTTACAACAATCATCCATGCAATAACACCTATCTATATTAAATCAGGCAGATAAACGTGTAACAACAATCATCCACGCAATAACACCTATCTATATTAAATCAGACAGATAAACTTGTAAAACAATAATCCATGCAATAACACCTATCTATATTAAATCAGACAGATAAACTTGTAACAACAATCATCCATGCAATAACACCTATCTATATTAAATCAGGCAGATAAACTTGTAAAACAATAATCCATGCAATAACACCTATCTATATTAAATCAGACAGATAAACTTGTAACAACAATCATCCATGCAATAACACCTATCTATATTAAATCAGACAGAGAAACGTGTAAAACAATAATCCATGCAATAACACCTATCTATATTAAATCAGGCAGATAAACGTGTAACAACAATAATCCATGCAATAACACCTATCTATATTAAATCAGACAGATAAACGTGTAAAACAATAATCCATGCAATAACACCTATCTATATTAAATCAGGCAGAGAAACGTGTAAAACAATAATCCATGCAATAACACCTATCTATATTAAATCAGGCAGATAAACGTGTAACAACAATAATCCATGCAATAACACCTATCTATATTAAATCAGACAGATAAACTTGTAACAACAATCATCCACGCAATAACACCTATCTATATTAAATCAGGCAGATAAACTTGTAAAACAATAATCCATGCAATAACACCTATCTATATTAAATCAGACAGATAAACTTGTAACAACAATCATCCATGCAATAACACCTATCTATATTAAATCAGACAGATAAACTTGTAACAACAATCATCCATGCAATAACACCTATCTATATTAAATCAGGCAGATAAACTTGTAAAACAATAATCCATGCAATAACACCAATCTATATTAAATCAGACAGATAAACTTGTAACAACAATCATCCATGCAATAACACCTATCTATATTAAATCAGACAGATAAACTTGTAACAACAATCATCCATGCAATAACACCTATCTATATTAAATCAGGCAAATAAACTTGTAAAACAATAATCCATGCAATAACACCTATCTATATTAAATCAGACAGATAAACTTGTAACAACAATCATCCATGCAATAACACCTATCTATATTAAATCAGACAGATAAACTTGTAACAACAATCATCCATGCAATAACACCTATCTATATTAAATCAGACAGATAAACTTGTTACAACAATCATCCATGCAATAACACCTATCTATATTAAATCAGGCAGATAAACGTGTAACAACAATCATCCACGCAATAACACCTATCTATATTAAATCAGACAGATAAACTTGTAAAACAATAATCCATGCAATAACACCTATCTATATTAAATCAGACAGATAAACTTGTAACAACAATCATCCATGCAATAACACCTATCTATATTAAATCAGGCAGATAAACTTGTAAAACAATAATCCATGCAATAACACCAATCTATATTAAATCAGACAGATAAACTTGTAACAACAATCATCCATGCAATAACACCTATCTATATTAAATCAGACAGATAAACTTGTAACAACAATCATCCATGCAATAACACCTATCTATATTAAATCAGGCAAATAAACTTGTAAAACAATAATCCATGCAATAACACCTATCTATATTAAATCAGACAGATAAACTTGTAACAACAATCATCCATGCAATAACACCTATCTATATTAAATCAGACAGATAAACTTGTAACAACAATCATCCATGCAATAACACCTATCTATATTAAATCAGACAGATAAACTTGTTACAACAATCATCCATGCAATAACACCTATCTATATTAAATCAGACAGATAAACTTGTAACAACAATCATCCACGCAATAACACCTATCTATATTAAATCAGGCAGATAAACTTGTAAAACAATAATCCATGCAATAACACCTATCTATATTAAATCAGACAGATAAACTTGTAACAACAATCATCCATGCAATAACACCTATCTATATTAAATCAGACAGATAAACTTGTTACAACAATCATCCATGCAATAACACCTATCTATATTAAATCAGGCAGATAAACTTGTAAAACAATAATCCATGCAATAACACCTATCTATATTAAATCAGACAGATAAACTTGTAACAACAATCATCCATGCAATAACACCTATCTATATTAAATCAGACAGAGAAACGTGTAAAACAATAATCCATGCAATAACACCTATCTATATTAAATCAGGCAGATAAACGTGTAACAACAATAATCCATGCAATAACACCTATCTATATTAAATCAGACAGATAAACGTGTAAAACAATAATCCATGCAATAACACCTATCTATATTAAATCAGGCAGAGAAACGTGTAAAACAATAATCCATGCAATAACACCTATCTATATTAAATCAGGCAGATAAACGTGTAACAACAATAATCCATGCAATAACACCTATCTATATTAAATCAGGCAGATAAACTTGTAAAACAATAATTTATGCAATAACACCTATCTATATTAAATCAGACAGATAAACTTGTAACAACAATCATCCATGCAATAACACCTATCTATATTAAATCAGGCAGATAAACTTGTAAAACAATAATCCATGCAATAACACCTATCTATATTAAATCAGGCAGATAAACGTGTAACAACAATAATCCATGCAATAACACTTATCTATATTAAATCAGACAGATAAACGTGTAAAACAATAATCCATGCAATAACACCTATCTATATTAAATCAGGCAGATAAACTTGTAACAACAATCATCCATGCAATAACACCTATCTATATTAAATCAGACAGATAAACGTGTAACAACAATAATCCATGCAATAACACCTATCTATATTAAATCAGGCAGAGAAACGTGTAAAACAATAATCCATGCAATAACACCTATCTATATTAAATCAGGCAGATAAACGTGTAACAACAATAATCCATGCAATAACACCTATCTATATTAAATCAGGCAGATAAACTTGTAAGAACAATCATCAATGCAATAACACCTATCTATATTAAATCAGACAGAGAAACGTGTAACAACAATAATCCATGCAATAACACCTATCTATATTAAATCAGACAGATAAACGTGTAAAACAATAATCCATGCAATAACACCTATCTATATTAAATCAGGCAGAGAAACGTGTAAAACAATCATCCATGCAATAACACCTATCTATATTAAATCAGGCAGATAAACTTGTAAAACAATAATCCATGCAATAACACTTATCTATATTAAATCAGACAGATAAACGTGTAACACAATAATCCATGCAATAACACCTATCTATATTAAATCAGACAGATCAACGTGTAAAACAATAATCCATGCAATAACACCTATCTATATTAAATCAGACAGATAAACGTGTAAAACAATAATCCATGCAATAACACCTATCTATATTAAATCAGGCAGAGAAACGTGTAACAACAATAATCCATGCAATAACACCTATCTATATTAAATCAGGCAGAGAAACGTGTAAAACAATAATCCATGCAATAACACCTATCTATATTAAATCAGACAGATAAACGTGTAAAACAATAATCCATGCAATAACACCTATCTATATTAAATCAGGCAGAGAAACGTGTAACAACAATAATCCATGCAATAACACCTATCTATATTAAATCAGACAGAGAAACGTGTAACAACAATAATCCATGCAATAACACCTATCTATATTAAATCAGACAGATAAACGTGTAAAACAATAATCCATGCAATAACACCTATCTATATTAAATCAGGCAGAGAAACGTGTAAAACAATAATCCATGCAATAACACCTATCTATATTAAATCAGGCAGAGAAACGTGTAAAACAATAATCCATGCAATAACACCTATTTATATTAAATCAGACAGATAAACGTGTAACAACAATAATCCATGCAATAACACCTATCTATATTAAATAAGGCAGAGAAACGTGTAAAACAATAATCCATGCAATAACACCTATCTATATTAAATCAGGCAGAGAAACGTGTAAAACAATAATCCATGCAATAACACCTATCTATATTAAATCATACAGATAAACGTGTAAAACAATAATCCATGCAATAACACCTATTTATATTAAATCAGGCAGAGAAACGTGTAAAACAATAATCCATGCAATAACACCTATTTATATTAAATCAGACAGATAAACGTGTAAAACAATAATCCATGCAATAACACCTATCTATATTAAATCAGGCAGAGAAACGTGTAAAACAATAATCCATGCAATAACACCTATCTATATTAAATCAGGCAGATAAACGTGTAAAACAATAATCCATGCAATAACACCTATCTATATTAAATCAGGCAGATAAACGTGTAAAACAATAATCCATGCAATAACACCTATCTATATTAAATAAGGCAGAGAAACGTGTAAAACAATAATCCATGCAATAACACCTATCTATATTAAATCAGACAGATAAACGTGTAAAACAATAATCCATGCAATAACACCTATCTATATTAAATCAGGCAGATAAACGTGTAAAACAATAATCCATGCAATAACACCTATCTATATTAAATCAGGCAGATAAACGTGTAACAACAATAATCCATGCAATAACACCTATCTATATTAAATCAGACAGATAAACGTGTAAAACAATAATCCATGCAATAACACCTATCTATATTAAATCAGGCAGAGAAACATGTAAAACAATAATCCATGCAATAACACCTATCTATATTAAATCAGGCAGATAAACGTGTAACAACAATAATCCATGCAATAACACCTATCTATATTAAATAAGGCAGAGAAACGTGTAAAACAATAATCCATGCAATAACACCTATCTATATTAAATCAGACAGATAAACGTGTAAAACAATAATCCATGCAATAACACCTATCTATATTAAATCAGGCAGATAAACGTGTAAAACAATAATCCATGCAATAACACCTATCTATATTAAATCAGGCAGATAAACGTGTAACAACAATAATCCATGCAATAACACCTATCTATATTAAATCAGACAGATAAACGTGTAAAACAATAATCCATGCAATAACACCTATCTATATTAAATCAGGCAGAGAAACATGTAAAACAATAATCCATGCAATAACACCTATCTATATTAAATCAGGCAGATAAACGTGTAACAACAATAATCCATGCAATAACACCTATCTATATTAAATCAGACAGATAAACTTGTAACAACAATCATCCATGCAATAACACCTATCTATATTAAATCAGGCAGATAAACTTGTAAAACAATAATCCATGCAATAACACCTATCTATATTAAATCAGACAGATAAACTTGTAACAACAATCATCCATGCAATAACACCTATCTATATTAAATCAGACAGATAAACTTGTAACAACAATCATCCATGCAATAACACCTATCTATATTAAATCAGGCAGATAAACTTGTAAAACAATAATCCATGCAATAACACCTATCTATATTAAATCAGACAGATAAACTTGTAACAACAATCATCCATGCAATAACACCTATCTATATTAAATCAGACAGATAAACTTGTAACGACAATCATCCATGCAATAACACCTATCTATATTAAATCAGGCAGATAAACTTGTAAAACAATAATCCATGCAATAACACCTATCTATATTAAATCAGACAGATAAACTTGTAACAACAATCATCCATGCAATAACACCTATCTATATTAAATCAGACAGATAAACTTGTAACAACAATCATCCATGCAATAACACCTATCTATATTAAATCAGGCAGATAAACTTGTAAAACAATAATCCATGCAATAACACCTATCTATATTAAATCAGACAGATAAACTTGTAACAACAATCATCCATGCAATAACACCTATCTATATTAAATCAGACAGAGAAACGTGTAAAACAATAATCCATGCAATAACACCTATCTATATTAAATCAGGCAGATAAACGTGTAACAACAATAATCCATGCAATAACACCTATCTATATTAAATCAGACAGATAAACGTGTAAAACAATAATCCATGCAATAACACCTATCTATATTAAATCAGGCAGAGAAACGTGTAAAACAATAATCCATGCAATAACACCTATCTATATTAAATCAGGCAGATAAACGTGTAACAACAATAATCCATGCAATAACACCTATCTATATTAAATCAGACAGATAAACTTGTTACAACAATCATCCATGCAATAACACCTATCTATATTAAATCAGGCAGATAAACTTGTAAAACAATAATCCATGCAATAACACCTATCTATATTAAATCAGACAGATAAACTTGTAACAACAATCATCCATGCAATAACACCTATCTATATTAAATCAGACAGATAAACTTGTAACAACAATCATCCATGCAATAACACCTATCTATATTAAATCAGGCAGATAAACTTGTAAAACAATAATCCATGCAATAACACCAATCTATATTAAATCAGACAGATAAACTTGTAACAACAATCATCCATGCAATAACACCTATCTATATTAAATCAGACAGATCAACGTGTAAAACAATAATCCATGCAATAACACCTATCTATATTAAATCAGACAGATAAACGTGTAAAACAATAATCCATGCAATAACACCTATCTATATTAAATCAGGCAGAGAAACGTGTAACAACAATAATCCATGCAATAACACCTATCTATATTAAATCAGGCAGAGAAACGTGTAAAACAATAATCCATGCAATAACACCTATCTATATTAAATCAGACAGATAAACGTGTTAAACAATAATCCATGCAATAACACCTATCTATATTAAATCAGGCAGAGAAACGTGTAACAACAATAATCCATGCAATAACACCTATCTATATTAAATCAGACAGAGAAACGTGTAACAACAATAATCCATGCAATAACACCTATCTATATTAAATCAGACAGATAAACGTGTAAAACAATAATCCATGCAATAACACCTATCTATATTAAATCAGGCAGAGAAACGTGTAAAACAATAATCCATGCAATAACACCTATCTATATTAAATCAGGCAGAGAAACGTGTAAAACAATAATCCATGCAATAACACCTATTTATATTAAATCAGACAGATAAACGTGTAACAACAATAATCCATGCAATAACACCTATCTATATTAAATCAGGCAGAGAAACGTGTAAAACAATAATCCATGCAATAACACCTATCTATATTAAATCAGGCAGAGAAACGTGTAAAACAATAATCCATGCAATACCACCTATCTATATTAAATCAGACAGATAAACGTGTAACAACAATACTCTATGCAATAACACCTATCTATATTAAATCAGGCAGATAAACGTGTAACAACAATAATCCATGCAATAACACCTATCTATATTAAATCAGACAGATAAACGTGTAAAACAATAATCCATGCAATAACACCTATCTATATTAAATCAGGCAGATAAACGTGTAAAACAATAATCCATGCAATAACACCTATCTATATTAAATCAGGCAGATAAAGGTGTAACAACAATAATCCATGCAATAACACCTATCTATATTAAATCAGACAGATAAACGTGTAAAACAATAATCCATGCAATAACACCTATCTATATTAAATCAGGCAGATAAACGTGTAACAACAATAATCCATGCAATAACACCTATCTATATTAAATCAGACAGATAAACTTGTAACAACAATCATCCATGCAATAACACCTATCTATATTAAATCAGGCAGATAAACTTGTAAAACAATAATCCATGCAATAACACCTATCTATATTAAATCAGACAGATAAACTTGTAACAACAATCATCCATGCAATAACACCTATCTATATTAAATCAGACAGATAAACTTGTAACAACAATCATCCATGCAATAACACCTATCTATATTAAATCAGGCAGATAAACTTGTAAAACAATAATCCATGCAATAACACCTATCTATATTAAATCAGACAGATAAACTTGTAACAACAATCATCCATGCAATAACACCTATCTATATTAAATCAGACAGATAAACTTGTAACAACAATCATCCATGCAATAACACCTATCTATATTAAATCAGGCAGATAAACTTGTAAAACAATAATCCATGCAATAACACCAATCTATATTAAATCCGCCAGATAAACTTGTAACAACAATCATCCATGCAATAACACCTATCTATATTAAATCAGACAGATAAACTTGTAACAACAATCATCCATGCAATAACACCTATCTATATTAAATCAGGCAGATAAACTTGTAAAACAATAATCCATGCAATAACACCTATCTATATTAAATCAGACAGATAAACTTGTAACAACAATCATCCATGCAATAACACCTATCTATATTAAATCAGACAGAGAAACGTGTAAAACAATAATCCATGCAATAACACCTATCTATATTAAATCAGGCAGATAAACGTGTAACAACAATAATCCATGCAATAACACCTATCTATATTAAATCAGACAGATAAACGTGTAAAACAATAATCCATGCAATAACACCTATCTATATTAAATCAGGCAGAGAAACGTGTAAAACAATAATCCATGCAATAACACCTATCTATATTAAATCAGGCAGATAAACGTGTAACAACAATAATCCATGCAATAACACCTATCTATATTAAATCAGACAGATAAACTTGTAACAACAATCATCCATGCAATAACACCTATCTATATTAAATCAGGCAGATAAACTTGTAAAACAATAATCCATGCAATAACACCTATCTATATTAAATCAGACAGATAAACTTGTAAAAAACAATCATCCATGCAATAACACCTATCTATATTAAATCAGACAGATAAACTTGTAACAACAATCATCCATGCAATAACACCTATCTATATTAAATCAGGCAGATAAACTTGTAAAACAATAATCCATGCAATAACACCAATCTATATTAAATCAGACAGATAAACTTGTAACAACAATCATCCATGCAATAACACCTATCTATATTAAATCAGACAGATAAACTTGTAACAACAATCATCCATGCAATAACACCTATCTATATTAAATCAGGCAGATAAACTTGTAAAACAATAATCCATGCAATAACACCTATCTATATTAAATCAGACAGATAAACTTGTAACAACAATCATCCATGCAATAACACCTATCTATATTAAATCAGACAGATAAACTTGTAACAACAATCATCCATGCAATAACACCTATCTATATTAAATCAGGCAGATAAACTTGTAAAACAATAATCCATGCAATAACACCTATCTATATTAAATCAGACAGATAAACTTGTAACAACAATCATCCATGCAATAACACCTATCTATATTAAATCAGACAGATAAACTTGTAACAACAATCATCCATGCAATAACACCTATCTATATTAAATCAGGCAGATAAACTTGTAAAACAATAATCCATGCAATAACACCTATCTATATTAAATCAGACAGATAAACTTGTAACAACAATAATCCATGCAATAACACCTATCTATATTAAATCAGGCAGAGAAACGTGTAAAACAATAATCCATGCAATAACACCTATCTATATTAAATCAGGCAGATAAACGTGTAACAACAATAATCCATGCAATAACACTTATCTATATTAAATCAGACAGATAAACGTGTAAAACAATAATCCATGCAATAACACCTATCTATATTAAATCAGGCAGATAAACTTGTAACAACAATCATCCATGCAATAACACCTATCTATATTAAATCAGACAGATAAACGTGTAACAACAATAATCCATGCAATAACACCTATCTATATTAAATCAGGCAGAGAAACGTGTAAAACAATAATCCATGCAATAACACCTATCTATATTAAATCAGGCAGATAAACGTGTAACAACAATAATCCATGCAATAACACCTATCTATATTAAATCAGGCAGATAAACTTGTAAGAACAATCATCAATGCAATAACACCTATCTATATTAAATCAGACAGATAAACGTGTAAAACAATAATCCATGCAATAACACCTATCTATATTAAATCAGACAGATAAACGTGTAACAACAATAATCCATGCAATAACACCTATCTATATTAAATCAGACAGATAAACATGTAACAACAATAATCCATGCAATAACACCTATCTATATTAAATCAGGCAGATAAACGTGTAACAACAATAATCCATGCAATAACACCTATCTATATTAAATCAGGCAGATAAACGTGTAACAACAATAATCCATGTAATAACACCTATCTATATTAAATAAGGCAGAGAAACGTGTAACAACAATAATCCATGTAATAACACCTATCTATATTAAATCAGGCAGAGAAACGTGTAAAACAATAATCCATGCAATAACACCTATCTATATTAAATCAGACAGATAAACGTGTAACAACAATACTCCATGCAATAACACCTATCTATATTAAATCAGGCAGATAAACGTGTAACAACAATAATCCATGCAATAACACCTATATATATTAAATCAGACAGATAAACGTGTAAAACAATAATCCATGCAATAACACCTATCTATATTAAATCAGACAGATAAACGTGTAACAACAATAATCCATGCAATAACACCTATCTATATTAAATCAGACAGATAAACGTGTAAAACAATAATCCATGCAATAACACCTATATATATTAAATCAGACAGATAAACGTGTAACAACAATAATCCATGCAATAACACCAATCTATATTAAATCAGACAGATAAACTTGTAACAACAATCATCCATGCAATAACACCTATCTATATTAAATCAGGCAGAGAAACGTGTAAAACAATAATCCATGCAATAACACCTATCTATATTAAATCAGGCAGATAAACTTGTAACAACAATCATCCATGCAATAACACCTATCTATATTAAATCAGACAGATAAACGTGTAACAACAATAATCCATGCAATAACACCTATCTATATTAAATCAGGCAGATAAACGTGTAAAACAATAATCCATGCAATAACACCTATCTATATTAAATCAGGCAGATAAACGTGTAACAACAATAATCCATGCAATAACACCTATCTATATTAAATCAGACAGATAAACGTGTAAAACAATAATCCATGCAATAACACCTATCTATATTAAATCAGGCGGAGAAACGTGTAAAACAATAATCCATGCAATAACACCTATCTATATTAAATCAGGCAGATAAACGTGTAACAACAATAATCCATGCAATAACACCTATCTATATTAAATCAGACAGATAAACTTGTAACAACAATCATCCATGCAATAACACCTATCTATATTAAATCAGGCAGATAAACTTGTAAAACAATAATCCATGCAATAACACCTATCTATATTAAATCAGACAGATAAACTTGTAACAACAATCATCCATGCAATAACACCTATCTATATTAAATCAGACAGATAAACTTGTAACAACAATCATCCATGCAATAACACCTATCTATATTAAATCAGGCAGATAAACTTGTAAAACAATAATCCATGCAATAACACCTATCTATATTAAATCAGACAGATAAACTTGTAACAACAATCATCCATGCAATAACACCTATCTATATTAAATCAGACAGATAAACTTGTAACAACAATCATCCATGCAATAACACCTATCTATATTAAATCAGGCAGATAAACTTGTAAAACAATAATCCATGCAATAACACCTATCTATATTAAATCAGACAGATAAACTTGTAACAACAATCATCCATGCAATAACACCTATCTATATTAAATCAGACAGATAAACTTGTAACAACAATCATCCATGCAATAACACCTATCTATATTAAATCAGGCAGATAAACTTGTAAAACAATAATCTATGCAATAACACCTATCTATATTAAATCAGACAGATAAACTTGTAACAACAATCATCCATGCAATAACACCTATCTATATTAAATCAGACAGAGAAACGTGTAAAACAATAATCCATGCAATAACACCTATCTATATCAAATCAGGCAGATAAACGTGTAACAACAATAATCCATGCAATAACACCTATCTATATTAAATCAGACAGATAAACGTGTAAAACAATAATCCATGCAATAACACCTATCTATATTAAATCAGGCAGAGAAACGTGTAAAACAATAATCCATGCAATAACACCTATCTATATTAAATCAGGCAGATAAACGTGTAACAACAATAATCCATGCAATAACACCTATCTATATTAAATCAGACAGATAAACTTGTAACAACAATCATCCATGCAATAACACCTATCTATATTAAATCAGGCAGATAAACTTGTAAAACAATAATCCATGCAATAACACCTATCTATATTAAATCAGACAGATAAACTTGTAACAACAATCATCCATGCAATAACACCTATCTATATTAAATCAGACAGATAAACTTGTAACAACAATCATCCATGCAATAACACCTATCTATATTAAATCAGGCAGATAAACTTGTAAAACAATAATCCATGCAATAACACCAATCTATATTAAATCAGACAGATAAACTTGTAACAACAATCATCCATGCAATAACACCTATCTATATTAAATCAGGCAGATAAACTTGTAAAACAATAATCCATGCAATAACACCTATCTATATTAAATCAGACAGATAAACTTGTAACAACAATCATCCATGCAATAACACCTATCTATATTAAATCAGACAGATAAACTTGTAACAACAATCATCCATGCAATAACACCTATCTATATTAAATCAGGCAGATAAACTTGTAAAACAATAATCCATGCAATAACACCTATCTATATTAAATCAGACAGATAAACTTGTAACAACAATCATCCATGCAATAACACCTATCTATATTAAATCAGACAGATAAACTTGTAACAACAATCATCCATGCAATAACACCTATCTATATTAAATCAGGCAGATAAACTTGTAAAACAATAATCCATGCAATAACACCTATCTATATTAAATCAGACAGATAAACTTGTAACAACAATCATCCATGCAATAACACCTATCTATATTAAATCAGACAGAGAAACGTGTAAAACAATAATCCATGCAATAACACCTATCTATATTAAATCAGGCAGATAAACGTGTAACAAACATAATCCATGCAATAACACCTATCTATATTAAATCAGACAGATAAACGTGTAAAACAATAATCCATGCAATAACACCTATCTATATTAAATCAGGCAGAGAAACGTGTAAAACAATAATCCATGCAATAACACCTATCTATATTAAATCAGGCAGATAAACGTGTAACAACAATAATCCATGCAATAACACCTATCTATATTAAATCAGACAGATAAACTTGTAACAACAATCATCCATGCAATAACACATATCTATATTAAATCAGGCAGATAAACGTGTAACACAATAATCCATGCAATAACACCTATCTATATTAAATCAGGCAGATAAACTTGTAAAACAATCATCCATGCAATAACACCTATCTATATTAAATCAGGCAGATAAACTTGTAAAACAATAATCCATGCAATAACGCCTATCTATATTAAATCAGACAGATAAACTTGTAACAACAATCATCCATGCAATAACACCTATCTATATTAAATCAGACAGATAAACTTGTAACAACAATCATCCATGCAATAACACCTATCTATATTAAATCAGGCAGATAAACTTGTAAAAAATAATCCATGCAATAACACCTATCTATATTAAATCAGACAGATAAACTTGTAACAACAATCATCCATGCAATAACACCTATCTATATTAAATCAGACAGATAAACTTGTAACAACAATCATCCATGCAATAACACCTATCTATATTAAATCAGGCAGATAAACTTGTAAAACAATAATCCATGCAATAACACCTATCTATATTAAATCAGACAGATAAACTTGTAACAACAATCATCCATGCAATAACACCTATCTATATTAAATCAGGCAGATAAACTTGTAAAACAATAATCCATGCAATAACACCTATCTATATTAAATCAGGCAGATAAACGTGTAACAACAATAATCCATGCAATAACACTTATCTATATTAAATCAGACAGATAAACGTGTAAAACAATAATCCATGCAATAACACCTATCTATATTAAATCAGGCAGATAAACTTGTAACAACAATCATGCATGCAATAACACCTATCTATATTAAATCAGACAGATAAACGTGTAACAACAATAATCCATGCAATAACACCTATCTATATTAAATCAGGCAGAGAAACGTGTAAAACAATAATCCATGCAATAACACCTATCTATATTAAATCAGGCAGATAAACGTGTAACAACAATAATCCATGCAATAACACCTATCTATATTAAATAAGGCAGATAAACTTGTAAGAACAATCATCAATGCAATAACACCTATCTATATTAAATCAGACAGATAAACGTGTAAAACAATAATCCATGCAATAACACCTATCTATATTAAATCAGACAGATAAACGTGTAACAACAATAATCCATGCAATAACACCTATCTATATTAAATCAGACAGATAAACGTGTAACAACAATAATCCATGCAATAACACCTATCTATATTAAATCAGGCAGATAAACGTGTAACAACAATAATCCATGCAATAACACCTATCTATATTAAATCAGGCAGATAAACGTGTAACAACAATAATCCATGTAATAACACCTATCTATATTAAATCAGGCAGAGAAACGTGTAACAACAATAATCCATGCAATAACACCTATATATATTAAATCAGGCAGAGAAACGTGTAAAACAATAATCCATGCAATAACACCTATCTATATTAAATCAGACAGATAAACGTGTAACAACAATACTCCATGCAATAACACCTATCTATATTAAATCAGACAGATAAACGTGTAACAACAATCATCCATGCAATAACACCTATCTATATTAAATCAGGCAGATAAACTTGTAAAACAATAATCCATGCAATAACACCTATCTATATTAAATCAGACAGATAAACTTGTAACAACAATCATCCATGCAATAACACCTATCTATATTAAATCAGACAGATAAACGTGTAAAACAATAATCCATGCAATAACACCTATCTATATTAAATCAGGCAGATAAACGTGTAACAAACATAATCCATGCAATAACACCTATCTATATTAAATCAGACAGATAAACGTGTAAAACAATAATCCATGCAATAACACCTATCTATATTAAATCAGGCAGAGAAACGTGTAAAACAATAATCCATGCAATAACACCTATCTATATTAAATCAGGCAGATAAACGTGTAACAACAATAATCCATGCAATAACACCTATCTATATTAAATCAGACAGATAAACTTGTAACAACAATCATCCATGCAATAACACATATCTATATTAAATCAGGCAGATAAACGTGTAACACAATAATCCATGCAATAACACCTATCTATATTAAATCAGGCAGATAAACTTGTAAAACAATCATCCATGCAATAACACCTATCTATATTAAATCAGGCAGATAAACTTGTAAAACAATAATCCATGCAATAACGCCAATCTATATTAAATCAGACAGATAAACTTGTAACAACAATCATCCATGCAATAACACCTATCTATATTAAATCAGACAGATAAACTTGTAACAACAATAATCCATGCAATAACACCTATCTATATTAAATCAGGCAGATAAACTTGTAAAAAATAATCCATGCAATAACACCTATCTATATTAAATCAGACAGATAAACTTGTAACAACAATCATCCATGCAATAACACCTATCTATATTAAATCAGACAGATAAACTTGTAACAACAATCATCCATGCAATAACACCTATCTATATTAAATCAGGCAGATAAACTTGTAAAACAATAACCCATGCAATAACACCTATCTATATTGAATCAGACAGATAAACTTGTAACAACAATCATCCATGCAATAACACCTATCTATATTAAATGAGGCAGATAAACTTGTAAAACAATAATCCATGCAATAACACCTATCTATATTAAATCAGGCAGATAAACGTGTAACAACAATAATCCATGCAATAACACTTATCTATATTAAATCAGACA
This sequence comes from Sepiola atlantica, assembly GCA_963556195.1. Lineage (NCBI taxonomy): Eukaryota > Metazoa > Mollusca > Cephalopoda > Sepiida > Sepiolidae > Sepiola > Sepiola atlantica. Next base: position 96,320,164 of record OY744534.1, on the reverse strand, counting down.
GATAAACGTGTAAAACAATAATCCATGCAATAACACCTATCTATATTAAATCAGGCAGATAAACTTGTAACAACAATCATCCATGCAATAACACCTATCTATATTAAATCAGACAGATAAACGTGTAACAACAATAATCCATGCAATAACACCTATCTATATTAAATCAGGCAGAGAAACGTGTAAAACAATAATCCATGCAATAACACCTATCTATATTAAATCAGGCAGATAAACGTGTAACAACAATAATCCATGCAATAACACCTATCTATATTAAATCAGGCAGATAAACTTGTAAGAACAATCATCAATGCAATAACACCTATCTATATTAAATCAGACAGATAAACGTGTAAAACAATAATCCATGCAATAACACCTATCTATATTAAATCAGACAGATAAACGTGTAACAACAATAATCCATGCAATAACACCTATCTATATTAAATCAGACAGATAAACGTGTAACAACAATAATCCATGCAATAACACCTATCTATATTAAATCAGGCAGATAAACGTGTAACAACAATAATCCATGCAATAACAACTATCTATATTAAATCAGGCAGATAAACGTGTAACAACAATAATCCATGTAATAACACCTATCTATATTAAATCAGGCAGAGAAACGTGTAACAACAATAATCCATGTAATAACACCTATCTATATTAAATCAGGCAGAGAAACGTGTAAAACAATAACCCATGCAATAACACCTATCTATATTAAATCAGACAGATAAACGTGTAACAACAATACTCCATGCAATAACACCTATCTATATTAAATCAGGCAGATAAACGTGTAACAACAATAATCCATGCAATAACAGCTATATATATTAAATCAGACAGATAAACGTGTAAAACAATAATCCATGCAATAACACCTATCTATATTAAATCAGACAGATAAACGTGTAACAACAATAATCCATGAAATAACACCTATCTATATTAAATCAGACAGATAAACGTGTAAAACAATAATCCATGCAATAACACCTATCTATATTAAATCAGACAGATAAACGTGTAACAACAATAATCCATGCAATAACACCTATCTATATTAAATCAGACAGATAAACGTGTAACAACAATAATCCATGCAATAACACCTATCTATATTTAATCAGACAGATAAACGTGTAACAACAATAATCCATGCAATAACACATATCTATATTAAATAAGACAGATAAACGTGTAAAACAATAATACATGCAATAACACCTATCTATATTAAATCAGACAGATAAACGTGTAACAACAATAATCCATGCAATAACACCTATATATATTAAATCAGACAGATAAACGTGTAACAACAATAATCCATGCAATAACACTTATCTATATTAAATCAGACAGATAAACGTGTAACAACAATACTCCATGCAATACCACCTATCTATATTAAATCAGACAGATAAACGTGTAAAACAATAATCCATGCAATAACACCTATATATATTAAATCAGACAGATAAACGTGTAACAACAATACTCCATGCAATAACACCTATCTATATTAAATCAGACAGATAAACGTGTAAAACAATAATCCATGCAATAACACCTATCTATATTAAATCAGACAGATAAACGTGTAACAACAATAATCCATGCAATAACACCTATCTATATTAAATCAGACAGATAAACGTGTAAAACAATAATCCATGCAATAACACCTATCTATATTAAATCAGACAGATAAACGTGTAACAACAATAATCCATGCAATAACACCTATCTATATTAAATCAGACAGATAAACGTGTAACAACAATAATCCATGCAATAACACCTATCTATATTAAATCAGACAGATAAACGTGTAACAACAATAATCCATGCAATAACACCTATCTATATTAAATCAGACAGATAAACGTGTAACAACAATAATCCATGCAATAACACCTATCTATATTAAATCAGACAGATAAACGTGTAAAACAATAATCCATGCAATAACACCTATCTATATTAAATCAGACAGATAAACGTGTAACAACAATAATCCATGCAATAACACCTATCTATATTAAATCAGACAGATAAACGTTTAACAACAATAATCCATGCAATAACACCTATCTATATTAAATCAGAGAGATAAACGTGTAACAACAATACTCCATGCAATAACACCTATCTATATTAAATCAGACAGATAAACGTGTAAAACAATAATCCATGCAATAACACCTATATATATTAAATCAGACAGATAAACGTGTAACAACAATAATCCATGCAATAACACCTATCTATATTAAATCAGGCAGATAAACTTGTAACAACAATCATCCATGCAATAACACCTATCTATATTAAATCAGACAGATAAACGTGTAACAACAATAATCCATGCAATAACACCTATCTATATTAAATCAGGCAGAGAAACGTGTAAAACAATAATCCATGCAATAACACCTATCTATATTAAATCAGGCAGATAAACGTGTAACAACAATAATCCATGCAATAACACCTATCTATATTAAATCAGGCAGATAAACTTGTAACAACAATCATCCATGCAATAAAACCTATCTATATTAAATCAGACAGATAAACGTGTAAAACAATAATCCATGCAATAACACCTATCTATATTAAATCAGGCAGATAAACTTGTAACAACAATAATCCATGCAATAAAACCTATCTATATTAAATCAGACAGATAAACGTGTAAAACAATAATCCATGCAATAACACCTATCTATATTAAATCAGGCAGATAAACTTGTAACAACAATAATCCATGCAATAAAACCTATCTATATTAAATCAGACAGATAAACGTGTAAAACAATAATCCATGCAATAACACCTATCTATATTAAATCAGGCAGATAAACTTGTAACAACAATCATCCATGCAATAAAACCTATCTATATTAAATCAGACAGATAAACTTGTAACAACAATCATCCATGCAATAACACCTATCTATATTAAATCAGACAGATAAACGTGTAACAACAATAATCCATGCAATAACACCTATCTATATTAAATCAGGCAGATAAACGTGTAACAACAATAATCCATGCAATAACACCTATCTATATTAAATCAGGCAGATAAACTTGTAACAACAATCATCCATGCAATAAAACCTATCTATATTAAATCAGACAGATAAACGTGTAAAACAATAATCCATGCAATAACACCTATCTATATTAAATCAGGCAGATAAACTTGTAACAACAATAATCCATGCAATAAAACCTATCTATATTAAATCAGACAGATAAACGTGTAAAACAATAATCCATGCAATAACACCTATCTATATTAAATCAGGCAGATAAACTTGTAACAACAATCATCCATGCAATAAAACCTATCTATATTAAATCAGACAGATAAACGTGTAAAACAATAATCCATGCAATAACACCTATCTATATTAAATCAGACAGATAAACGTGTAACAACAATAATCCATGCAATAACACCTATCTATATTAAATCAGGCAGATAAACTTGTAACAACAATCATCCATGCAATAAAACCTATCTATATTAAATCAGACAGATAAACGTGTAAAACAATCATCCATGCAATAACACCTATCTATATTAAATCAGACAGATAAACGTGTAACAACAATAATCCATGCAATAACACCTATCTATATTAAATCAGACAGATAAACGTGTAACAACAATAATCCATGCAATAACACCTATCTACATTAAATCAGACAGATAAACTTGTAACAACAATCATCCATGCAATAACACCTATCTATATTAAATCAGACAGATAAACGTGTAAAACAATAATCCATGCAATAACACCTATCTATATTAAATCAGACAGATAAACGTGTAACAACAATAATCCATGCAATAACACCTATCTATATTAAATCAGACAGATAAACGTGTAAAACAATAATCCATGCAATAACACCTATATATATTAAATCAGACAGATAAACGTGTAACAACAATAATCCATGCAATAACACCTATCTATATTAAATCAGCCAGATAAACTTGTAACAACAATCATCCATGCAATACCACCTATCTATATTAAATCAGACAGATAAACGTGTAACAACAATAATCCATGCAATAACACCTATCTATATTAAATCAGGCAGAGAAACGTGTAAAACAATAATCCATGCAATAACACCTATCTATATTAAATCAGACAGATAAACGTGTAACAACAATAATCCATGCAATAACACCTATCTATATTAAATCAGACAGATAAACGTGTAAAACAATAATCCATGCAATAACACCTATCTATATTAAATCAGACAGATAAACTTGTAACAACAATCATCCATGCAATAACACCTATCTATATTAAATCAGACAGATAAACGTGTAAAACAATAATCCATGCAATAACACCTATCTATATTAAATCAGACAGATAAACGTGTAACAACAATAATCCATGCAATAACACCTATCTATATTAAATCAGACAGATAAACGTGTAAAACAATAATCCATGCAATAACACCTATCTATATTAAATCAGACAGATAAACGTGTAACAACAATAATCCATGCAATAACACCTATCTATATTAAATCAGACAGATAAACGTGTAAAACAATAATCCATGCAATAACACCTATCTATATTAAATCAGACAGATAAACGTGTAACAACAATAATCCATGCAATAACACCTATCTATATTAAATCAGGCAGATAAACTTGTAACAACAATCATCCATGCAATAACACCTATCTATATTAAATCAGACAGTTAAACGTGTAAAACAATAATCCATGCAATAACACCTATCTATATTTAATCAGACAGATAAACGTGTAACAACAATAATCCATGCAATAACACCTATCTATATTAAATCAGACAGATAAACGTGTAAAACAATAATCCATGCAATAACACCTATCTATATTAAATCAGACAGATAAACGTGTAACAACAATAATCCATGCAATAACACCTATCTATATTAAATCAGGCAGATAAACGTGTAAAACAATAATCCATGCAATAACACCTATCTATATTAAATCAGACAGATAAACGTGTAACAACAATACTCCATGCAATAACACCTATCTATATTAAATCAGACAGATAAACGTGTAAAACAATAATCCATGCAATAACACCTATCTATATTAAATCAGACAGATAAACGTGTAACAACAATACTCCATGCAATAACACCTATCTATATTAAATCAGACAGATAAACGTGTAAAACAATAATCCATGCAATAACACCTATCTATATTAAATCAGACAGATAAACGTGTAAAACAATAATCCATGCAATAACACCTATCTATATTAAATCAGACAGATAAACGTGTAACAACAATAATCCATGCAATAACACCTATCTATATTAAATCAGACAGATAAACGTGTAAAACAATAATCCATGCAATAACACCTATATATATTAAATCAGACAGATAAACGTGTAACAACAATACTCCATGCAATAACACCTATCTATATTAAATCAGACAGATAAACGTGTAAAACAATAATCCATGCAATAACACCTATCTATATTAAATCAGACAGATAAACGTGTAACAACAATACTCCATGCAATAACACCTATCTATATTAAATCAGACAGATAAACGTGTAAAACAATAATCCATGCAATAACACCTATCTATATTAAATCAGACAGATAAACGTGTAACAACAATAATCCATGCAATAACACCTATCTATATTAAATCAGACAGATAATAGTGTAACAACAATAATCCATGCAATAACACCTATCTATATTAAATCAGACAGATAAACGTGTAACAACAATAATCCATGCAATAACACCTATCTATATTAAATCAGACAGATAAACGTGTAACAACAATAATCCATGCAATAACACCTATCTATATTAAATCAGACAGATAAACGTGTAAAACAATAATCCATGCAATAACACCTATCTATATTAAATCAGACAGATAAACGTGTAACAACAATAATCCATGCAATAACACCTATCTATATTAAATCAGACAGAAAAACGTTTAACAACAATAATCGATGCAATAACACCTATCTATATTAAATCAGACAGATAAACGTGTAACAACAATACTCCATGCAATAACACCTATCTATATTAAATCAGACAGATAAACGTGTAAAACAATAATCCATGCAATAACACCTATATATATTAAATCAGACAGATAAACGTGTAACAACAATAATCCATGCAATAACACCTATCTATATTAAATCAGGCAGATAAACGTGTAAAACAATAATCCATGCAATAACACCTATCTATATTAAATCAGACAGATAAACGTGTAACAACAATAATCCATGCAATAACACCTATCTATATTAAATCAGACAGATAAACTTGTAACAACAATCATCCATGCAATAACACCTATCTATATTAAATCAGACAGATAAACGTGTAAAACAATAATCCATGCAATAACACCTATCTATATTAAATCAGGCAGATAAACGTGTAACAACAATAATCCATGCAATAACACCTATCTATATTAAATCAGGCAGATAAACTTGTAACAACAATCATCCATGCAATAACACCTATCTATATTAAATCAGACAGATAAACGTGTAAAACAATAATCCATGCAATAACACCTATCTATATTAAATCAGACAGATAAACGTGTAACAACAATAATCCATGCAATAACACCTATCTATATTAAATCAGACAGATAAACGTGTAACAACAATAATCCATGCAATAACACCTATCTATATTAAATCAGGCAGATAAACGTGTAACAACAATAATCCATGTAATAACACCTATCTATATTAAATCAGGCAGAGAAACGTGTAACAACAATAATCCATGTAATAACACCTATCTATATTAAATCAGGCAGAGAAACGTGTAAAACAATAATCCATGCAATAACACCTATCTATATTAAATCAGACAGATAAACGTGTAACAACAATACTCCATGCAATAACACCTATGTATATTAAATCAGACAGATAAACGTGTAAAACAATAATCCATGCAATAACACCTATCTATATTAAATCAGGCAGATAAACGTGTAACAACAATAATCCATGCAATAACACCTATCTATATTAAATCAGACAGAGAAACGTGTAACAACAATAATCCATGCAATAACACCTATCTATATTAAATCAGACAGATAAACGTGTAAAACAATAATCCATGCAATAACACCTATCTATATTAAATCAGACAGATAAACGTGTAACAACAATAATCCATGCAATAACACCTATCTATATTAAATCAGACAGATAAACTTGTAACAACAATCATCCATGCAATAACACCTATCTATATTAAATCAGACAGAGAAACGTGTAAAACAATAATCCATGCAATAACACCTATCTATATTAAATCAGGCAGATAAACGTGTAAAACAATAATCCATGCAATAACACCTATCTATATTAAATCAGACAGATAAACGTGTAACAACAATAATCCATGCGTTGGCGGATGGTGGCTGTGTAGAGATATAGGATACTGTGAGGCGTGATTTTTTTCTAGCACGGATAGAGAGCCCACTTTCTTTGCAGCAGCCTTGGAAATGTATTTTATGTATTTGTTCTAATTCATGTTATCTGTCAATGTTAGGCCGAGGAGTTTGAAAGGTGGACTCTCGGTAGGGTTTTTTTTGTCATGGCAATCAGTAGTTTTCTGTAGTCATTGAGGAAATGTCTTTTAGTTTTTTAGGGGAAAGAGATTTGTCTTAGCAGCGTTAAATGTTAATATATTAATTAAATTACTTTGTCATTTCATTAAGTACATAAGTAGATAATTCTAGTTGTCAGAATTAAATGTGTTTTTTTAAGTTAGGATCGTTCGTACCGTGAAACTGTATTTAAGTGTTAAGTGCTTATTTGGAATTTGATATTAACGAAAGTCTGAATGCAAACCGCGATAACTCCAATTTGTTTAAATCGAGACCTTAAACAATAAAATAACAAATATATTAAACTTCGACTAAAACTATTTTAATTCAAAGCAAACAAAAATATGCCGGTATCATATGATGCAAAACATGATTTTAGGGGTGTTGTCGCGTGTTGTAGTGATAGAATAGCAGTTTTTAAAATGGCGTTTATCGCGTTTTGCATCCGAACTCTTCAAAGTGCTGTTCTCATTAACAGTACTTTTAAATGTCATATGAAACTTGCAATAGATTTACTTCAATAAATAGAAGAACATTTTAATAAATATCATTATATTTAATTTATTCTCTGATAATTCATGGTTATTTGAAGTTAATATCGACATCACCTTTCTATAATAGCAATTAAAAGCCGTGTAACTATGTTACTATAATCCCTATCGAGACACAAAGTAAGGCTGTAAGACTATTTGCTTCTTTTGGAAACTATACTTAGACTGCAATTCTGTAAATTTCAAAGTCGCTGAGTACAAACCATAACCACATTTGAAAATATAAAAAATAATTTTAAATAATGAAGGCGAAGACGAATACTTATAATCGTAAGGCCGTTTTCTTATTAGATAGCAAAGAAACAGAAAGAAGTCAGACATTTTTTGTTTTCCCCGCAGGAAAAGAGAAAGACTAGAAAAAAACGAAAACTAGAGATCGTGTTCATTTAAAAGTGTTTACATTGAAGTCATTTGTGGCTTCACATCTTGTACTTGTAAAGGGTCAGAATAAACCTCTGATTGGACTAATTCAAACAAACGATAGACAGTTACTAAAATGTGAAAAAGTATAATACATCAATACATATAGATTTGGTCAAAGGAAAACAGAATAAACCTTGGAGAAATGTGTGTATTGAATTGAATAGGAAAAGAAAGCGAGCTTTTAACGTTACAGACATAATCTTGATTTTTGTGTATACTATTCGAAAGCCAAATCACAACTGAAATGATTTTATCCCTGGGAGAAATCATGTGAGCATTATATTACTATCTCCTGGCGATCCCCGGTGTAAGTTAGGATTCGCAGACGGGCCTCATTTTCCGGGATTATACTTAACATAATGTGTTTGAAGATGAGAAAAAGCGAACAATTATCATAGAAAATGTTTTTTTTAACACGAGTACAATGCAATAAGAGATGAAAAAGTGAATGCACAAAATGTTATTACAAGTAGAATTTAAAAAGAAAAGTATTTTCCTCGGACCGTTCCGATTTAAAAGCTTTCCATTTATATTTCTAGATAATTCACTTCTTATCAACATACTGAACTAATTTAAGCAAATCTTACTTTCTTTAATTTCAAGCGATGCAAGTTCCAATGTAACCTTTCCCACGACATGCATTATGTGTATACAATTTCATTTTAAAATATCACATCAAAATTCATATAAAAATCCAATCAACCTCCTGTAAGTAAGTATTATTGTGTATTCTGGCGTCTAGTTCGTAATCATAATCGACCTACTTTATTCTCAATTATTAAATATTTCTCTCCATTGTTTTTTTTTTTACGGTGAACACATATTTTACCTGGAACTAATCAGGTATTTCGTTAATGGGGAAGTGGTTAATGACTTTTACATGACGCCTTCGGACGGTATTTCAACTGTAGAGGTCGCTGCAGACCATTACATCATATCATAAAGAATGTTTAAGGAATCCTTCATTAAACGCAGGGGGTTTCTTCATACAATTTTCACATACTTTGGCTTACAACTAAAACTAATTCTAAGACACTCGCTTACAATTTTAACAACTAAGACTTACATATATTGCATCATCTCAGTGTTGAGAATTATTTCACACTACAATCATGCTACATATCTTTTTTTATTCACGAAGACTTAATGTGTATATTATATTACATGATGAAGTTATTTATTTTAAGTGCTATTTAAAATATTAATCGAAAATATGTAACGCTCATAGGACCGAATAGCATTTTCCTAGTTTCATGAAGAAAGTATTGATAGGGTGAGCCATAAACGTCTACTTTGAGATAAACATTATACATATCGAAATTGAGTTACTGTTATATACATATAAAATAAGAAAGTATTCATCCCCTTTCTCCTAAAAACTCGAGATTCTTGTGTTAGTGTCACGTTATCATTATTTACTGAAATTGCTTCCATTCACAAAATTTAACAATGAACTCAACAAGACAGACTGGTTGCTGAAACGTATCATGCTGGTATGGCGTCAGAGAATAGACAACATTTAATCAAATGAAAAAGCTTTTTACAAATACATTATATTTTAAAGATCTCATTGTTTAATTAGATATATTAGAAAAAATATATATATATATATAATATAAAATTATATTTTTAATATTTACCTAAGTACGACGTCGTTTCAAGCCCATGGCTCTCATCATCGCAGGGAAATAACAATCTCGGACGGTCACAGTGTAGGAACCCAGTTCGCAGAGACACCTTGAATCTGAAATCGTTCACTTAGCTCTTGAGGCCACGAGATATTGCCACGTGATAACAGAGAGATAAAGTTATATTTATATTGAAAGCGGCGAGTAATATATATATATATATATATATATATATATATAAATGAAGGAGAATGTAAAGGAATTAGAGAAAGCAAAAGCCAAATCAAAATTCAATTCAAAAGTTCAAAGCCAGGTATATTCCGCAAAAATATATATATATATATATATATATATATATAGAGAGAGAGAGAGAGAGATGAAGAAAGAGTGATAAAGATGTACGAATGACAAATCTATTTCATCTTCGATTGATCAATGCAACGTGTACTCGGTAAAAACATGTTTATTTTTCTTTCCTTAAACCAAGGCTTTTCAAAGATTAAAATCTTATCATTTTTTTCCCATCTTTAAATCTCTATTCATCGGACACCTCATCAGCGGGCATTCAGCAACTGAACAGACCCATATTTTTTACACGCACACTCTTACTCTCCATTACTATATACATTTTTGTCAAATTTTGAATTTTGGCTTTTCCACTGCCAACTTATCCATCTATGTAATTCCTCTGATGGTAAGATTTGAATCTTTGAAAAGCCTTGGCTTAAGGAAAGACAAATAAACATGTTTTTATCGAGTAAAGCTTGCATTGAACAATCGAAGATGAAATACATGTGTCATCCGCACATCTTTATCTCTCTTCCTTCATTTGTCTTTATAATTGCTCTATCTCGTATATTGAGATTAAACCATTTCACTATAGGTTCTATCCTCTTAAAGTATACTTTCAGTTTCGTATTATATATATATATATATATATATATATATATATATATATATATATATATATATATAATATTCATTCTTCGACTTCAAGTTTTAGATATGTATTTATTTAGAATTGTAGTTTTATTCAACACGGTGGTATGATTTGTCTTAGGAACAATTCATTTTAAACGTTGGTGAAGTCGAAATTGCTTTATCAGCAATCATTATCTTTGATGATGAGATGATTTTATTTTTTAATGTGTGTGAAAGGTGATAACGTACGCACACCATAACATATCTTAGCGTAGTATCATATATATATGACTTTTTTTTCAACAAACACTATCACTGTCTAAATAAAATTTAAACTAATAATGAAATAAGGCAATTGTTTAAAAAAGTTTTCTCCCGTAAACAGTGACCGACAAATCACTTTTACGTTTTTTAGTTAATGCAATAAACATAAAAATGTTATTTTTTATATCTCTTATTAATTAGTTTGGGAATAATGGCCGACGGCGATTTAGAACAAAGGAAAGCAAGAGAAGTAAATAGAGAGAGAGAAGGAGAGAAAGAGAGAGAGAAGAGGGGGGATAAATAGGGGAGGTAATGGGGAGGAGAGGGGAGAAAACGAAGATGAGATGGTGAAACAGCGTTGCAGGCAGTTTCGTGCTCATTACTAATGTTGTTTTTGATCGCATTAACGAATCGACACTTCCGTAAGCGAAGTCGGAATCATGACTGTTTTCACGAACGTCTTACGGAAATTCACGAAAATAGCCGGAGGTTACTTCTCATGAGATTCAGATCACCATTGTGAACATTCCCTCAAGATATTCGTTCTTATTTATATGATTTAAAATGCGTTTATGAAGCGGTTTCAAATGTATTCGTCGATGATAATATATTGCAATGACATTGTGTCTAAGATGCGTATATTTGCTGACGACATCACGCTCTACTCTCGTCATGTGGGTAAAACGGAACTGCACATATCCGAGAAAATGGCTGAATCCTTAGAAATTGACCTTAAGTCTGTCTTGGAATTGGGTCATAAATGGATGGTAACATTCAATGCTGCTAAGACAAAGCTATTTCCCCTCAACAACTACAAGAAACCTCTTCAACCCCCGATTGCCATGGCAAATAATACCCTACTATAGATTATAACGTTCAAACACATAGGCCTAACATTCACAGGTAACATCGATTCGAACAAATACATTGAAGACATTGCCAAGGCTGCTGCAACGAAAGTCGACTCCCTCTACCGTGCTAGAATAAGTTTCGAAACTACGTTTTCTTTGTCTACTCATTTAATAATAATGGTTTATTTTTCTCACTTTCACGACATCCACATTAAAGCTGAAACGTTTATATGTAAAACGATTGCACATGTTGGGCTTCCGTATATGTTATTTGACGACGTTATCGATACTATTTACGTGTTGAGATGCTGTAGTTATTACGGTATCTGAGGCTGTTACGCTTCATATTTAACTGGGCCTTCAGCGTTTTAAAATTATATGCATTATTTATTCTATTTAATCATTTTAATTTCCAGTTAGGTGCTATGAATGTAACAAATCACTATCGAATTATTTATACTAATTGAG
>OY744534.1:96299831-96302331 GCA_963556195.1 Sepiola atlantica | reverse complement strand
TTCATCGTGATAGATTGTGCTTGTGTTAATTAGAATTGTTTCAAAGCTTCAGCGACTACGAAAAATAAAGAAATAGTCAAATATATATGATATACATTCATCGTGATAGATTGGGCTTGTGTTAATTATAATTGTTTCAAAGCTTCAACGACTACAAGAAAAATAAACAAATAGTCAAATATATATGATATACATTCATCGTTTAAATAAAGGATTATTATTTAGATCGGGATGTAAAGAGTCTACAACATAGAAAGTAGAACATGTTTAGTGCAGGCTAGTTTTTATGGGAAACAGAATTTAAAATTATTTGAATTAAGAAATATGTTATTGTGTGTTGTTAAATAGACACTCTATATCAAGCATGGCTTTCATGACTCTAATCTCACTTTCGTAATCTGAACTTGACGCGGTGGTCTGAATAGTTTTCTCTTAACTGCTAACTTGAACATTTTCGGCGCATGGAAGTAGAAGGTCATATATGTAATCAAATTAAACATATTCGATTTACGTATAACATTGAATACAATCATCTGAATAAAAACTAGTGTAGCTATTAAGTAGAGATGTCTAAATACAAATATGTGTAATTCATATGGTAGACGTTTCGTTCAATTTCGTAGCCAGAATTAAATATCTTTAACAATCGGCAGATTACTTCATTGATACATAAGCTATTTGCTGTGGCAACTGACTCCGAGGTCAATCCTTGTTCGCTTCCTGTCAAGTTATTACTAACATAATAGGAAATGACGTCGAATATGTTTTGAATAAAGTCACGTTAGGAGGAATCTAATACCCGTACGCATCCGGATAACAATGTAGCACCCTATTAAACATTACAACATGCGCTTTTTTTAATTCAACCATCTTTGTTGATGGATGCATTGCTTATAAGACTATATGTTTAATGTTAAATATGCATTGAAAAGATACAAAATACTGATTGACGTTGACAGAATTGTGCATCGTTACTGTTTTAATCAAATAATTATGCATGTTTGCTGTATTTAACTAAAGTATTTGAATTACAAAACGATCGATGATCGTTTTGGTCAGCCATCATAGTATCAGTGTTTTAAACACCTGCGATAATATCAATAGACATAACACCCACTTTTATTCCCTTCCGATTTTAACAAAGTCAATGGATTTCCAATACATTGTGATGTTATAATATACTCTCTTTCCCTACTCTCTTCTCTGTCCCCGCTATTTTCTCTCTACTAATCTCCTAAAACTCTCTTCACCTAATCCTCTTACTCTGTCTTCTTTTACTCTCGCTCTCACCTACTCCCCTCTTTTTAAAAATCTATTTTAATTATTTAATTTATACATTTTCCCTCATCATCCAGCATATATTTAGCTGATTCGCCCTTCTTTTCACCGATTTCTGTCCGATTCATTTAGAGATGAAATGTCTACTGTAACAAGATAAACAAATTAAGTTGTCTGAATCAGAATGGAACAACTTTATTGACGTGTTTGGTTATGTTGTCGGCATTATTTCAGAAAGAGTAGAAAGTCCACTATGAACATTAAACAGAAAGTGTTCCATGAATGCATCGTGCCTGTTATTGCATATGGTAACGAAACATGGACACTTAATAATCCAGCGACAGAAAAGCAAAGAGTGGCACAATGCCAAATCGTACGCGTTATGCTCGGAATCAGTTTAAGTTAAAGAGAATGAAACACCTAGATCAGACAGAAAACTTGAGTAAATGATATCCTCACTACTATACGAACAGCAAAACTAAGATAAGCAGATCACCTTTCGAGATGTACACGCAACAGGTGGATATATAGAGTGATAGAATTGACCACGAGCTAATACGAAAGAACTAAACAAACGCCAAAAACCCGATGGATGGATGACCTCGACAGCTAACTGGACCTTACTTGCCTACGTCATGCCAGGAACAACACAAAGTAGAACCGTTCATATTTGAGAAATATATAAAACTTGAGAAATATATCAAATAATTTTAACAATCATTTTAGATTATTTACCCGATGGAAACATTAGAGACACCGGTATTTCCATGTATCCTATTTTATTTTAAAACTTACCGAATTACCGTTTTTCCGTCACTTAAAATATTCAAAATATAGATTAAACAAAAATAAAATAATTAGGAATAATAATATAGGCACATCATTGACGGTTGTCATTCCATTTTATTTTTCACAGTAAACCTTTGATTTGTATCCCATTTGAAAAAATAATGGATATGAAATCATAATAGTAATCAGTTTTCAGTGCAATTAAGTCCTTGCTTTATAATAAGCAAATCTCACGAGGGAGCGGCTGACAATAATGTCGTTATAAGCGCTATACACATAGATTTACCTGGTACGGCATTCACTATGCGCTTGTTCATGGATGGAGGAAGTTTAATGGGAGTATCAAATTAACAAGCGGTCCCATGTCGATTAGGTATCCTTGCTAGGATAAGTTGACGACGTTAGGTTTTCACAGTTCTTGCAGGGAGGCGTC
>OY744534.1:96249831-96292331 GCA_963556195.1 Sepiola atlantica | reverse complement strand
TATACTTCTTCGTTTTCTTCTCCATTTAACGTTTTCCTTCTACACGTTTCGATTTGGTAATTTGGAAATATACTTCTTCGTTTTCTTCTTCATTTAACGTTTTCCTTCTACACGTTTCGATTTGGTAATTTGGAAATGTACTTCTTCGTTTTCTTTTTCGTTTAACGTTTTCCTTCTACACGTTTCGATTTGGTAATTTGGAAATATACTTCTTCGTTTTCTTCTCCATTTAACGTTTTCCTTCTACACGTTTCGATTTGGTAATTTGGAAATATACTTCTTCGTTTTCTTCTCCATTTAACGTTTTCCTTCTACACGTTTCGATTTGGTAATTTGGAAATATACTTCTTCGTTTTCTTCTCCATTTAACGTTTTCCTTCTACACGTTTCGATTTGGTAATTTGGAAATATACTTCTTCGTTTTCTTCTCCATTTAACGTTTTCCTTCTACACGTTTCGATTTGGTAATTTGGAAATATACTTCTTCGTTTTCTTCTCCATTTAACGTTTTCCTTCTACACGTTTCGATTTGGTAATTTGGAAATATACTTCTTCGTTTTCTTCTCCATTTAACGTTTTCCTTCTACACGTTTCGATTTGGTAATTTGGAAATATACTTCTTCGTTTTCTTCTCCATTTAACGTTTTCCTTCTACACGTTTCGATTTGGTAATTTGGAAATATACTTCTTCGTTTTCTTCTCCATTTAACGTTTTCCTTCTACACGTTTCGATTTGGTAATTTGAAAATATACTTCTTCGTTTTCTTCTCCATTTAACGTTTTCCTTCTACACGTTTCGATTTGGTAATTTGGAAATATACTTCTTCGTTTTCTTCTTCATTTAACGTTTTCCTTCTACACGTTTCGATTTGGTAATTTGGAAATATACTTCTTCGTTCTCTTCTCCATTTAACGTTTTCCTTCTACACGTTTCGATTTGGTAATTTTGAAATATACTTCTTCGTTTTCTTCTCCATTTAACGTTTTCCTTCTACACGTTTCGATTTGGTAATTTGGAAATATACTTCTTCGTTTTCTTTTTCGTTTAACGTTTTCCTTCTACACGTTTCGATTTGGTAATTTGGAAATATACTTCTTCGTTTTCTTTTTCGTTTAACGTTTTTCTTTCTACACGTTTCGATTTGGTAATTTGGAAATATACTTCTTCGTTTTCTTCTTCATTTAACGTTTTCCTTCTACACGTTTCGATTTGGTAATTTGGAAATATACTTCTTCGTTTTCTTTTTCGTTTAACGTTTTCCTTCTACACGTTTCGATTTGGTAATTTGGAAATATATATCTTCGTTTTCTTCTTCATTTAACGTTTTCCTTCTACACGTTTCGATTTGGTAATTTGGAAATATACTTCTTCGTTTTCTTTTTCGTTTAACGTTTTCCTTCTACACGTTTCGATTTGGTAATTTGGAAATATACTTCTTCGTTTTCTTTTTCGTTTAACATTTTCCTTCTACACGTTTCGATTTGGTAATTTGGAAATATACTTCTTCGTTTTCTTTTTCGTTTAACGTTTTCCTTCTACACGTTTCGATTTGGTAATTTGGAAATATACTTCTTCGTTTTCTTTTTCGTTTAACGTTTTCCTTCTACACGTTTCGATTTGGTAATTTGGAAATATACTTCTTCGTTTTCTTTTTCGTTTAACGTTTTCCTTCTACACGTTTCGATTTGGTAATTTGGAAATATACTTCTTCGTTTTCTTTTTCGTTTAACGTTTTCCTTCTACACGTTTCGATTTGGTAATTTGGAAATATACTTCTTCGTTTTCTTTTTCGTTTAACGTTTTCCTTCTACACGTTTCGATTTGGTAATTTGGAAATATACTTCTTCGTTTTCTTTTTCGTTTAACGTTTTCCTTCTACACGTTTCGATTTGGTAATTTGGAAATATACTTCGTTTTCTTTTTCGTTTAACGTTTTCCTTCTACACGTTTCGATTTGGTAATTTGGAAATATACTTCTTCGTTTTCTTTTTCGTTTAACGTTTTCCTTCTACACGTTTCGATTTGGTAATTTGGAAATATACTTCTTCGTTTTCTTTTTCGTTTAACGTTTTCCTTCTACACGTTTCGATTTGGTAATTTGGAAATATACTTCTTCGTTTTCTTTTTCGTTTAACGTTTTCCTTCTACACGTTTCGATTTGGTAATTTGGAAATATACTTCTTCGTTTTCTTTTTCGTTTAACGTTTTCCTTCTACACGTTTCGATTTGGTAATTTGGAAATATACTTCTTCGTTTTCTTTTTCGTTTAACGTTTTCCTTCTACACGTTTCGATTTGGTAATTTGGAAATATACTTCTTCGTTTTCTTTTTCGTTTAACGTTTTCCTTCTACACGTTTCGATTTGGTAATTTGGAAATATACTTCTTCGTTTTCTTCTTCATTTAACGTTTTCCTTCTACACGTTTCGATTTGGTAATTTGGAAATATACTTCTTCGTTTTCTTCTTCATTAAACGTTTTCCTTCTACACGTTTCGATTTGGTAATTTGGAAATATACTTCTTCGTTTTCTTCTCTATTTAACGTTTTCCTTCTACACGTTTCGATTTGGTAATTTGGAAATATACTTCTTCGTTATCTTCTCCATTTAACGTTTTCCTTCTACACGTTTCGATTTGGTAATTTGGAAATATACTTCTTCGTTTTCTTTTTCGTTTAACGTTTTCCTTCTACACGTTTCGATTTGGTAATTTGGAAATATACTTCTTCGTTTTCTTTTTCGTTTAACGTTTTCCTTCTACACGTTTCGATTTGGTAATTTTGAAATATACTTCTTCGTTTTCTTTTTCGTTTAACGTTTTCCTTCTACACGTTTCGATTTGGTAATTTGGAAATATACTTCTTCGTTTTCTTTTTCGTTTAACGTTTTCCTTCTACACGTTTCGATTTGGTAATTTGGAAATATACTTCTTCGTTTTCTTTTTCGTTTAACGTTTTTCTTTCTACACGTTTCGATTTGGTAATTTGGAAATATACTTCTTCGTTTTCTTCTTCGTTTAACGTTTTCCTTCTACACGTTTCGATTTGGTAATTTGGAAATATACTTCTTCGTTTTCTTTTTCGTTTAACGTTTTCCTTCTACACGTTTCGATTTGGTAATTTGGAAATATACTTCTTCGTTTTCTTTTTCGTTTAACGTTTTCCTTCTACACGTTTCGATTTGGTAATTTGGAAATATACTTCTTCGTTTTCTTTTTCGTTTAACGTTTTTTTTTCTACACGTTTCGATTTGGTAATTTGGAAATATACTTCTTCGTTTTCTTCTTCGTTTAACGTTTTCCTTCTACACGTTTCGATTTGGTAATTTGGAAATATACTTCTTCGTTTTCTTTTTCGTTTAACGTTTTCCTTCTACACGTTTCGATTTGGTAATTTGGAAATATACTTCTTCGTTTTCTTCTTCATTTAACGTTTTCCTTCTACACGTTTCGATTTGGTAATTTGGAAATATACTTCTTCGTTTTCTTTTTCGTTTAACGTTTTCCTTCTACACGTTGCGATTTGGTAATTTGGAAATATACTTCTTCGTTTTCTTTTTCGTTTAACGTTTTCCTTCTACACGTTTCGATTTGGTAATTTGGAAATATACTTCTTCGTTTTCTTCTTCATTTAACGTTTTCCTTCTACACGTTTCGATTTGGTAATTTGGAAATATACTTCTTCGTTTTCTTTTTCGTTTAACGTTTTCCTTCCACACGTTTCGATTTGGTAATTTGGAAATATACTTCTTCGTTTTCTTTTTCGTTTGACATTTTCCTTCTACACGTTTCGATTTGGTAATTTGGAAATATACTTCTTCGTTTTCTTTTTCGTTTAACGTTTTCCTTCTACACGTTTCGATTTGGTAATTTGGAAATATACTTCTTCGTTTTCTTTTTCGTTTAACGTTTTCCTTCTACACGTTTCGATTTGGTAATTTGGAAATATACTTCTTCGTTATCTTTTTCGTTTAACGTTTTCCTTCTACACGTTTCGATTTGGTAATTTGGAAATATACTTCTTCGTTTTCTTTTTCGTTTAACGTTTTCCTTCTACACGTTTCGATTTGGTAATTTGGAAATATACTTCTTCGTTTTCTTTTTCGTTTAACGTTTTCCTTCTACTCGTTTCGATTTGGTAATTTGGAAATATACTTCTTCGTTTTCTTTTTCGTTTAACGTTTTCCTTCTACACGTTTCGATTTGGTAATTTGGAAATATACTTCTTCGTTTTCTTTTTCGTTTAACGTTTTCCTTCTACACGTTTCGATTTGGTAATTTGGAAATATACTTCTTCGTTTTCTTTTTCGTTTAACGTTTTCCTTCTACACGTTTCGATTTGGTAATTTGGAAATATACTTCTTCGTTTTCTTTTTCGTTTAACGTTTTCCTTCTACACGTTTCGATTTGGTAATTTGGAAATATACTTCTTCGTTTTCTTTTTCGTTTAACGTTTTCCTTCTACACGTTTCGATTTGGTAATTTGGAAATATACTTCTTCGTTTTCTTCTCCATTTAACGTTTTCCTTCTACACGTTTCGATTTGGTAATTTGGAAATATACTTCTTCGTTTTCTTTTTCGTTTAACGTTTTCCTTCTACACGTTTCGATTTGGTAATTTGGAAATATACTTCTTCGTTTTCTTCTTCATTTAACGTTTTCCTACTACACGTTTCGATTTGGTAATTTGGAAATATACTTCTTCGTTTTCTTCTTCATTAAACGTTTTCCTTCTACACGTTTCGATTTGGTAATTTGGAAATATACTTCTTCGTTTTCTTCTCCATTTTACGTTTTCCTTCTACACGTTTCGATTTGGTAATTTGGAAATATACTTCTTCGTTTTCTTCTCCATTTAACGTTTTCCTTCTACACGTTTCGATTTGGTAATTTGGAAATATACTTCTTCGTTTTCTTTTTCGTTTAACGTTTTCCTTCTACACATTTCGATTTGGTAATTTGGAAATATACTTCTTCGTTTTCTTTTTCGTTTAACGTTTTCCTTCTACACGTTTCGATTTGGTAATTTGGAAATATACTTCTTCGTTTTCTTTTTCGTTTAACGTTTTCCTTCTACACGTTTCGATTTGGTAATTTGGAAATATACTTCTTCGTTTTCTTTTTCGTTTAACGTTTTCCTTCTACACGTTTCGATTTGGTAATTTGGAAATATACTTCTTCGTTTTCTTTTTCGTTTTACGTTTTTCTTTCTACACGTTTCGATTTGGTAATTTGGAAATATACTTCTTCGTTTTCTTCTTCGTTTAACGTTTTCCTTCTACACGTTTCGATTTGGTAATTTGGAAATATACTTCTTCGTTTTCTTTTTCGTTTAACGTTTTCCTTCTACACGTTTCGATTTGGTAATTTGGAAATATACTTCTTCGTTTTCTTTTTCGTTTAACGTTTTCCTTCTACACGTTTCGATTTGGTAATTTGGAAATATACTTCTTCGTTTTCTTTTTCGTTTAACGTTTTTCTTTCTACACGTTTCGATTTGGTAATTTGGAAATATACTTCTTCGTTTTCTTCATGGTTTAACGTTTTCCTTCTACACGTTTCGATTTGGTAATTTGGAAATATACTTCTTCGTTTTCTTCTTCATTTAACGTTTTCCTTCTACACGTTTCGATTTGGTAATTTGGAAATATACGTCTTTGTTTTCTTCTTCGTTTAACGTTTTCCTTCTACACGTTTCGATTTGGTAATTTGGAAATATACTTCTTCGTTTTCTTTTTCGTTTAACGTTTTCCTTCTACACGTTTCGATTTGGTAAATTGGAAATATACTTCTTCGTTTTCTTTTTCGTTTAACGTTTTCCTTCTACACGTTTCGATTTGGAAATTTGGAAATATACTTCTTCGTTTTCTTCTTCATTTAACTTTTTTCTTCTACACGTTTCGATTTGGTAATTTGGAAATATACTTCTTCGTTTTCTTTTTCGTTTAACGTTTTCCTTCTACACGTTTCGATTTGGTAATTTGGAAATATACTTCTTCGTTTTCTTTTTCGTTTAACGTTTTCCTTCCACACGTTTCGATTTGGTAATTTGGAAATATACTTCTTCGTTTTCTTTTTCGTTTAACGTTTTCCTTCTACACGTTTCGATTTGGTAATTTGGAAATATACTTCTTCGTTTTCTTCTCAATTTAACGTTTTCCTTCTACACGTTTCGATTTGGTAATTTGGAAATATACTTCTTCGTTTTCTTCTCCATTTAACGTTTTCCTTCTACACGTTTCGATTTGGTAATTTGGAAATATACTTCTTCGTTTTCTTCTCCATTTAACGTTTTCCTTCTACACGTTTCGATTTGGTAATTTGGAAATATACTTCTTCGTTTTCTTCTCCATTTAACGTTTTCCTTCTACACGTTTCGATTTGGTAATTTGGAAATATACTTCTTCGTTTTCTTCTTCATTTAACGTTTTCCTTCTACACGTTTCGATTTGGTAATTTGAAAATATACTTCTTCGTTCTCTTCTCCATTTAACGTTTTCCTTCTACACGTTTCGATTTGGTAATTTTGAAATATACTTCTTCGTTTTCTTCTCCATTTAACGTTTTCCTTCTACACGTTTCGATTTGGTAATTTGGAAATATACTTCTTCGTATTCTTTTTCGTTTAACGTTTTACTTCTACACGTTGCGATTTGGTAATTTGGAAATATACTTCTTCGTTTTCTTTTTCGTTTAACGTTTTTCTTTCTACACGTTTCGATTTGGTAATTTGGAAATATACTTCTTCGTTTTCTTCTTCATTTAACGTTTTCCTTCTACACGTTTCGATTTGGTAATTTGGAAATATACTTCTTCGTTTTCTTTTTCGTTTAACGTTTTCCTTCTACACGTTTCGATTTGGTAATTTGGAAATATACTTCTTCGTTTTCTTTTTCGTTTAACGTTTTCCTTCTACACGTTTCGATTTGGTAATTTGGAAATATACTTCTTCGTTTTCTTTTTCGTTTAACGTTTTCCTTCTACACGTTTCGATTTGGTAATTTGGAAATATACTTCTTCGTTTTCTTTTTCGTTTAACGTTTTCCTTCTACACGTTTCGATTTGGTAATTTGGAAATATACTTCTTCGTTTTCTTTTTCGTTTAACGTTTTCCTTCTACACGTTTCGATTTGGTAATTTGGAAATATACTTCTTCGTTTTCTTTTTCGTTTAACGTTTTCCTTCTACACGTTTCGATTTGGTAAATTGGAAATATACTTCTTCGTTTTCTTTTTCGTTTAACGTTTTCCTTCTACACGTTTCGATTTGGAAATTTGGAAATATACTTCTTCGTTTTCTTCTTCATTTAACTTTTTTCTTCTACACGTTTCGATTTAGTAATTTGGAAATATACTTCTTCGTTTTCTTTTTCGTTTAACGTTTTCCTTCTACACGTTTCGATTTGGTAATTTGGAAATATACTTCTTCGTTTTCTTTTTCGTTTAACGTTTTCCTTCTACACGTTTCGATTTGGTAATTTGGAAATATACTTCTTCGTTTTCTTTTTCGTTTAACGTTTTCCTTTTACACGTTTCGATTTGGTAATTTGGAAATATACTTCTTCGTTTTCTTCTCAATTTAACGTTTTTCATTCTACACGTTTCGATTTGGTAATTTGGAAATATACTTCTTCGTTTTCTTCTCCATTTAACGTTTTCCTTCTACACGTTTCGATTTGGTAATTTGGAAATATACTTCTTCGTTTTCTTCTCCATTTAACGTTTTCCTTCTACACGTTTCGATTTGGTAATTTAGAAATATACTTCTTCGTTTTCTTCTCCATTTAACGTTTTCCTTCTACACGTTTCGATTTGGTAATTTGGAAATATACTTCTTCGTTTTCTTCTTCATTTAACGTTTTCCTTCTACACGTTTCGATTTGGTAATTTGAAAATATACTTCTTCGTTCTCTTCTCCATTTAACGTTTTCCTTCTACACGTTTCGATTTGGTAATTTTGAAATATACTTCTTCGTTTTCTTCTCCATTTAACGTTTTCCTTCTACACGTTTCGATTTGGTAATTTGGAAATATACTTCTTCGTATTCTTTTTCGTTTAACGTTTTCCTTCTACACGTTGCGATTTGGTAATTTGGAAATATACTTCTTCGTTTTCTTTTTCGTTTAACGTTTTTCTTTCTACACGTTTCGATTTGGTAATTTGGAAATATACTTCTTCGTTTTCTTCTTCATTTAACGTTTTCCTTCTACACGTTTCGATTTGGTAATTTGGAAATATACTTCTTCGTTTTCTTTTTCGTTTAACGTTTTCCTTCTACACGTTTCGATTTGGTAATTTGGAAATATACTTCTTCGTTTTCTTTTTCGTTTAACGTTTTCCTTCTACACGTTTCGATTTGGTAATTTGGAAATATACTTCTTCGTTTTCTTCTTCATTTAACGTTTTCCTTCTACACGTTTCGATTTGGTAATTTGGAAATATACTTCTTCGTTTTCTTTTTCGTTTAACGTATTCCTTCCACACGTTTCGATTTGGTAATTTGGAAATATACTTCTTCGTTTTCTTTTTCGTTTAACATTTTCCTTCTACACGTTTCGATTTGGTAATTTGGAAATATACTTCTTCGTTTTCTTTTTCGTTTAACGTTTTCCTTCTACACGTTTCGATTTGGTAATTTGGAAATATACTTCTTCGTTTTCTTTTTCGTTTAACGTTTTCCTTCTACACGTTTCGATTTGGTAATTTGGAAATATACTTCTTCGTTTTCTTTTTCGTTTAACGTTTTCCTTCTACACGTTTCGATTTGGTAATTTTGAAATATACTTCTTCGTTTTCTTTTTCGTTTAACGTTTTCCTTCTACACGTTTCGATTTGGTAATTTGGAAATATACTTCTTCGTATTCTTTTTCGTTTAACGTTTTCCTTCTACACGTTTCGATTTGGTAATTTGGAAATATACTTCTTCGTTTTCTTTTTCGTTTAACGTTTTCCTTCTACACGTTTCGATTTGGTAATTTGGAAATATACTTCTTCGTTTTCTTTTTCGTTTAACGTTTTCCTTCTACACGTTTCGATTTGGTAATTTGGAAATATACTTCTTCGTTTTCTTTTTCGTTTAACGTTTTCCTTCTACACGTTTCGATTTGGTAATTTGGAAATATACTTCTTCGTTTTCTTTTTCGTTTAACGTTTTCCTTCTACACGTTTCGATTTGGTAATTTGGAAATATACTTCTTCGTTTTCTTTTTCGTTTAACGTTTTCCTTCTACACGTTTCGATTTGGTAATTTGGAAATATACTTCTTCGTTTTCTTTTTCGTTTAACGTTTTCCTTCTACACGTTTCGATTTGGTAATTTGGAAATATACTACTTCGTTTTCTTTTTCGTTTAACGTTTTCCTTCTACACGTTTCGATTTGGTAATTTGGAAATATACTTCTTCGTTTTCTTCTTCATTTAACGTTTTCCTTCTACACGTTTCGATTTGGTAATTTGGAAATATACTTCTTCGTTTTCTTCTTCATTAAACGTTTTCCTTCTACACGTTTCGATTTGGTAATTTGGAAATATACTTCTTCGTTTTCTTCTCCATTTAACGTTTTCCTTCTACACGTTTCGATTTGGTAATTTGGAAATATACTTCTTCGTTATCTTCTCCATTTAACGTTTTCCTTCTACACGTTTCGATTTGGTAATTTTGAAATATACTTCTTCGTTTTCTTTTTCGTTTAACGTTTTCCTTCTACACGTTTCGATTTGGTAATTTGGAAATATACTTCTTCGTTTTCTTTTTCGTTTAACGTTTTCCTTCTACACGTTTCGATTTGGTAATTTGGAAATATACTTCTTCGTTTTCTTTTTCGTTTAACGTTTTCCTTCTACACGTTTCGATTTGGTAATTTGGAAATATACTTCTTCGTTTTCTTTTTCGTTTAACGTTTTCCTTCTACACGTTTCGATTTGGTAATTTGGAAATATACTTCTTCGTTTTCTTTTTCGTTTAACGTATTCCTTCCACACGTTTCGATTTGGTAATTTGGAAATATACTTCTTCGTTTTCTTTTTCGTTTAACATTTTCCTTCTACACGTTTCGATTTGGTAATTTGGAAATATACTTCTTCGTTTTCTTTTTCGTTTAACGTTTTCCTTCTACACGTTTCGATTTGGTAATTTGGAAATATACTTCTTCGTTTTCTTTTTCGTTTAACGTTTTCCTTCTACACGTTTCGATTTGGTAATTTGGAAATATACTTCTTCGTTTTCTTTTTCGTTTAACGTTTTCCTTCTACACGTTTCGATTTGGTAATTTGGAAATATACTTCTTCGTTTTCTTTTTCGTTTAACGTTTTCCTTCTACACGTTTCGATTTGGTAATTTGGAAATATACTTCTTCGTTTTCTTTTTCGTTTAACGTTTTCCTTCTACACGTTTCGATTTGGTAATTTGGAAATATACTTCTTCGTTTTCTTTTTCGTTTAACGTTTTCCTTCTACACGTTTCGATTTGGTAATTTGGAAATATACTTCTTCGTTTTCTTTTTCGTTTAACGTTTTCCTTCTACACGTTTCGATTTGGTAATTTGGAAATATACTTCTTCGTTTTCTTTTTCGTTTAACGTTTTCCTTCTACACGTTTCGATTTGGTAATTTGGAAATATACTTCTTCGTTTTCTTTTTCGTTTAACGTTTTCCTTCTACACGTTTCGATTTGGTAAATTGGAAATATATTTCTTCGTTTTCTTTTTCGTTTAACGTTTTCCTTCTACACGTTTCGATTTGGAAATTTGGAAATTTGGAAATATACTTCTTCGTTTTCTTCTTCATTTAACTTTTTTCTTCTACACGTTTCGATTTGGTAATTTGGAAATATACTTCTTCGTTTTCTTTTTCGTTTAACGTTTTCCTTCTACACGTTTCGATTTGGTAATTTGGAAATATACTTCTTCGTTTTCTTTTTCGTTTAACGTTTTCCTTCTACACGTTTCGATTTGGTAATTTGGAAATATACTTCTTCGTTTTCTTTTTCGTTTAACGTTTTCCTTCTACACGTTTCGATTTGGTAATTTGGAAATATACTTCTTCGTTTTCTTCTCAATTTAACGTTTTTCATTCTACACGTTTCGATTTGGTAATTTGGAAATATACTTCTTCGTTTTCTTCTCCATTTAACGTTTTCCTTCTACACGTTTCGATTTGGTAATTTGGAAATATACTTCTTCGTTTTCTTCTCCATTTAACGTTTTCCTTCTACACGTTTCGATTTGGTAATTTGGAAATATACTTCTTCGTTTTCTTCTCCATTTAACGTTTTCCTTCTACACGTTTCG
This sequence comes from Sepiola atlantica, assembly GCA_963556195.1. Lineage (NCBI taxonomy): Eukaryota > Metazoa > Mollusca > Cephalopoda > Sepiida > Sepiolidae > Sepiola > Sepiola atlantica. The sequence continues at coordinate 96,281,046 of OY744534.1, read as the reverse complement.
ATTTGGTAATTTGGAAATATACTTCTTCGTTTTCTTCTTCATTTAACGTTTTCCTTCTACACGTTTCGATTTGGTAATTTGAAAATATACTTCTTCGTTCTCTTCTCCATTTAACGTTTTCCTTCTACACGTTTCGATTTGGTAATTTTGAAATATACTTCTTCGTTTTCTTCTCCATTTAACGTTTTCCTTCTACACGTTTCGATTTGGTAATTTGGAAATATACTTCTTCGTATTCTTTTTCGTTTAACGTTTTCCTTCTACACGTTGCGATTTGGTAATTTGGAAATATACTTCTTCGTTTTCTTTTTCGTTTAACGTTTTTCTTTCTACACGTTTCGATTTGGTAATTTGGAAATATACTTCTTCGTTTTCTTCTTCATTTAACGTTTTCCTTCTACACGTTTCGATTTGGTAATTTGGAAATATACTTCTTCGTTTTCCTTTTCGTTTAACGTTTTCCTTCTACACGTTTCGATTTGGTAATTTGGAAATATACTTCTTCGTTTTCTTTTTCGTTTAACGTTTTCCTTCTACACGTTTCGATTTGGTAATTTGGAAATATACTTCTTCGTTTTCTTTTTCGTTTAACGTTTTCCTTCTACACGTTTCGATTTGGTAATTTGGAAATATACTTCTTCGTTTTCTTTTTCGTTTAACGTTTTCCTTCTACACGTTTCGATTTGGTAATTTGGAAATATACTTCTTCGTTTTCTTTTTCGTTTAACGTTTTCCTTCTACACGTTTCGATTTGGTAATTTGGAAATATACTTCTTCGTTTTCTTTTTCGTTTAACGTTTTCCTTCTACACGTTTCGATTTGGTAATTTGGAAATATACTTCTTCGTTTTCTTTTTCGTTTAACGTTTTCCTTCTACACGTTTCGATTTGGTAATTTGGAAATATACTTCTTCGTTTTCTTTTTCGTTTAACGTTTTCCTTCTACACGTTTCGATTTGGTAATTTGGAAATATACTACTTCGTTTTCTTTTTCGTTTAACGTTTTCCTTCTACACGTTTCGATTTGGTAATTTGGAAATATACTTCTTCGTTTTCTTCTTCATTTAACGTTTTCCTTCTACACGTTTCGATTTGGTAATTTGGAAATATACTTCTTCGTTTTCTTCTTCATTAAACGTTTTCCTTCTACACGTTTCGATTTGGTAATTTGGAAATATACTTCTTCGTTTTCTTCTCCATTTAACGTTTTCCTTCTACACGTTTCGATTTGGTAATTTGGAAATATACTTCTTCGTTATCTTCTCCATTTAACGTTTTCCTTCTACACGTTTCGATTTGGTAATTTTGAAATATACTTCTTCGTTTTCTTTTTCGTTTAACGTTTTCCTTCTACACGTTTCGATTTGGTAATTTGGAAATATACTTCTTCGTTTTCTTTTTCGTTTAACGTTTTCCTTCTACACGTTTCGATTTGGTAATTTGGAAATATACTTCTTCGTTTTCTTTTTCGTTTAACGTTTTCCTTCTACACGTTTCGATTTGGTAATTTGGAAATATACTTCTTCGTTTTCTTTTTCGTTTAACGTTTTCCTTCTACACGTTTCGATTTGGTAATTTGGAAATATACTTCTTCGTTTTCTTTTTCGTTTAACGTATTCCTTCCACACGTTTCGATTTGGTAATTTGGAAATATACTTCTTCGTTTTCTTTTTCGTTTAACATTTTCCTTCTACACGTTTCGATTTGGTAATTTGGAAATATACTTCTTCGTTTTCTTTTTCGTTTAACGTTTTCCTTCTACACGTTTCGATTTGGTAATTTGGAAATATACTTCTTCGTTTTCTTTTTCGTTTAACGTTTTCCTTCTACACGTTTCGATTTGGTAATTTGGAAATATACTTCTTCGTTTTCTTTTTCGTTTAACGTTTTCCTTCTACACGTTTCGATTTGGTAATTTGGAAATATACTTCTTCGTTTTCTTTTTCGTTTAACGTTTTCCTTCTACACGTTTCGATTTGGTAATTTGGAAATATACTTCTTCGTTTTCTTTTTCGTTTAACGTTTTCCTTCTACACGTTTCGATTTGGTAATTTGGAAATATACTTCTTCGTTTTCTTTTTCGTTTAACGTTTTCCTTCTACACGTTTCGATTTGGTAATTTGGAAATATACTTCTTCGTTTTCTTTTTCGTTTAACGTTTTCCTTCTACACGTTTCGATTTGGTAATTTGGAAATATACTTCTTCGTTTTCTTTTTCGTTTAACGTTTTCCTTCTACACGTTTCGATTTGGTAATTTGGAAATATACTTCTTCGTTTTCTTTTTCGTTTAACGTTTTCCTTCTACACGTTTCGATTTGGTAAATTGGAAATATATTTCTTCGTTTTCTTTTTCGTTTAACGTTTTCCTTCTACACGTTTCGATTTGGAAATTTGGAAATTTGGAAATATACTTCTTCGTTTTCTTCTTCATTTAACTTTTTTCTTCTACACGTTTCGATTTGGTAATTTGGAAATATACTTCTTCGTTTTCTTTTTCGTTTAACGTTTTCCTTCTACACGTTTCGATTTGGTAATTTGGAAATATACTTCTTCGTTTTCTTTTTCGTTTAACGTTTTCCTTCTACACGTTTCGATTTGGTAATTTGGAAATATACTTCTTCGTTTTCTTTTTCGTTTAACGTTTTCCTTCTACACGTTTCGATTTGGTAATTTGGAAATATACTTCTTCGTTTTCTTCTCAATTTAACGTTTTTCATTCTACACGTTTCGATTTGGTAATTTGGAAATATACTTCTTCGTTTTCTTCTCCATTTAACGTTTTCCTTCTACACGTTTCGATTTGGTAATTTGGAAATATACTTCTTCGTTTTCTTCTCCATTTAACGTTTTCCTTCTACACGTTTCGATTTGGTAATTTGGAAATATACTTCTTCGTTTTCTTCTCCATTTAACGTTTTCCTTCTACACGTTTCGATTTGGTAATTTGGAAATATACTTCTTCGTTTTCTTCTTCATTTAACGTTTTCCTTCTACACGTTTCGATTTGGTAATTTGAAAATATACTTCTTCGTTCTCTTCTCCATTTAACGTTTTCCTTCTACACGTTTCGATTTGGTAATTTTGAAATATACTTCTTCGTTTTCTTCTCCATTTAACGTTTTCCTTCTACACGTTTCGATTTGGTAATTTGGAAATATACTTCTTCGTATTCTTTTTCGTTTAACGTTTTCCTTCTACACGTTGCGATTTGGTAATTTGGAAATATACTTCTTCGTTTTCTTTTTCGTTTAACGTTTTTCTTTCTACACGTTTCGATTTGGTAATTTGGAAATATACTTCTTCGTTTTCTTCTTCATTTAACGTTTTCCTTCTACACGTTTCGATTTGGTAATTTGGAAATATACTTCTTCGTTTTCCTTTTCGTTTAACGTTTTCCTTCTACACGTTTCGATTTGGTAATTTGGAAATATACTTCTTCGTTTTCTTTTTCGTTTAACGTTTTCCTTCTACACGTTTCGATTTGGTAATTTGGAAATATACTTCTTCGTTTTCTTCTTCATTTAACGTTTTCCTTCTACACGTTTCGATTTGGTAATTTGGAAATATACTTCTTCGTTTTCTTTTTCGTTTAACGTATTCCTTCCACACGTTTCGATTTGGTAATTTGGAAATATACTTCTTCGTTTTCTTTTTCGTTTAACATTTTCCTTCTACACGTTTCGATTTGGTAATTTGGAAATATACTTCTTCGTTTTCTTTTTCGTTTAACGTTTTCCTTCTACACGTTTCGATTTGGTAATTTGGAAATATACTTCTTCGTTTTCTTTTTCGTTTAACGTTTTCCTTCTACACGTTTCGATTTGGTAATTTGGAAATATACTTCTTCGTTTTCTTTTTCGTTTAACGTTTTCCTTCTACACGTTTCGATTTGGTAATTTGGAAATATACTTCTTCGTTTTCTTTTTCGTTTAACGTTTTCCTTCTACACGTTTCGATTTGGTAATTTGGAAATATACTTCTTCGTTTTCTTTTTCGTTTAACGTTTTCCTTCTACACGTTTCGATTTGGTAATTTGGAAATATACTTCTTCGTTTTCTTTTTCGTTTAACGTTTTCCTTCTACACGTTTCGATTTGGTAATTTGGAAATATACTTCTTCGTTTTCTTTTTCGTTTAACGTTTTCCTTCTACACGTTTCGATTTGGTAATTTGGAAATATACTTCTTCGTTTTCTTTTTCGTTTAACGTTTTCCTTCTACACGTTTCGATTTGGTAATTTGGAAATATACTTCTTCGTTTTCTTTTTCGTTTAACGTTTTCCTTCTACACGTTTCGATTTGGTAATTTGGAAATATACTTCTTCGTTTTCTTTTTCGTTTAACGTTTTCCTTCTACACGTTTCGATTTGGTAATTTGGAAATATACTTCTTCGTTTTCTTTTTCGTTTAACGTTTTCCTTCTACACGTTTCGATTTGGTAATTTGGAAATATACTTCTTCGTTTTCTTTTTCGTTTAACGTTTTCCTTCTACACGTTTCGATTTGGTAATTTGGAAATATACTTCTTCGTTTTCTTCTTCATTTAACGTTTTCCTTCTACACGTTTCGATTTGGTAATTTGGAAATATACTTCTTCGTTTTCTTCTTCATTAAACGTTTTCCTTCTACACGTTTCGATTTGGTAATTTGGAAATATACTTCTTCGTTTTCTTCTCGATTTAACGTTTTCCTTCTACACGTTTCGATTTGGTAATTTGGAAATATACTTCTTCGTTATCTTCTCCATTTAACGTTTTCCTTCTACACGTTTCGATTTGGTAATTTTGAAATATACTTCTTCGTTTTCTTTTTCGTTTAACGTTTTCCTTCTACACGTTTCGATTTGGTAATTTGGAAATATACTTCTTCGTTTTCTTTTTCGTTTAACGTTTTCCTTCTACACGTTTCGATTTGGTAATTTGGAAATATACTTCTTCGTTTTCTTTTTCGTTTAACGTTTTCCTTCTACACGTTTCGATTTGGTAATTTGGAAATATACTTCTTCGTTTTCTTTTTCGTTTAACGTTTTCCTTCTACACGTTTCGATTTGGTAATTTGGAAATATACTTCTTCGTTTTCTTTTTCGTTTAACGTTTTTCTTTCTACACGTTTCGATTTGGTAATTTGGAAATATACTTCTTCGTTTTCTTCTTCGTTTAACGTTTTCCTTCTACACGTTTCGATTTGGTAATTTGGAAATATACTTCTTCGTTTTCTTTTTCGTTTAACGTTTTCCTTCTACACGTTTCGATTTGGTAATTTGGAAATATACTTCTTCGTTTTCTTTTTCGTTTAACGTTTTCCTTCTACACGTTTCGATTTGGTAATTTGGAAATATACTTCTTCGTTTTCTTTTTCGTTTAACGTTTTTCTTTCTACACGTTTCGATTTGGTAATTTGGAAATATACTTCTTCGTTTTCTTCTTCGTTTAACGTTTTCCTTCTACACGTTTCGATTTGGTAATTTGGAAATATACTTCTTCGTTTTCCTTTTCGTTTAACGTTTTCCTTCTACACGTTTCGATTTGGTAATTTGGAAATATACTTCTTCGTTTTCTTCTTCATTTAACGTTTTCCTTCTACACGTTTCGATTTGGTAATTTGGAAATATACTTCTTCGTTTTCTTTTTCGTTTAACGTTTTCCTTCTACACGTTTCGATTTGGTAATTTGGAAATATACTTCTTCGTTTTCTTTTTCGTTTAACGTTTTCCTTCTACACGTTTCGATTTGGTAATTTGGAAATATACTTCTTCGTTTTCTTCTTCATTAAACGTTTTCCTTCTACACGTTTCGATTTGGTAATTTGGAAATATACTTCTTCGTTTTCTTTTTCGTTTAACGTTTTCCTTCTACACGTTTCGATTTGGTAATTTGGAAATATACTTCTTCGTTTTCTTTTTCGTTTAACGTTTTCCTTCTACACGTTTCGATTTGGTAATTTGGAAATATACTTCTTCGTTTTCTTTTTCGTTTAACGTTTTCCTTCTACACGTTTCGATTTGGTAATTTGGAAATATACTTCTTCGTTTTCTTTTTCGTTTAACGTTTTCCTTCTACACGTTTCGATTTGGTAATTTGGAAATATACTTCTTCGTTTTCTTTTTCGTTTAACGTTTTCCTTCTACACGTTTCGATTTGGTAATTTGGAAATATACTTCTTCGTTTTCTTTTTCGTTTAACGTTTTCCTTCTACACGTTTCGATTTGGTAATTTGGAAATATACTTCTTCGTTTTCTTCTTCATTTAACGTTTTCCTTCTACACGTTTCGATTTGGTAATTTGGAAATATACTTCTTCGTTTTCTTCTTCATTAAACGTTTTCCTTCTACACGTTTCGATTTGGTAATTTGGAAATATACTTCTTCGTTTTCTTCTCCATTTAACGTTTTCCTTCTACACGTTTCGATTTGGTAATTTGGAAATATACTTCTTCGTTATCTTCTCCATTTAACGTTTTCCTTCTACACGTTTCGATTTGGTAATTTTGAAATATACTTCTTCGTTTTCTTTTTCGTTTAACGTTTTCCTTCTACACGTTACGATTTGGTAATTTGGAAATATACTTCTTCGTTTTCTTTTTCGTTTAACGTTTTCCTTCTACACGTTTCGATTTGGTAATTTGGAAATATACTTCTTCGTTTTCTTTTTCGTTTAACGTTTTCCTTCTACACGTTTCGATTTGGTAATTTGGAAATATACTTCTTCGTTTTCTTTTTCGTTTAACGTTTTCCTTCTACACGTTTCGATTTGGTAATTTGGAAATATACTTCTTCGTTTTCTTTTTCGTTTAACGTTTTTCTTTCTACACGTTTCGATTTGGTAATTTGGAAATATACTTCTTCGTTTTCTTCTTCGTTTAACGTTTTCCTTCTACACGTTTCGATTTGGTAATTTGGAAATATACTTCTTCGTTTTCTTTTTCGTTTAACGTTTTCCTTCTACACGTTTCGATTTGGTAATTTGGAAATATACTTCTTCGTTTTCTTTTTCGTTTAACGTTTTCCTTCTACACGTTTCGATTTGGTAATTTGAAAATATACTTCTTCGTTTTCTTTTTCGTTTAACGTTTTTCTTTCTACACGTTTCGATTTGGTAATTTGGAAATATACTTCTTCGTTTTCTTCTTCGTTTAACGTTTTCCTTCTACACGTTTCGATTTGGTAATTTGGAAATATACTTCTTCGTTTTCCTTTTCGTTTAACGTTTTCCTTCTACACGTTTCGATTTGGTAATTTGGAAATATACTTCTTCGTTTTCTTCTTCATTTAACGTTTTCCTTCTACACGTTTCGATTTGGTAATTTGGAAATATACTTCTTCGTTTTCTTTTTCGTTAAACGTTTTCCTTCTACACGTTTCGATTTGGTAATTTGGAAATATACTTCTTCGTTTTCTTTTTCGTTTAACGTTTTCCTTCTACACGTTTCGATTTGGTAATTTGGAAATATACTTCTTCGTTTTCTTCTTCATTAAACGTTTTCCTTCTACACGTTTCGATTTGGTAATTTGGAAATATACTTCTTCGTTTTCTTTTTCGTTTAACGTTTTCCTTCCACACGTTTCGATTTGGTAATTTGGAAATATACTTCTTCGTTTTCTTTTTCGTTTAACATTTTCCTTCTACACGTTTCGATTTGGTAATTTGGAAATATACTTCTTCGTTTTCTTTTTCGTTTAACGTTTTCCTTCTACACGTTTCGATTTGGTAATTTGGAAATATACTTCTTCGTTTTCTTTTTCGTTTAACGTTTTCCTTCTACACGTTTCGATTTGGTAATTTGGAAATATACTTCTTCGTTTTCTTTTTCGTTTAACGTTTTCCTTCTACACGTTTCGATTTGGTAATTTGGAAATATACTTCTTCGTTTTCTTTTTCGTTTAACGTTTTCCTTCTACACGTTTCGATTTGGTAATTTGGAAATATACTTCTTCGTTTTCTTTTTCGTTTAACGTTTTCCTTCTACACGTTTCGATTTGGTAATTTGGAAATATACTTCTTCGTTTTCTTTTTCGTTTAACGTTTTCCTTCTACACGTTTCGATTTGGTAATTTGGAAATATACTTCTTCGTTTTCTTTTTCGTTTAACGTTTTCCTTCTACACGTTTCGATTTGGTAATTTGGAAATATACTTCTTCGTTTTCTTTTTCGTTTAACGTTTTCCTTCTACACGTTTCGATTTGGTAATTTGGAAATATACTTCTTCGTTTTCTTTTTCGTTTAACGTTTTCCTTCTACACGTTTCGATTTGGTAATTTGGAAATATACTTCTTCGTTTTCTTTTTCGTTTAACGTTTTCCTTCTACACGTTTCGATTTGGTAATTTGGAAATATACTTCTTCGTTTTCTTTTTCGTTTAACGTTTTCCTTCTACACGTTTCGATTTGGTAATTTGGAAATATACTTCTTCGTTTTCTTTTTCGTTTAACGTTTTCCTTCTACACGTTTCGATTTGGTAAGTTGGAAATATACTTCTTCGTTTTCTTCTTCATTTAACGTTTTCCTTCTACACGTTTCGATTTGGTAATTTGGAAATATACTTCTTCGTTTTCTTCTTCATTAAACGTTTTCCTTCTACACGTTTCGATTTGGTAATTTGGAAATATACTTCTTCGTTTTCTTCTCCATTTAACGTTTTCCTTCTACACGTTTCGATTTGGTAATTTGGAAATATACTTCTTCGTTTTCTTCTCCATTGTACGTTTTCCTTCTACACGTTTCGATTTGGTAATTTGGAAATATACTTCTTCGTTTTCTTTTTCGTTTAACGTTTTCCTTCTACACGTTTCGATTTGGTAATTTGGAAATATACTTCTTCGTTTTCTTTTTCGTTTAACGTTTTCCTTCTACACGTTTCGATTTGGTAATTTGGAAATTTACTTCTTCGTTTTCTTTTTCGTTTAACGTTTTCCTTCTACACGTTTCGATTTGGTAATTTTGAAATATACTTCTTCGTTTTCTTTTTCGTTTAACGTTTTCCTTCTACACGTTTCGATTTGGTAATTTGGAAATATACTTCTTCGTTTTCTTTTTCGTTTAACGTTTTTCTTTCTACCCGTTTCGATTTGGTAATTTGGAAATATACTTCTTCGTTTTCTACTTCGTTTAACGTTTTCCTTCTACACGTTTCGATTTGGTAATTTGGAAATATACTTCTTCGTTTTCTTTTTCGTTTAACGTTTTCCTTCTACACGTTTCGATTTGGTAATTTGGAAATATACTTCTTCGTTTTCTTTTTCGTTTAACGTTTTCCTTCTACACGTTTCGATTTGGTAATTTGGAAATATACTTCTTCGTTTTCTTTTTCGTTTAACGTTTTTCTTTCTACACGTTTCGATTTGGTAATTTGGAAATATACTTCTTCGTTTTCTTCTTCGTTTAACGTTTTCCTTCTACACGTTTCGATTTGGTAATTTGGAAATATACTTCTTCGTTTTCTTCTTCATTTAACGTTTTCCTTCTACACGTTTCGATTTGGTAATTTGGAAATATACGTCTTTGTTTTCTTCTTCGTTTAACGTTTTCCTTCTACACTTTTCGATTTGGTAATTTGGAAATATACTTCTTCGTTTTCTTTTTCGTTTAACGTTTTCCTTCTACACGTTTCGATTTGGTAATTTGGAAATATACTTCTTCGTTTTCTTTTTCGTTTAACGTTTTCCTTCTACACGTTTCGATTTGGTAATTTGGAAATATACTTCTTCGTTTTCTTCTTCATTTAACGTTTTCCTTCTACACGTTTCGATTTGGTAATTTAGAAATATACTTCTTCGTTTTCTTTTTCGTTTAACGTTTTCCTTCTACACGTTTCGATTTGGTAATTTGGAAATATACTTCTTCGTTTTCTTTTTCGTTTAACGTTTTCCTTCTACACGTTTCGATTTGGTAATTTGGAAATATACTTCTTCGTTTTCTTTTTCGTTTAACGTTTTCCTTCTACACGTTTCGATTTGGTAATTTGGAAATATAGTTCTTCGTTTTCTTCTTCATTTAACGTTTTCCTTCTACACGTTTTGATTTGGTAATTTGGAAATATACTTCTTCGTTTTCTTTTTCGTTTAACGTTTTCTTTCTACACGTTTCGATTTGGTAATTTGGAAATATACTTCTTCGTTTTCTTTTTCGTTTAACGTTTTCCTTCTACACGTTTCGATTTGGTAATTTGGAAATATACTTCTTCGTTTTCTTTTTCGTTTAACGTTTTCCTTCTACACGTTTCGATTTGGTAATTTGGAAATATACTTCTTCGTTTTCTTTTTCGTTTAACGTTTTCCTTCTACACGTTTCGATTTGGTAATTTGGAAATATACTTCTTCGTTTTCTTTTTCGTTTAACGTTTTCCTTCTACACGTTTCGATTTGGTAATTTGGAAATATACTTCTTCGTTTTCTTTTTCGTTTAACGTTTTCCTTCTACACGTTTCGATTTGGTAATTTTGAAATATACTTCTTCGTTTTCTTCTTCATTTAACGTTTTCCTTCTACACGTTTCGATTTGGTAATTTGGAAATATACTTCTTCGTTTTCTTTTTCGTTTAACGTTTTCCTTCTACACGTTTCGATTTGGTAATTTGGAAATATACTTCTTCGTTTTCTTTTTCGTTTAACGTTTTCCTTCTACACGTTTCGATTTGGTAATTTGGAAATATACTTCTTCGTTTTCTTTTTCGTTTAACGTTTTCCTTCTACACGTTTCGATTTGGTAATTTGGAAATATACTTCTTCGTTTTCTTTTTCGTTTAACGTTTTCCTTCTACACGTTTCGATTTGGTAATTTGGAAATATACTTCTTCGTTTTCTTTTTCGTTTAACGTTTTCCTTCTACACGTTTCGATTTGGTAATTTGGAAATATACTTCTTCGTTTTCTTTTTCGTTTAACGTTTTCCTTCTACACGTTTCGATTTGGTAATTTGGAAATATACTTCTTCGTTTTCTTTTTCGTTTAACGTTTTCCTTCTACACGTTTCGATTTGGTAATTTGGAAATATACTTCTTCGTTTTCTTTTTCGTTTAACGTTTTCCTTCTACACGTTTCGATTTGGTAATTTGGAAATATACTTCTTCGTTTTCTTCTTCATTTAACGTTTTCCTTCTACACGTTTCGATTTGGTAATTTGGAAATATACTTCTTCGTTTTCTTTTTCGTTTAACGTTTTCCTTCTACACGTTTCGATTTGGTAATTTGGAAATATACTTCTTCGTTTTCTTTTTCGTTTAACGTTTTCCTTCTACACGTTTCGATTTGGTAATTTGGAAATATACTTCTTCGTTTTCTTTTTCGTTTAACGTTTTCCTTCTACACGTTTCGATTTGGTAATTTTGAAATATACTTCTTCGTTTTCTTCTCCATTTAACGTTTTCCTTCTACACGTTTCGATTTGGTAATTTGGAAATATACTTCTTCGTTTTCTTCTTCATTTAACGTTTTCCTTCTACACGTTTCGATTTGGTAATTTGGAAATGTACTTCTTCGTTTTCTTTTTCGTTTAACGTTTTCCTTCTACACGTTTCGATTTGGTAATTTGGAAATATACTTCTTCGTTTTCTTTTTCGTTTAACGTTTTCCTTCTACACGTTTCGATTTGGTAATTTGGAAATATACTTCTTCGTTTTCTTTTTCGTTTAACGTTTTCCTTCTACACGTTTCGATTTGGTAATTTGGAAATATACTTCTTCGTTTTCTTCTTCATTTAACGTTTTCCTTCTACACGTTTCGATTTGGTAATTTTGAAATATACTTCTTCGTTTTCTTTTTCGTTTAACGTTTTCCTTCTACACGTTTCGATTTGGTAATTTGGAAATATACTTCTTCGTTTTCTTTTTCGTTTAACGTTTTCCTTCTACACGTTTCGATTTGGTAATTTGGAAATATACTTCTTCGTTTTCTTTTTCGTTTAACGTTTTCCTTCTACACGTTTCGATTTGGTAATTTTGAAATATACTTCTTCGTTTTCTTCTCCATTTAACGTTTTCCTTCTACACGTTTCGATTTGGTAATTTGGAAATATACTTCTTCGTTTTCTTCTTCATTTAACGTTTTCCTTCTACACGTTTCGATTTGGTAATTTGGAAATGTACTTCTTCGTTTTCTTTTTCGTTTAACGTTTTCCTTCTACACGTTTCGATTTGGTAATTTGGAAATATACTTCTTCGTTTTCTTTTTCGTTTAACGTTTTCCTTCTACACGTTTCGATTTGGTAATTTGGAAATATACTTCTTCGTTTTCTTCTTCATTTAACGTTTCCATTCTACACGTTTTGATTTGGTAATTTGGAAATATACTTCTTCGTTTTCTTTTTCGTTTAACGTTTTCCTTCTACACGTTTCGATTTGGTAATTTGGAAATATACTTCTTCGTTTTCTTTTTCGTTTAACGTTTTCCTTCTACACGTTTCGATTTGGTAATTTGGAAATATACTTCTTCGTTTTCTTCTTCATTTAACGTTTTCCTTCTACACGTTTCGATTTGGTAATTTGGAAATATACTTCTTCGTTTTCTTTTTCGTTTAACGTTTTCCTTCTACACGTTTCGATTTGGTAATTTGGAAATATACTTCTTCGTTTTCTTTTTCGTTTAACGTTTTCCTTCTACACGTTTCGATTTGGTAATTTGGAAATATACTTCTTCGTTTTCTTTTTCGTTTAACGTTTTCCTTCTACACGTTTCGATTTGGTAATTTTGAAATATACTTCTTCGTTTGCTTCTCCATTTAACGTTTTCCTTCTACACGTTTCGATTTGGTAATTTGGAAATATACTTCTTCGTTTTCTTCTTCATTTAACGTTTTCCTTCTACACGTTTCGATTTGGTAATTTGGAAATGTACTTCTTCGTTTTCTTTTTCGTTTAACGTTTTCCTTCTACACGTTTCGATTTGGTAATTTGGAAATATACTTCTTCGTTTTCTTTTTCGTTTAACGTTTTCCTTCTACACGTTTCGATTTGGTAATTTGGAAATATACTTCTTCGTTTTCTTCTTCATTTAACGTTTGCCTTCTACACGTTTCGATTTGGTAATTTGGAAATATACTTCTTCGTTTTCTTCTTCATTTAACGTTTTCCTTCTACACGTTTCGATTTGGTAATTTGGAAATATACTTCTTCGTTTTCTTCTCCATTTTACGTTTTCCTTCTACACGTTTCGATTTGGTAATTTTGAAATATACTTCTTCGTTTTCTTCTCCATTTAACGTTTTCCTTCTACACGTTTCGATTTGGTAATTTGGAAATATACTTCTTCGTTTTCTTTTTCATTTAACGTTTTCCTTCTACACGTTTCGATTTGGTAATTTGGAAATATACTTCTTCGTTTTCTTCTTCATTTAACGTTTTCCTTCTACACGTTTCGATTTGGTAATTTGGAAATATACTTCTTCGTTTTCTTCTTCATTTAACGTTTTCCTTCTACACGTTTTGATTTGGTAATTTGGAAATATACTTCTTCGTTTTCTTCTTCATTTAACGTTTTCCTTCGACACGTTTCGATTTGGTAATTTGGAAATATACTTCTTCGTTTTCTTTTTCGTTTAACGTTTTCCTTCTACACGTTTCGATTTGGTAATTTGGAAATATACTTCTTCGTTTTCTTTTTCGTTTAACGTTTTCCTTCTACACGTTTCGATTTGGTAATTTTGAAATATACTTCTTCGTTTTCTTCTTCATTTAACGTTTTCCTTCTACACGTTTCGATTTGGTAATTTGGAAATATACTTCTTCGTTTTCTTCTTCATTTAACGTTTTCCTTCTACACGTTTCGATTTGGTAATTTGGAAATATACTTCTTCGTTTTCTTTTTCGTTTAACGTTTTCCTTCTACACGTTTCGATTTGGTAATTTGGAAATATACTTCTTTGTTTTCTTTTTCGTTTAACGTTTTGCTTCTACACGTTTCGATTTGGTAATTTGGAAATATACTTCTTCGTTTTCTTTTTCGTTTAACGTTTTCCTTCTACACGTTTCGATTTGGTAATTTGGGAATATACTTCTTCGTTTTCTTTTTCGTTTAACGTTTTCCTTCTACACGTTTCGATTTGGTAATTTGGAAATATACTTCTTCGTTTTCTTCTTCATTTAACGTTTTCCTTCTACACGTTTCGATTTGGTAATTTGGAAATATACTTCTTCGTTTTCTTTTTCGTTTAACGTTTTCCTTCTACACGTTTCGATTTGGTAATTTTGAAATATACTTCTTCGTTTTCTTCTTCATTTAACGTTTTCCTTCTACACGTTTCGATTTGGTAATTTGGAAATATACTTCTTCGTTTTCTTCTTCATTTAACGTTTTCCTTCTACACGTTTCGATTTGGTAATTTGAAAATATACTTCTTCGTTTTCTTTTTCGTTTAACGTTTTCCTTCTACACGTTTCGATTTGGTAATTTGGAAATATACTTCTTCGTTTTCTTTTTCGTTTAACGTTTTCCTTCTACACGTTTCGATTTGGTAATTTGGAAATATACTTCTTCGTTTTCTTTTTCGTTTAACGTTTTCCTTCTACACGTTTCGATTTGGTAATTTGGAAATATACTTCTTCGTTTTCTTCTTCATTTAACGTTTTCCTTCTACACGTTTCGATTTGGTAATTTGGAAATATACTTCCTCGTTTTCTTTTTCGTTTAACGTTTTCCTTCTACACGTTTCGATTTGGTAATTTGGAAATATACTTCTTCGTTTTCTTTTTCGTTTAACGTTTTCCTTCTACACGTTTCGATTTGGTAATTTGGAAATATACTTCTTCGTTTTCTTCTTCGTTTAACGTTTTCCTTCTACACGTTTCGATTTGGTAATTTGGAAATATACTTCTTCGTTTTCTTCTTCATTTAACGTTTTCCTTCTACACGTTTCGATTTGGTAATTTCGAAATATACTTCTTCGTTTTCTTTTTCGTTTAACGTTTTCTTTCTACACGTTTCGATTTGGTAATTTGGAAATATACTTCTTCGTTTTCTTCTTCATTTAACGTTTTCCTTCTACACGTTTCGATTTGGTAATTTGGAAATATACTTCTTCGTTTTCTTTTTCGTTTAACGTTTTCCTTCTACACGTTTCGATTTGGTAATTTGGAAATATACTTCTTCGTTTTCTTTTTCGTTTAACGTTTTCCTTCTACACGTTTCGATTTGGTAATTTGGAAATATACTTCTTCGTTTTCTTTTTCGTTTAACGTTTTCCTTCTACACGTTTCGATTTGGTAATTTGGAAATATACTTCTTTGTCTTCTTTTTCGTTTAACGTTTTCTTTCTACACATCAGTCATGGTGGCACGAAATGGTTTTCATTAGTTACTTGATGAAATCTTTGACTGAGTCATTCCAAGTCGTTCTCGTCCTGTCTCGTCCTCGCTTGCTTTCACTTGAGATATATGTGCGTATGTTTATCAACCAAGAGATTGCATCAACATTTTCATACCACCATAGCGATTGCAGCACAGGGCTCCCCAGTCAAAGCACCTTCAGGTTAAATAGGAGTAGGTCAATACTAACTCTTACTACAAAGGTCACACGATAAATACACCGAAACATAGTCATGCTCTTCTTTTATATATTTATATAGACCGTGCAAGTGCAACTTTAACATAAAAATGTTTATCTCTGGAACCTATTAGAAAGTATTAGAAGGCTATCACAATGCAAGAAATGGAAATATGTCGGCGTTGAGAAGTAAGACAAACTCAAGTGATTTTAATTATATATTTTTCCAAAAACTCTTTTCATAATTTTTCTTCTTCTATATAGCAAATCTTACTTAAGTAGGCAATATTTCCATTTCTTGCATTGTGATAGCCTTCTAATACTCCTCTTTATACGTATTACACACAATGTTTCTAGCAAATTACATCTCCTTATTATTATTATATATATATATAAATATATACAGGGTGGGCCAAAATAAGGGTCCTATCTTTAAATTTGAATAACTTGAATTTGAATAACTTCCGCAAAATAAAAGTTAAACTCACCAAACTTTATGTGTGTGTAGACTGACCCTTCCGAGATTTTTTGAAATAAACAAAACAAATTCTAGCCGAAAAACACTTCTTAAAACTTACAAAAACTAAAGTATTGTTTTTTACACTGTTTTGAGTTTTTTAAGCAAAAATAATGTTTTCTAAATAAGGGTACGTTCCTTAGGGCTAATACGGCTCATGCTTGCTTCGGAAGGGGTCCTTTACTTATTTAAAAAAAATTTTTTTTTTAAATCAATAAATAAAAAAGTTATGAATTTTTAAAAATGAGACCCTTATTTTTGCCCACCCTGTATATATATATATATATATATATATATATATATATATATATATATATATATATATATATATATATACCTATGAATCAAATATGCATTATGTTGGGCTTCTTATTAGTTATTATATCTGGTCATACATGAATATTGTCTTAAAAAAACACGTAGTTAATATAAAGGAGTATTTATTCATTATACCTAAAAGGGGTTAACCTCTATCCAACAGTAATATATGTTCTAATCCATGTATAACTACGTATGTTTGTGTTTACTATTTATTCTTTCTCATATATTATATATTCATTCTAACACATATGTGTGTATGAATCTCATCACCATACGAATCGGCGTTCTTGTCTGTTTCTGTTTTTAAGGCGATACTCACTTATTATTTTTACATAAAAAACAAGATAACAGAGACTTAGTAATAAAAACGAATATCTTCTTCATATACGTTCAGGAGAGAAACGTGTTTTCATTCTTTGTAAAATTAGATACATTTTGTTCTGCTTTTTATTTCCTTCTTTTTTTTATTTCTCACATTTATTTGCAGCTTAGATTCACTTCCGGCAAGAAGACTTTACTTCCGGTTTGTTTGTATAAATAACAAATTCATGTCAGATCAGGCATTCTTATTGCGTTCATTTTTAATTTATTTAACATCTATCTAAACTAAGATTTTCTTTATTTAACTTCTTTTGTGTTTTATTAAACAATGAAAAACTATTTAAAAATGAATTTCGGTTTCTTTATATGTTATATGTCTGTTATTCTATGCACGTAACCGATAATTAACCCTAGTGACTTCACAAGGAATGGAAAGAAAATTCAATGATGGCTTTTGATTCCTTGAATAATTGAACCATTATTAAAACATATGTGTATGTTCTGTTAATATATCGATTTTCATAGCACACAAACATAGTCTTATATATAATATAGAGTCTAAAGAGTCATTTTAAACAAAAAAAGAAAACGCGGTTTAAATTCCTAGGAATACTAACTAAATCAAAAATATCGCAAACCTAGCACTTGCGTAAACCGACTTTGAAAATTTGCGAATACATCAGGGGGGAGGACCTTAAATTAAATCGAAGAATAGTAAATTGGGATATTCAGGTGATTACCATGTAAATGTTTCGAGGATTTAACAAGAGAACAGCTACTAAATTATTAGCTTATCAAACTACCACTTTTCTATTAACCAAATGTAGAAACAATTAAGTTATTATTTTAGTATATTATATATATATATATATATATCTATATATATATCTATATATATATATATATATATATATAGTCTAAAGAAGCTTTGAGTCATTTAAAAAATGTAAAATGCAGTTTAAATATATATATAGTTGAAGATAAGAGACAACTCATGTCTAGATATCCTTTAATAGATCCTTTCAATAGTCCGAATCAGGATCTTAGTTTCGGAGGGGAACTGGCTGATGAATTTGCCATAGATTGGATTTGTCTCCCAAGTACTTTCAGACCCATCCGGCTCCATCTTCAGGGGAATGAGGTTAATCAATTACAGACCATGTGTTAGTATTATAGAATGTTTTGTCAGGAATTATGTACTAAGTATGAAACTATATTGGAGCTATAAACATTTTAGAATGGTACTACTGATATTAAAGTTAATTCTATTAATTAGGGTCTGTTTTGGTTTTTTATATATAGGGTTTCTAATATATGGAGTTTTTGCTTGTTAGTACGATATTCTAAGATTTTGGTATTTTCTATTAAGAGTTTTCTGAATTTCGATCGGGGGCAGGAGTTGTCGTTAGTTAACTGTTGGGCTATTGCGCTAGTATCAGACAAATGCATCGTCAATCTTCTCGTCAAAGTCGTGGTAGTCAAACCTATGTATATGTTTTGTTTTTTCGAAGATGGACCCAGATGGGTCCGAAAGTACTTGGGAGACATATCCAAATTACGGCAAATTCATCAGGCAATTCCCTTCCTAAACTAAAGTCCTGATTCGGACTATTGAAAGGATCTACCAAAGGATATCTAGACATGAGTTGTCTCTTATATTCAACAATGTATATATATATATATATATATATATATATATATATATATATATATATATATATATATATATATATATATATATATACTTAGGCAAACATTATTAAATAACACGGAGTGGTTTTGTTTGATGCGACTTTTTTTTATTTTTTCAATTTTCCGAATTGTCCATCTAATGTTTCGGTCAAATTGATGTAAATATGATCCATGGGTTTCTTGTTCCATTCTTTGTTTTATTTTGCAAGTACTTCCGATTTGAACCGTCAAATCATCTTCAGGTGGTATTAGTTTTAGTGTCTTTACAAATTATGACTTTACTGTTGTGCTCATTTTTGAATTATAACGGTAAGTAGTTTATAACTTGAAAAAGCGTCTGTAAAGTTGAAATGTACATGAGAGCGTGATGGCGTTCTACACATATGAGAGATTTAAAAGTTTGACTGTTTAAACCGTATAGAAATTGATGACGTTAAAGAAAGTGTATACAATTCAAACGCATAACTACCTAATGGCTAATTTGGTAATGTTAATTATTATGCTACACACTTTAAAATGTTGCGACTAGTTTCAGAATTGACATTATTATTTGTGGGATGTTTAGTTTTTATGTAGAGGGCTTCGAGTATTTTTAATTTTTTGATATTGGTATCGTGGTGTATGATTTTGGTATTGTTAACAAGGATGTTTCTATATTGGGAGGGGGTGCAATTATGTTTTTTTAGGTGTTTGCATATAGAGCTAGTGTCGGAGAGATGTAGGGTGAGTCTTCGGGAGAGTGTTGTGGAAGTGAAACCTATGTAAGAATTAGTTTTTTTTTATTGTTGTCGGAGATACATTCTCCCATAGGGCATTGGAACGGATATATTACATTGGTTCTTCCTAATGTATTTTGGGTTTGAGAAGTGTTATTTTTAACAACATAGTTTGATGTTTTCATTTTTTTATAATAAATGATAAATCGTATTTTATCATCAGAATTGGTGGGGGATATATAGCGATGTATTATATTTTTAAGAGCTTTTTCATCCAATTTAAAAAAAAAGAATGGAACAAGAAACCCATGGATCATATTTACATCAATTTGACCGAAACATTAGATGGATAATTCGGAAAATTCAAAAAAAAAAAAAAAAAAGTCGCATCAAACAAAACCACTCCGTGTTATTTAATAATGTTTGCCTTAATGAAAATATGCTGCCTAAATACACAATATATATATATATATATATATATATATATATATATATATATATATATATATATATATGTTTGATTAAACAACAGTGATAATTCGTGTTTGTTTCTTTTTTATCCATTCTTTCAAGTTGGCGAACCAACGATATAATGTTCTGTTGAAGTTTGAGCATGGACTCGTCCGAACTGCAAACATGTTTGACTCCCCCGAGCAGGTAAGCAAATTAAAATTGGTTAATTTATTAAGGAAGTCGATTAAAACAATGTTTTAGTTTATTTTTTATTTTTATTAAACATATTTTAGTATATCTTCTCCACCCTCATATCGATTTTGGTTGATAGTAGGTTTGTTTGCTTGAATGAGCAAGGCTTCTATTATGGGGAGGAGTAGGTTGTAATTTGATACATCGAGGATTGCAGTTTTGGCGAGTTTCTGTTCACGCTTAAACAGAACATTAGATCGTTGGTCTGCCAACTTCAAAAGATCGGTCAAAAAAGAAACAAACAGGAATTGTCACTTTTGTTTAATCAAACATGCATCAACGAAGAAATGCTGCCTAAGTATATATATATATATATATATATATATATATATATATATATATATATATATGATAGAAGGTTATGATAAAACAAATGTAAAGTTACATACTGTAAAAAAGATTATATCCAAATATTACAACAAAAACAGACTTATAATAAAGTCCGTTAACCAATACATTTCATGGAAATTAATTCTATCATCATCATCATCATAAGAAGAAGAAGAAGAAGAAGAAGAAAACTAATAAATTATAACGTATTATAGTGTTGCGCTAGGATTTAATATAAAATAGTTATTTAATAATGCTTCAAAAACCATATACATAAGATAATCAATATATGTTGTAGATATGTGATTCTTTTCTTTTATTGAAACCACTGTTTTTAAACAAAATTTCATATCCTTAGTTTTCTATTTTTCCATTTACAGAAGTTTATATGAAAATAAATGTATAATAAAGATCTTTAAAACCTTACAATGCATATTTCAATAAAAAAATATTTAATATTTAATTCGTAGATATTTATCAATCAATAGTTAATGATTATTTATACAACAAACCGTCGCCTGAACAACCTCTATAAATTTAATAAATGTGTCTTCCTTTTTTTATTTCTATCTCCGTCAATCTGTTTGCATTTTCTTCTTCATCTCTCAGACGAATTCCTGCAGAAAAAAAACTTGTAGATTTCGTATGTTTCTGTCAATACTTGTTGTCTTCCCAAAACAGAAAACAATGGAAACCCGGTTGTATAAACCAAGAAATATCGTGTATGCGTTGAGCAGACTATTTTCTATGATAGTCACTGCAGCCATTTATGTTTTTCATTTTTCATCTTTCTTTCGTCTCTTATTTTGTTTATTTTGTTACGATTTCTTGTAGCTGCGATTGACTTCCGCCACGATGACCCGACTTCCGGTGAATTCTGATGGAATACAACTTGAGACGAGATCGTTCAATGAATTACATCCATTTGTTTCGATCGAACGCACTGACATTTAATGGAAATTAGGTGCGGGAAACGTGGAACCGTTTTTCAAATGCCGTCTAGTGAGCATGTTTCACGAAATTATTTGACAGAAAAGAGATAAACATTGATAGATAGTTGGATACACTTGAACTTATTTACCAAAACAACTACTCGATCAACATGTGTATGTGTGTGTATATTATTATTATTATTATTATTATTATTATTATTATTATTATTATTATTATTATTATTATTATTATTATTATTATTATTATTATTATTATTATTATTATTATTATTATTATCATCATCATCATCATCATCATCATCCTCATCATCATTATTACTACTACAACAACAACAACAACAACAATAATAATAATAATAATAATAATAACAAAAAAAAAATTGTTTTTTAAATGGTACCAGCCTAGGCTGACACCACACAAAATATTTGCATATGGGGCAAGGAGGACGAGAAGACCGAGGAGGGACAGCACAAACCAGACCTCCACTTGAAGTGCAGAGACTGCTAGGACCTTGGGGAGGCTTATTGCAACCCAAATCCCAGAGAAGACCAATGGTCCTTACCAACGAGAAATCAATGGTAAACGGCTGTTGTGATACTGCAAGTTTATTTGTGGTTGCTATCGAAAAAAGGTGGAGAATACTGGAAATCTGGGAAGACTTGTTGTCACTCAGACTCAAGAGAATACTACTGGTTGTCGGTGAGCAATCACTGATGACCTGTGTGAGAACTCCTAGTGAGTAAATAATAATGGTAATAATATTAAGAAAAAATGAAGCCGTAAAGGGAACGTCTCATACAAAAACACCGATAAAGGAAAATACCAAGCAACAACAGACCAATAACATGTTTACGGACTATATGGAAAATCCTAATGACACAATTGAGAAAACAAATCAAACACTCGCTTAATAAACGTTGACTACAAAAAAAGGGTGACAAAAAGGGAAAAGAACAAACGCATGATCTTTTCTACATGGATAAAAAGATCCTGAAACAAGGAAAAATGAAATAAAAAATACATAGAATTGACATAGATCGAATATAAGTAATCCTACGACAAACTCCTTCAAGCATGGGTAACTGAATTCTATAGAATGTACACAATATATACGCCAGGATATCAATAGCAATGGGAAAATTGAGACTAGAACTGACAACTCGAAGACAACTACTGACTGAAATAAGAATACAGAGTAGCATCATAAATCATAAGTACTCTTTGTCATAGACATGATGCTACTCAACAAATGTTATTAGACATTTACAGACACCGAAAAAATAAACCATTTTATGTGCATAGACGACATGATGATATTTTCAAAAAGCCAAACGAAACTGAAAAAGCTGATAAACTGTTGGAATTTATTAAAGTCCCATCTCACTGATTGGCTGTTGAGGGCCTCACGGATTGGCTGTCTGGAATTGCAACCCCTATTCCCTTAGGTGTCACGTGAGCCAGCTCTTATAAAACCCTTGCACACGGCATTCAACCTCTTTTTCGACGACTCCGCTCAAGTCAGCAATACATCGGCTGGTATCCTCAGTGACAACAGCCCACGACGGCAGTCACAGAGAATGACCTCCCGCAGTTTCCCGAACTCTCTACAGATAAGTTCTCGCGAACCACGTTTTCGTAAACCCCTTCTCAAATTCACCAATGCCTAACTGAACTTTGAAAACTTTGTTTGTAAATATTCTATGACTGCACCTTTCTCTTTCTTAGTAAAATTGCTGTGAAACTACATTCTGTGTGTTTGTGTTCCTTCTCTCAGGCTTTCGTCCTATATCTCTCTTTTGATGATTTATCTGCACATTGTTACCCCGTTCTCACGTGCGAGATTTGAACTTTATTTACAGAATTATTTTAATCCCAACAAAACATGATCAGATTCTTCAGCCAGGAATTGGAATTCAAACTGGAAACGTTTGCGCTTCTTTAGATGAAAAAAGTAAAACTTGAGAGAGCGGGGGGGGGGGCATGTCACTGCTTAAGGAAGAGGAGAGAATGGCGCTTAGCTAACATGATGCCTATACATCTGTTTGTGTTTCGAAAGCAGATACCATCAATTAAACAGAAATGAAAAAGAAGCACCGAAAGAGATTACCGAATAGATAAGTAGAAAAGTCCTAGTAACTAAATTCTAGACCACGAATCGAGTAAAAGAAATTAACATCTGGGCACTATCACTAGTAGGATATTCTCGCGCTCCGAAGATAAAAGCTATTAGAGTAGAACGTTTTCCGTGTTCTGGGGATATCTAAAGTGAAGGGGTGGAATTTTGCTGCTAGTCGGATTTTCAAATTAGAGTCACACTTCGATTTTTAAATCTGTTTGTACTTAATTAGTATGTTTCATTAATTAGTATGTTTCATTAATTAGTGTGTTTCATTAATTAGTATGTTTCATTAATTAGTATATTTCATTAATTAGTATATTTCATTAATTAGTATGTTTCATTAATTAGTGTGTTTCATTAATTAGTATATTTCATTAATTAGTATATTTCATTAATTAGTATATTTCATTAATTAGTATGTTTCATTAATTAGTGTGTTTCATTAATTATATATTTCATTAATTAGTATATTTCATTAATTAGTATGTTTCATTAATTAGTATGTTTCATTAATTAGTATGTTTCATTTTTATAAATGACAAAGCAAAATACATTCTTGTTAGGTTTGCCTTCACACATTTACTCTATATAAAAGGAAATCTGGTCAATGTTGTATTTGATTTAAAAGTGTAGAATTCTAGAAATGTAGGTAAACAGTTCAGAAGTTCTCTTAATATTTGACAAACATCGAAGGAGTTAAACACTATAACCTTGTTGAAGTAGATTCAATTAATATTATTTCCTATGCATCCTGTCTCAAACAATCAATGCTGAGTACATCCCTGGCACTCACTTCTAATAGTAAATGCGAAAACGTAAAAATAAGACTCAACATATTAATATAGGCTGTATTCCTTTTTTTCAATTAAAGAAAACGTAATGTATGTACTTTTATTTATATATATAATATATATATATATATATATATATATATATATATATATATTCATGCATATTCATATATATATACACATATATATACGTATGTATATATACATATATATATATCTGCATATATATTTATACATGCATATATATGCATATATATGCATATACATATATATATATGTATATACATACATATATTTATCCATATATATATAAATATATATATATATATACATACGTATGTATATATATGCGTATATATGCATATAAATATATATATATGCATATATATGCATATACATATATATGCATATATGTATATAAATATATATATATATATATGCATATATGTATATAAATATATATATATATATGCATATATATGCATATATATATATATGTCTGTGTGTGTGTGTTATTTATTACTCATCTCGTCTATAGAAATTTACGTTAACCTCATTGGTAGGCGCTCAGATTTGAAGTTAAATGTTTTCGGGGGTTCAAAATCGTGCGACTGGCATTAATGTTTATTTCTACACTGACGATTCGGGAATGATGAAACGTATACGTATTTAGATGACTATTTATTCTTAAATAATCGTTCGCAGCTTTTCCGCAGCTGAGCGCTTTTAGGAGTAAATACAAGAAGCTGTCAAAAGCTATACTGCATGTTCCTCATAGTTGATCACTTTTATGATGACTGATTATAGCTGTCTACTTCCCTTGGTGTGTATAGGGTTTATTTTTCATCTCGTCTGTAGCCTTTACGTTGGCCTTATTGAATATCGTCCTCGGATTTGGATTTACATATGAATTGTTTCCTGGGGTTCGAATCGTGAGACTGGTGTGAATGGTGATTTTTTACACTAATGATTCCGGAAGAATGAAACATATACATAAATAGACAATATTTAAAAATATTTTAAAATAATTATCATATATATATAAATATATATATATATATATATATATATATATATATATATATATATATATACATATATATATATATATATATTTGATAATATATTGGAAAAATATCTAATAAGCTTTCTAAATTACATTTATTTTACAATTTGAAAAAATATAGTAGCTTTATTCTCATCCGATAAAGCAAATCTATATTTGATAGAAACAGTTTCAAGAAAAAAAAAACATTTATAACACAATCATATAACCATTGTTTTGAGATCATATCATTCTGAACCTAGTATTTAAATATAAATACAACATTTTAGTTAATGTTTTTTTTTTGTTTTACGCCAGTCCGAAACCACCAAGTGGGAATGAAAATTACTTCTTTGGTTTACAATTAACGCATTACATGCATATTTAATCGAATGTGAGTTGTTTTCAAATGTACACAAGGGTGATTTTACTTTTTGTAATACTTTACTTAGATCAGTGACATTATTGGAAGCTTCGCATTTTGGATAGCGACAATCCTAATCTACACTACTCAACATAATGTTGCGAAAACATTCATCTTGAAAGTATAATTAATTGAGTCTACGTCCTTCTCAGAAGACAATGGATAACCTCATAATAAGTGATTTGGTGTTGAGTAAATAATAGTGAAAGAGTCAATACAACGGTACGCCAAAATAATGCGGCACTTTTTATTCCTCTTCCGTTCACTTTAACCTCCCAACGCATCTCTGCCAAAATCACAGCGACATCTCACATCTGCTAATGAGCCGCGCCATTAACTGACCGTTGCCGTTTCCTCTCAAAATATTAAATTACACTTTTCGTAAGTGAGCGTTTCCGGGTTCGCGCCGGCAGCTCTCCTCCGCACAAGCAGCAAACGAAACGTCGTCTCTTCGATCGCCGCGGACAAGTGCATTGGTTCACGGCAGTCGGCTCCTCATCCTGCTCTCCGTAACAAATACTCAAACAAAGGTCGTACACACTACCTTAACCGACTATTTCCTAACCAGCCTTATCTAATGTTAAGAAAACTCGAATGTGATCAGAAGAAACAATGGAATAACCAGAGAACGACTGCTATTATTATGGAGTTCTGTTTCTACCAGACTATTTGCCCAATAAATGAGTGAAACTCTAATCAAACAGACTAATTCACCTGTGAAGATCGATTCGTCACGTGTACAAGTCTAGTAAATAAGTAACTTATTTACGTCTACTTCCAATACCAAAGTTGTGACGTCTGTATTTTTTAAATTCAATAGTGACCCAGTTGCTTAACTTCTTGTATTTAACAAGAACTGCTAATTCAACGTTGTCTTAACGATAAAGGTGAACATCGTATCAACGACACGACATAGATTAATGTTATATACCAACATCTTTGGAGGAAACATCGACTCTCTTTCTCATTGATGGGCCAGGTATGCTCCTTTTATTTTCAGTTCTTTTTCACTGTAGAAGCACTTACAACCAAATAATATTCAACAAATATATGTAATAGTATTATACTTAGAAAATGCGGCAAAGCTTATAGGTTAACTTTCACTAGTATTGAAATATTTAACGTGTGCCATGAATCTAGAACCCTAACCCTAACCCTAACCATAAACCCTAACCCTTACCCTAACCCTAACCCTAACAATATAAATGAAAGCATTACAAACACAAACATCGACTATATATCTTAAACAATACACGACATTTCTTTACCATAAACTTTACACAACCGTTATTCATCTAATTTACTCGCGGACATGTTGGTCGTATCCTATTTGAAATAAGATAATAAACCTGAAATATTTCTATAGAAATCTTTACACTCAAATATATTTGTGTAATATCGACTTTCTTGGTCGCATTTAAGATCAATAACTCAAGCTCGATTTCACAAATTACCTTGTGAACTTTTAATAGAGGAGGCAGACGAACTCGATTGCCTGGCGTGAAATTACTTTGCTTCGATTCTGGTTACGCCAACTTAAAATATGGTTTGCAAATTGCAAAATGTATCTGATATCAAGCGTTACTAAAGGCATATTAATATTTCCTATGCTTTAGACGGTCTATATGTGTGAAAGTTACGCGATTACGAAAGCGTTCAACGTTTTCAATTTCAATTATATTGGTTAAATTTGTTTGTTATTCCACGTATGCTTCTAGAGACGTGGTTTATGGATGATTAGTGATTGATGAAGCATAAAACGATGTTGTGTTTTTTGTAAATATCATATTGGTTGTAATTCGCAACTATGAGAAAAGTTACAAACATTAATATCAACATTTTCTTATTTTGACGAATTTCCAGTTTTTATTTTTTCAAATATGTTAAATAAATAGTTTTATTTTGTTTTATTTCTTAACTGAATTTATAAGTTCACTATTTACTTATAGAAAATGATCTATTTTATATATTATTTATATCGTACTTTAACAACTCATATCATTTTATATTTTATTTATCTGTTTATGTTTCGTAACACCGAATGTTTCTGATTTTTCTGTGAAAACAATCTAATCGATCGTAATTTTAGTCGTTTAAACGTAAACTTAGCTCGAAGAGAATATACATTGAAAACATAATAGGTGTAACAAAAATATCAAATTGACACATAAACGAGAAATTAGAAACTAATAAGTATATATATATATATATATATATATATATATATATATATATATATATATATATATATATATATATATATGAAAATGTGTTTATAGAAATTAAGCTACACAGAGGCTTCCGCGTTTCATCTTCGTAGGGAATCGTCAGGCTAAAATGACGCTCTGTGTAGAAATATGTACGATTTTTATCACCCAAATATTTGATGTATTTCTATGTAATTATTTTGATAGGTGAATGCAGCGTCCGTTGTTATTTAGCTTACTGTTATTTCGAGTGTCTTACTTTCCTTAGATCAGTAGTAGAACGTAAGACTGTAGACATAATCATCGAAGGTTCGATCTCTGTGTAAGTTAGCCATGCTGATGACGGCTGTGAGCCAGAAACACGTGTCCATGGATTACTTTTATGTACGTATAAAATAAATAAATATATCTATATATATATGAACGGGAAAAATACGTCCTATCAGTCGAGGGCGAGTAATAATGTAGTTATATGCATCTTAGCCACTTAGGAAAGTGAGACGATCGAAATAACAGTACGCTAAATAACAACGAACGCTGCAATCACCTATAAAAATAATTACATAGAAATACAATATATACATATATATATATATATATATATATATATATATATATATATATATATATATATATATATATATATATATGTATATATATATATATATATATTCTTGACAAGAGTAACAATTAAGAATGCTTGTGATAATAAACGGTTCGTTCTTTTTTAAACGTGATTTTTTACATTAAATATATTTGATGTACTTTAAGGCTAAATACGGAGGTCAAATTATGAAAAGCTAACATTAAAAAAGAAATAGATATTTTCTGATATAATTGTTTTGTTTTTATTTCTAGAGTAATTTAAATTATATAAATATTTTGTGTTTCAAGATAACAATTGAATTGTTTATGAATGGAATTTTTTCACGATAGTCTATAGTTTTAAACAAGAAAGAATCACTTTTAAAAGACACACATCTCTCCGATATAATCTGATTTGTGTAGAGTAATTCAAATTATATGATATTTTTATTTCTTCATGTTTAAAAATAACATTAACTTCTACTAGTGATAACTTATATGTAGTTAATGATAAGTACAAATACAATGTGTTTTAATTCCAACGGAAAGTTTCCTGATAAACAAGTTGTATTTCTTATTTTATATATTTAAATTCAAAGTATAAAAATATTTTGTCCAGGTACGTCGGCGTGCGGCAAACACACATTTGAAGATCCCGACGTAGACCAGTATTTGAACAATTAGAATCATATAGATGTCTCACCAATGCGAGCGGTTTCTAGTATTCACAAACAAATGCGTTTGAAATGTCGACACACCTACCACATGGCGTGCAGATTCAATGGTTTTCAACAAAATAATGTACACAACTTCATTCTATAAACTGGTTTGTCTATTCCAAATACAACTTGAAGGGAATGACCTACATAAGTATCTAAAAGAAAGTTACAATCAATGGTGATTAAATGGCTGCATGTCCAGCAAATTTAATCACAAAGTTCCGAACGTATTTATTCGACTTTAATTAGTGATCACACCTGCGCTTTTAAAATCTTGAAACAGAACAAAGACGCCATCTTCGTCATGACGTGCTCCGGTCGTGTGTTCTTGTTTTCTTACCCTAAGTCGACGTTTAATCATTTATTTTTATTTCCTTGTATGTATTCTATTTGGCCTTTGACCTGTTTTCGTTTGTTTCTTTACACTGCGTAACGATGGGAAACCTTTTGTTGTGTGGCATATCAAATCTTTTTTTTTTATTTAGTGAAAAACTTTTCTTAATCCAAACAATACATATACTGAACAATTCATCACAAACTTTAATTCTATGATGTTTTATTAAACATAAAGATAGAGGCAAAATTCCTTGATTTTTTAATTTTTTATTTTAATTTTTAAATTTGATTTTAATAAAAATACCTGCATCTAACACATGTTTTTTATAAAGGCATTTTGCCTTAATCTTTATGTTTAAAATACTAAAGATGCTTAAAAAAATGAACTTTCCCAAACGTATACCTACCAGCGACCATGCGCGATTTAAGTTCAATTTAAAACAGATATTTGCACGGTTAGTCCAAAACATCGGACGTGACTTCTAGAAGACCAGGAAGGATTATTACGAAAATAAAAGTTTTATACCTTTTATTTGTCCAAATCTCTGTCGAGGTGTGTAATATCAAGCGAAATATTAGATAAAAAGTCAAGATAAAGAAAAAGAAAGAAAAAATGTTTTTTTGTTTTTTTTTTCAAAATTCTGATTTTAATAAAAATATCTGCGTCTAACACATGTTTTTTATGAAGGCATTTTGCCTCTATCTTTATATTTATATATATATATATATATATATATATATATATATATATATATATATATATATATGTATATATGCATTCAGTAAGAATATGCTTGATTGTGTGCGTAGTCTGGCATGCATAGCATATTGATTGTTATTTCTCTTCAAGTAATCCTTGTGTGACCTATGCGAAATCTGGGTAGCACTACTTCCTCATTTCCGGTTTTATTCCTGAGCTTTTTTCGTATTTCCCTATTGTAGTTTTGATATCTAGGAGTGTGTTATGTATATTGCTACTCCAACGTTGTTTTTTGTTGTTGGATATATTTGTTGATCCTCATTTTAAAATCTGTATATGGAATCTCAAAATTGGTCTTTTGAGCCATGCCTTTGGCAGACCTGGCAAAATGACCCAATCAGCAAACAAAAACAGATCCATTATGGAATCACTTAAAACACGATAACAATATACGCTAATCGCGAACGAATTACTTTCTTTCTTATAAAATATGAAATATGAACACAAAGACAAAAAAAGGTTCTACTTATTCAAAAGTCTAAAGAATACGCTCACAATGCATATTATGTTTAACTTTTAAATTGGCCATTTAAATATAATTGAATATTTATCGTCCGATAATCAATACAGTTATTCCAGAACCAATTACGCAATATTGGGACTTCTATAAAACAGGATCAAAATGAGATAATCTCATAAGATATCATGAAAGATATCACACGATAACACAATGTTGTGCAAAGTTTTAGCTAATTTGGTTTATTGGTTTTTGAGTTATTATTGGTCAAAGAAATGAGATTTCCAGCATAGACCATTCGTGACCTTTATTAAGGGATAGAGCGCTCTCGCGCCTCCCTTGATACTCCGAGTAAACTCTGCTTGGATACAATAGAAGTTGTGTATATATATATATATATATATATATATATATATATATATATATATATAGGGTGGGCAAAAATAAGGGTCCTATTTTTAAAAATTCATAACTTTTTTATTTATTGATTTTTTTTTTTTTTAGAATAAGTAAAGGACCCCTTCCGAAGCAAGCATGAGCCGTATTAGCCCTAAGGAACGTACCCTCATTTAGAAAACATTATTTTTGCTTAAAAAACTCAAAACAGTGTAAAAAACAATTCTTTAGTTTTTGTAAGTTTTAAGAAGTGTTTTTCGGCTAAAATTTGTTTTGTTTATTTCAAAAAATCTCGGAAGGGTCAGTCTACACACACATAAAGTTTGGTGAGTTTAACTTTTATTCTGTGGAAGT
>OY744534.1:96129831-96244831 GCA_963556195.1 Sepiola atlantica | reverse complement strand
TAACACCGAATGAAAAACACGTTACAAAATCTTGAAGTTAAGCTTCTTTAATAATAGATATGGAAATGCAACCACACTAACTAGTCAATAAATTTGCACTTAAATAACTTCAACATCAGATAATGCACTTCTGCGCAGCTAACACCGAATGAAAAACACGTTACAAAATCTTGAAGTTAAGCTTCTTTAATAATAGATATGGAAATGCAACCACACTAACTAGTCAATAAATTTGCACTTGAATAACTTCAACATCAGATAATGCACTTCTGCGCAGCTAACACCGAATGAAAAACACGTTACAAAATCTTGAAGTTAAGCTTCTTTAATAATAGATATGGAAATGCAACCACACTAACTAGTCAATAAATTTGCAGTTAAATAACTTCAACATCAGATAATGCACTTCTGCGCAGCTAACACCGAATGAAAAACACGTTACACAATCTTGCAGTTAAGCTTCTTTAATAATAGATATGGAAATGCAACCACACTAACTAGTCAATAAATTTGCACTTAAATAACTTCAACATCAGATAATGCACTTCTGCGCAGCTAACACCGAATGAAAAACACGTTACAAAATCTTGCAGTTAAGCTTCTTTAATAATAGATATGGAAATGCAACCACACTAACTAGTCAATAAATTTGCACTTAAATAACTTCAACATCAGATAATGCACTTCTGCGCAGCTAACACCGAATGAAAAACACGTTACAAAATCTTGAAGTTAAGCTTCTTTAATAATAGATATGGAAATGCAACCACACTAACTAGTCAATAAATTTGCACTTAAATAACTTCAACATCAGATAATGCACTTCTGCGCAGCTAACACCGAATGAAAAACACGTTACAAAATCTTGAAGTTAAGCTTCTTTAATAATAGATATGGAAATGCAACCACACTAACTAGTCAATAAATTTGCAGTTAAATAACTTCAACATCAGATAATGCACTTCTGCGCAGCTAACACCGAATGAAAAACACGTTACACAATCTTGCAGTTAAGCTTCTTTAATAATAGATATGGAAATGCAACCACACTAACTAGTCAATAAATTTGCACTTAAATAACTTCAACATCAGATAATGCACTTCTGCGCAGCTAACACCGAATGAAAAACACGTTACAAAATCTTGAAGTTAAGCTTCTTTAATAATAGATATGGAAATGCAACCACACTAACTAGTCAATAAATTTGCACTTAAATAACTTCAACATCAGATAATGCACTTCTGCGCAGCTAACACCGAATGAAAAACACGTTACAAAATCTTGAAGTTAAGCTTCTTTAATAATAGATATGGAAATGCAACCACACTAACTAGTCAATAAATTTGCACTTAAATAACTTCAACATCAGATAATGCACTTCTGCGCAGCAAACACCGAATGAAAAACACGTTACAAAATCTTGAAGTTACGCTTCTTTAATAATAGATATGGAAATGCAACCACACTAACTAGTCAATAAATTTGCACTTAAATAACTTCAACATCAGATAATGCACTTCTGCGCAGCTAACACCGAATGAAAAACACGTTACACAATCTTGCAGTTAAGCTTCTTTAATAATAGATATGGAAATGCAACCACACTAACTAGTCAATAAATTTGCACTTAAATAACTTCAACATCAGATAATGCACTTCTGCGCAGCAAACACCGAATGAAAAACACGTTACAAAATCTTGAATTTAAGCTTCTTTAATAATAGATATGGAAATGCAACCACACTAACTAGTCAATAAATTTGCAGTTAAATAACTTCAACATCAGATAATGCACCTCTGCGCAGCTAACACCGAATGAAAAACACGTTACAAAATCTTGCAGTTAAGCTTCTTTAATAATAGATATGGAAATGCAACCACACTAACTAGTCAATAAATTTGCACTTAAATAACTTCAACATCAGATAATGCACTTCTGCGCAGCAAACACCGAATGAAAAACACGTTACAAAATCTTGAATTTAAGCTTCTTTAATAATAGATATGGAAATGCAACCACACTAACTAGTCAATAAATTTGCAGTTAAATAACTTCAACATCAGATAATGCACCTCTGCGCAGCTAACACCGAATGAAAAACACGTTACACAATCTTGCAGTTAAGCTTCTTTAATAATAGATATGGAAATGCAACCACACTAACTAGTCAATAAATTTGCACTTAAATAACTTCAACATCAGATAATGCACTTCTGCGCAGCTAACACCGAATGAAAAACACGTTACAAAATCTTGAATTTAAGCTTCTTTAATAATAGATATGGAAATGCAACCACACTAACTAGTCAATAAATTTGCAGTTAAATAACTTCAACATCAGATAATGCACTTCTGCGCAGCTAACACCGAATGAAAAACACGTTACAAAATCTTGCAGTTAAGCTTCTTTAATAATAGATATGGAAATGCAACCACACTAACTAGTCAATAAATTTGCAGTTAAATAACTTCAACATCAGATAATGCACTTCTGCGCAGCTAACACCGAATGAAAAACACGTTACAAAATCTTGAAGTTAAGCTTCTTTAATAATAGATATGGAAATGCAACCACACTAACTAGTCAATAAATTTGCACTTAAATAACTTCAACATCAGATAATGCACTTCTGCGCAGCTAACACCGAATGAAAAACACGTTACAAAATCTTGCAGTTAAGCTTCTTTAATAATAGATATGGAAATGCAACCACACTAACTAGTCAATAAATTTGCACTTAAATAACTTCAACATCAGATAATGCACTTCTGCGCAGCTAACACCGAATGAAAAACACGTTACAAAATCTTGGAGTTAAGCTTCTTTAATAATAGATATGGAAATGCAACCACACTAACTAGTCAATATATTTGCACTTAAATAACTTCAACATCAGATAATGCACTTCTGCGCAGCTAACACCGAATGAAAAACACGTTACAAAATCTTGAAGTTAAGCTTCTTTAATAATAGATATGGAAATGCAACCACACTAACTAGTCAATAAATTTGCACTTAAATAACTTCAACATCAGATAATGCACTTCTGCGCAGCTAACACCGAATGAAAAACACGTTACAAAATCTTGAAGTTAAGCTTCTTTAATAATAGATATGGAAATGCAACCACACTAACTAGTCAATAAATTTGCAGTTAAATAACTTCAACATCAGATAATGCACTTCTGCGCAGCTAACACCGAATGAAAAACACGTTACACAATCTTGCAGTTAAGCTTCTTTAATAATAGATATGGAAATGCAACCACACTAACTAGTCAATAAATTTGCACTTAAATAACTTCAACATCAGATAATGCACTTCTGCGCAGCTAACACCGAATGAAAAACACGTTACAAAATCTTGAAGTTAAGCTTCTTTAATAATAGATATGGAAATGCAACCACACTAACTAGTCAATAAATTTGCACTTAAATAACTTCAACATCAGATAATGCACTTCTGCGCAGCTAACACCGAATGAAAAACACGTTACAAAATCTTGAAGTTAAGCTTCTTTAATAATAGATATGGAAATGCAACCACACTAACTAGTCAATAAATTTGCACTTAAATAACTTCAACATCAGATAATGCACTTCTGCGCAGCTAACACCGAATGAAAAACACGTTACAAAATCTTGAAGTTAAGCTTCTTTAATAATAGATATGGAAATGCAACCACACTAACTAGTCAATAAATTTGCACTTAAATAACTTCAACATCAGATAATGCACTTCTGCGCAGCTAACACCGAATGAAAAACACGTTACAAAATCTTGAAGTTAAGCTTCTTTAATACTAGATATAGAAATGCAACCACACTAACAAGTCAATAAATTTGCACTTAAATAACTTCAACATCAGATAATGCACTTCTGCGCAGCTAACACCGAATGAAAAACACGTTACAAAATCTTGAAGTTAAGCTTCTTTAATAATAGATATGGAAATGCAACCACACTAACTAGTCAATAAATTTGCACTTAAATAACTTCAACATCAGATAATGCACTTCTGCGCAGCTAACACCGAATGAAAAACACGTTACAAAATCTTGAAGTTAAGCTTCTTTAATAATAGATATGGAAATGCAACCACACTAACTAGTCAATAAATTTGCACTTAAATAACTTCAACATCAGATAATGCACTTCTGCGCAGCTAACACCGAATGAAAAACACGTTACAAAATCTTGAAGTTAAGCTTCTTTAATAATAGATATGGAAATGCAACCACACTAACTAGTCAATAAATTTGCACTTGAATAACTTCAACATCAGATAATGCACTTCTGCGCAGCTAACACTGAATGAAAAACACGTTACAAAATCTTGAAGTTAAGCTTCTTTAATAATAGATATGGAAATGCAACCACACTAACTAGTCAATAAATTTGCAGTTAAATAACTTCAACATCAGATAATGCACTTCTGCGCAGCTAACACCGAATGAAAAACACGTTACACAATCTTGCAGTTAAGCTTCTTTAATAATAGATATGGAAATGCAACCACACTAACTAGTCAATAAATTTGCACTTAAATAACTTCAACATCAGATAATGCACTTCTGCGCAGCTAACACCGAATGAAAAACACGTTACAAAATCTTGCAGTTAAGCTTCTTTAATAATAGATATGGAAATGCAACCACACTAACTAGTCAATAAATTTGCACTTAAATAACTTCAACATCAGATAATGCACTTCTGCGCAGCTAACACCGAATGAAAAACACGTTACAAAATCTTGAAGTTAAGCTTCTTTAATAATAGATATGGAAATGCAACCACACTAACTAGTCAATAAATTTGCACTTAAATAACTTCAACATCAGATAATGCACTTCTGCGCAGCTAACACCGAATGAAAAACACGTTACAAAATCTTGAAGTTAAGCTTCTTTAATAATAGATATGGAAATGCAACCACACTAACTAGTCAATAAATTTGCAGTTAAATAACTTCAACATCAGATAATGCACTTCTGCGCAGCTAACACCGAATGAAAAACACGTTACACAATCTTGCAGTTAAGCTTCTTTAATAATAGATATGGAAATGCAACCACACTAACTAGTCAATAAATTTGCACTTAAATAACTTCAACATCAGATAATGCACTTCTGCGCAGCTAACACCGAATGAAAAACACGTTACAAAATCTTGAAGTTAAGCTTCTTTAATAATAGATATGGAAATGCAACCACACTAACTAGTCAATAAATTTGCACTTAAATAACTTCAACATCAGATAATGCACTTCTGCGCAGCTAACACCGAATGAAAAACACGTTACAAAATCTTGAAGTTAAGCTTCTTTAATAATAGATATGGAAATGCAACCACACTAACTAGTCAATAAATTTGCACTTAAATAACTTCAACATCAGATAATGCACTTCTGCGCAGCAAACACCGAATGAAAAACACGTTACAAAATCTTGAAGTTACGCTTCTTTAATAATAGATATGGAAATGCAACCACACTAACTAGTCAATAAATTTGCACTTAAATAACTTCAACATCAGATAATGCACTTCTGCGCAGCTAACACCGAATGAAAAACACGTTACACAATCTTGCAGTTAAGCTTCTTTAATAATAGATATGGAAATGCAACCACACTAACTAGTCAATAAATTTGCACTTAAATAACTTCAACATCAGATAATGCACTTCTGCGCAGCAAACACCGAATGAAAAACACGTTACAAAATCTTGAATTTAAGCTTCTTTAATAATAGATATGGAAATGCAACCACACTAACTAGTCAATAAATTTGCAGTTAAATAACTTCAACATCAGATAATGCACCTCTGCGCAGCTAACACCGAATGAAAAACACGTTACAAAATCTTGCAGTTAAGCTTCTTTAATAATAGATATGGAAATGCAACCACACTAACTAGTCAATAAATTTGCACTTAAATAACTTCAACATCAGATAATGCACTTCTGCGCAGCAAACACCGAATGAAAAACACGTTACAAAATCTTGAATTTAAGCTTCTTTAATAATAGATATGGAAATGCAACCACACTAACTAGTCAATAAATTTGCAGTTAAATAACTTCAACATCAGATAATGCACCTCTGCGCAGCTAACACCGAATGAAAAACACGTTACACAATCTTGCAGTTAAGCTTCTTTAATAATAGATATGGAAATGCAACCACACTAACTAGTCAATAAATTTGCACTTAAATAACTTCAACATCAGATAATGCACTTCTGCGCAGCTAACACCGAATGAAAAACACGTTACAAAATCTTGAATTTAAGCTTCTTTAATAATAGATATGGAAATGCAACCACACTAACTAGTCAATAAATTTGCACTTAAATAACTTCAACATCAGATAATGCACTTCTGCGCAGCTAACACCGAATGAAAAACACGTTACAAAATCTTGCAGTTAAGCTTCTTTAATAATAGATATGGAAATGCAACCACACTAACTAGTCAATAAATTTGCAGTTAAATAACTTCAACATCAGATAATGCACTTCTGCGCAGCTAACACCGAATGAAAAACACGTTACAAAATCTTGAAGTTAAGCTTCTTTAATAATAGATATGGAAATGCAACCACACTAACTAGTCAATAAATTTGCACTTAAATAACTTCAACATCAGATAATGCACTTCTGCGCAGCTAACACCGAATGAAAAACACGTTACAAAATCTTGCAGTTAAGCTTCTTTAATAATAGATATGGAAATGCAACCACACTAACTAGTCAATAAATTTGCACTTAAATAACTTCAACATCAGATATTGCACTTCTGCGCAGCTAACACCGAATGAAAAACACGTTACAAAATCTTGAAGTTAAGCTTCTTTAATAATAGATATGGAAATGCAACCACACTAACTAGTCAATATATTTGCACTTAAATAACTTCAACATCAGATAATGCACTTCTGCGCAGCTAACACCGAATGAAAAACACGTTACAAAATCTTGAAGTTAAGCTTCTTTAATAATAGATATGGAAATGCAACCACACTAACTAGTCAATAAATTTGCACTTAAATAACTTCAACATCAGATAATGCACTTCTGCGCAGCTAACACCGAATGAAAAACACGTTACAAAATCTTGAAGTTAAGCTTCTTTAATAATAGATATGGAAATGCAACCACACTAACTAGTCAATAAATTTGCAGTTAAATAACTTCAACATCAGATAATGCACTTCTGCGCAGCTAACACCGAATGAAAAACACGTTACACAATCTTGCAGTTAAGCTTCTTTAATAATAGATATGGAAATGCAACCACACTAACTAGTCAATAAATTTGCACTTAAATAACTTCAACATCAGATAATGCACTTCTGCGCAGCTAACACCGAATGAAAAACACGTTACAAAATCTTGAAGTTAAGCTTCTTTAATAATAGATATGGAAATGCAACCACACTAACTAGTCAATAAATTTGCACTTAAATAACTTCAACATCAGATAATGCACTTCTGCGCAGCTAACACCGAATGAAAAACACGTTACAAAATCTTGAAGTTAAGCTTCTTTAATAATAGATATGGAAATGCAACCACACTAACTAGTCAATAAATTTGCACTTAAATAACTTCAACATCAGATAATGCACTTCTGCGCAGCTAACACCGAATGAAAAACACGTTACAAAATCTTGAAGTTAAGCTTCTTTAATAATAGATATGGAAATGCAACCACACTAACTAGTCAATAAATTTGCACTTAAATAACTTCAACATCAGATAATGCACTTCTGCGCAGCTAACACCGAATGAAAAACACGTTACACAATCTTGCAGTTAAGCTTCTTTAATAATAGATATGGAAATGCAACCACACTAACTAGTCAATAAATTTGCACTTAAATAACTTCAACATCAGATAATGCACTTCTGCGAAGCAAACACCGAATGAAAAACACGTTACAAAATCTTGAATTTAAGCTTCTTTAATAATAGATATGGAAATGCAACCACACTAACTAGTCAATAAATTTGCAGTTAAATAACTTCAACATCAGATAATGCACCTCTGCGCAGCTAACACCGAATGAAAAACACGTTAAAAAATCTTGCAGTTAAGCTTCTTTAATAATAGATATGGAAATGCAACCACACTAACTAGTCAATAAATTTGCACTTAAATAACTTCAACATCAGATAATGCACTTCTGCGCAGCAAACACCGAATGAAAAACACGTTACAAAATCTTGAATTTAAGCTTCTTTAATAATAGATATGGAAATGCAACCACACTAACTAGTCAATAAATTTGCAGTTAAATAACTTCAACATCAGATAATGCACCTCTGCGCAGCTAACACCGAATGAAAAACACGTTACACAATCTTGCAGTTAAGCTTCTTTAATAATAGATATGGAAATGCAACCACACTAACTAGTCAATAAATTTGCACTTAAATAACTTCAACATCAGATAATGCACTTCTGCGCAGCAAACACCGAATGAAAAACACGTTACAAAATCTTGAATTTAAGCTTCTTTAATAATAGATATGGAAATGCAACCACACTAACTAGTCAATAAATTTGCAGTTAAATAACTTCAACATCAGATAATGCACTTCTGCGCAGCTAACACCGAATGAAAAACACGTTACAAAATCTTGCAGTTAAGCTTCTTTAATAATAGATATGGAAATGCAACCACACTAACTAGTCAATAAATTTGCAGTTAAATAACTTCAACATCAGATAATGCACTTCTGCGCAGCTAACACCGAATGAAAAACACGTTACAAAATCTTGCAGTTAAGCTTCTTTAATAATAGATATGGAAATGCAACCACACTAACTAGTCAATAAATTTGCAGTTAAATAACTTCAACATCAGATAATGCACTTCTGCGCAGCAAACACCGAATGAAAAACACGTTACAAAATCTTGAAGTTAAGCTTCTTTAATAATAGATATGGAAATGCAACCACACTAACTAGTCAATAAATTTGCAGTTAAATAACTTCAACATCAGATAATGCACTTCTGCGCAGCTAACACCGAATGAAAAACACGTTACAAAATCTTGCAGTTAAGCTTCTTTAATAATAGATATGGAAATGCAACCACACTAACTAGTCAATAAATTTGCAGTTAAATAACTTCAACATCAGATAATGCACTTCTGCGCAGCTAACACCGAATGAAAAACACGTTACAAAATCTTGCAGTTAAGCTTCTTTAATAATAGATATGGAAATGCAACCACACTAACTAGTCAATAAATTTGCAGTTAAATAACTTCAACATCAGATAATGCACCTCTGCGCAGCTAACACCGAATGAAAAACACGTTACAAAATCTTGCAGTTAAGCTTCTTTAATAATAGATATGGAAATGCAACCACACTAACTAGTCAATAAATTTGCACTTAAATAACTTCAACATCAGATAATGCACTTCTGCGCAGCTAACACCGAATGAAAAACACGTTACAAAATCTTGAAGTTAAGCTTCTTTAATAATAGATATGGAAATGCAACCACACTAACTAGTCAATAAATTGGCAGTTAAATAACTTCAACATCAGATAATGCACCTCTGCGCAGCTAACACCGAATGAAAAACACGTTACAAAATCTTGCAGTTAAGCTTCTTTAATAATAGATATGGAAATGCAACCGCACTAACTAGTCAATAAATTGGCAGTTAAATAACTTCAACATCAGATAATGCACTTCTGCGCAGCTAACACCGAATGAAAAACACGTTACAAAATCTTGAATTTAAGCTTCTTTAATAATAGATATGGAAATGCAACCACACTAACAAGTCAATAAATTTGCAGTTAAATAACTTCAACATCAGATAATGCACCTCTGCGCAGCTAACACCGAATGAAAAACACGTTACAAAATCTTGAAGTTAAGCTTCTTTAATAATAGATATGGAAATGCAACCACACAAACTAGTCAATAAATTTGCACTTAAATAACTTCAACATCAGATAATTGGCTTCTGCGCAGCTAACACCGAATGAAAAACACGTTACAAAATCTTGCAGTTAAGCTTCTTTAATAATAGATATGGAAATGCAACCACACTAACTAGTCAATAAATTTGCAGTTAAATAACTTCAACATCAGATAATGAACTTCTGCGCAGCTAACACCGAATGAAAAACACGTTAAAAAATCTTGCAGTTAAGCTTCTTTAATAATAGATATGGAAATGCAACCACACTAACTAGTCAATAAATTTGCAGTTAAATAACTTCAACATCAGATAATGCACCTCTGCGCAGCTAACACCGAATGAAAAACACGTTACAAAATCTTGCAGTTAAGCTTCTTTAATAATAGATATGGAAATGCAACCACACTAACTAGTCAATAAATTTGCACTTAAATAACTTCTACATCAGATAATGCACTTCTGCGCAGCTAACACCGAATGAAAAACACGTTACAAAATCTTGAAGTTAAGCTTCTTTAATAATAGATATGGAAATGCAACCACACTAACTAGTCAATAAATTGGCAGTTAAATAACTTCAACATCAGATAATGCACCTCTGCGCAGCTAACACCGAATGAAAAACACGTTACAAAATCTTGCAGTTAAGCTTCTTTAATAATAGATATGGAAATGCAACCGCACTAACTAGTCAATAAATTGGCAGTTAAATAACTTCAACATCAGATAATGCACCTCTGCGCAGCTAACACCGAATGAAAAACACGTTACAAAATCTTGAATTTAAGCTTCTTTAATAATAGATATGGAAATGCAACCACACTAACTAGTCAATAAATTTGCAGTTAAATAACTTCAACATCAGATAATGCACCTCTGCGCAGCTAACACCGAATGAAAAACACGTTACAAAATCTTGCAGTTAAGCTTCTTTAATAATAGATATGGAAATGCAACCACACTAACTAGTCAATAAATTTGCACTTAAATAACTTCAACATCAGATAATGCACTTCTGCGCAGCTAACACCGAATGAAAAACACGTTACAAAATCTTGAAGTTAAGCTTCTTTAATAATAGATATGGAAATGCAACCACACTAACTAGTCAATAAATTTGCAGTTAAATAACTTCAACATCAGATAATGCACTTCTGCGCAGCTAACACCGAATGAAAAACACGTTACAAAATCTTTAAGTTAAGCTTCTTTAATAATAGATATGGAAATGCAACCACACTAACTTGTCAATAAATTTGCACTTAAATAACTTCAACATCAGATAATGCACTTCTGCGCAGCTAACACCGAATGAAAAACACGTTACAAAATCTTGAAGTTAAGCTTCTTTAATAATAGATATGGAAATGCAACCACACTAACTAGTCAATAAATTGGCAGTTAAATAACTTCAACATCAGATAATGCACTTCTGCGCAGCTAACACCGAATGAAAAACACGTTACAAAATCTTGCAGTTAAGCTTCTTTAATAATAGATATGGAAATGCAACCACACTAACTAGTCAATAAATTTGCACTTAAATAACTTCAACATCAGATAATGCACTTCTGCGAAGCAAACACCG
Organism: Sepiola atlantica; assembly: GCA_963556195.1. Lineage (NCBI taxonomy): Eukaryota > Metazoa > Mollusca > Cephalopoda > Sepiida > Sepiolidae > Sepiola > Sepiola atlantica. The sequence continues at coordinate 96,233,286 of OY744534.1, read as the reverse complement.
AATGAAAAACACGTTACAAAATCTTGAATTTAAGCTTCTTTAATAATAGATATGGAAATGCAACCACACTAACTAGTCAATAAATTTGCAGTTAAATAACTTCAACATCAGATAATGCACCTCTGCGCAGCTAACACCGAATGAAAAACACGTTACAAAATCTTGCAGTTAAGCTTCTTTAATAATAGATATGGAAATGCAACCACACTAACTAGTCAATAAATTTGCACTTAAATAACTTCAACATCAGATAATGCACTTCTGCGCAGCAAACACCGAATGAAAAACACGTTACAAAATCTTGAATTTAAGCTTCTTTAATAATAGATATGGAAATGCAACCACACTAACTAGTCAATAAATTTGCAGTTAAATAACTTCAACATCAGATAATGCACCTCTGCGCAGCTAACACCGAATGAAAAACACGTTACACAATCTTGCAGTTAAGCTTCTTTAATAATAGATATGGAAATGCAACCACACTAACTAGTCAATAAATTTGCACTTAAATAACTTCAACATCAGATAATGCACTTCTGCGCAGCAAACACCGAATGAAAAACACGTTACAAAATCTTGAATTTAAGCTTCTTTAATAATAGATATGGAAATGCAACCACACTAACTAGTCAATAAATTTGCAGTTAAATAACTTCAACATCAGATAATGCACTTCTGCGCAGCTAACACCGAATGAAAAACACGTTACAAAATCTTGCAGTTAAGCTTCTTTAATAATAGATATGGAAATGCAACCACACTAACTAGTCAATAAATTTGCAGTTAAATAACTTCAACATCAGATAATGCACTTCTGCGCAGCAAACACCGAATGAAAAACACGTTACAAAATCTTGAATTTAAGCTTCTTTAATAATAGATATGGAAATGCAACCACACTAACTAGTCAATAAATTTGCAGTTAAATAACTTCAACATCAGATAATGCACTTCTGCGCAGCTAACACCGAATGAAAAACACGTTACAAAATCTTGCAGTTAAGCTTCTTTAATAATAGATATGGAAATGCAACCACACTAACTAGTCAATAAATTTGCAGTTAAATAACTTCAACATCAGATAATGCACCTCTGCGCAGCTAACACCGAATGAAAAACACGTTACAAAATCTTGCAGTTAAGCTTCTTTAATAATAGATATGGAAATGCAACCACACTAACTAGTCAATAAATTTGCACTTAAATAACTTCAACATCAGATAATGCACTTCTGCGCAGCTAACACCGAATGAAAAACACGTTACAAAATCTTGAAGTTAAGCTTCTTTAATAATAGATATGGAAATGCAACCACACTAACTAGTCAATAAATTGGCAGTTAAATAACTTCAACATCAGATAATGCACCTCTGCGCAGCTAACACCGAATGAAAAACACGTTACAAAATCTTGCAGTTAAGCTTCTTTAATAATAGATATGGAAATGCAACCGCACTAACTAGTCAATAAATTGGCAGTTAAATAACTTCAACATCAGATAATGCACTTCTGCGCAGCTAACACCGAATGAAAAACACGTTACAAAATCTTGCAGTTAAGCTTCTTTAATAATAGATATGGAAATGCAACCGCACTAACTAGTCAATAAATTGGCAGTTAAATAACTTCAACATCAGATAATGCACCTCTGCGCAGCTAACACCGAATGAAAAACACGTTACAAAATCTTGAATTTAAGCTTCTTTAATAATAGATATGGAAATGCAACCACACTAACTAGTCAATAAATTTGCAGTTAAATAACTTCAACATCAGATAATGCACCTCTGCGCAGCTAACACCGAATGAAAAACACGTTACAAAATCTTGCAGTTAAGCTTCTTTAATAATAGATATGGAAATGCAACCACACTAACTAGTCAATAAATTTGCACTTAAATAACTTCAACATCAGATAATGCACTTCTGCGCAGCTAACACCGAATGAAAAACACGTTACAAAATCTTGAAGTTAAGCTTCTTTAATAATAGATATGGAAATGCAACCACACTAACTAGTCAATAAATTTGCAGTTAAATAACTTCAACATCAGATAATGCACTTCTGCGCAGCTAACACCGAATGAAAAACACGTTACAAAATCTTTAAGTTAAGCTTCTTTAATAATAGATATGGAAATGCAACCACACTAACTTGTCAATAAATTTGCACTTAAATAACTTCAACATCAGATAATGCACTTCTGCGCAGCTAACACCGAATGAAAAACACGTTACAAAATCTTGAAGTTAAGCTTCTTTAATAATAGATATGGAAATGCAACCACACTAACTAGTCAATAAATTGGCAGTTAAATAACTTCAACATCAGATAATGCACTTCTGCGCAGCTAACACCGAATGAAAAACACGTTACAAAATCTTGCAGTTAAGCTTCTTTAATAATAGATATGGAAATGCAACCACACTAACTAGTCAATAAATTTGCACTTAAATAACTTCAACATCAGATAATGCACTTCTGCGAAGCAAACACCGAATGAAAAACACGTTACAAAATCTTGAATTTAAGCTTCTTTAATAATAGATATGGAAATGCAACCACACTAACTAGTCAATAAATTTGCAGTTAAATAACTTCAACATCAGATAATGCACCTCTGCGCAGCTAACACCGAATGAAAAACACGTTACAAAATCTTGCAGTTAAGCTTCTTTAATAATAGATATGGAAATGCAACCACACTAACTAGTCAATAAATTTGCACTTAAATAACTTCAACATCAGATAATGCACTTCTGCGCAGCAAACACCGAATGAAAAACACGTTACAAAATCTTGAATTTAAGCTTCTTTAATAATAGATATGGAAATGCAACCACACTAACTAGTCAATAAATTTGCAGTTAAATAACTTCAACATCAGATAATGCACCTCTGCGCAGCTAACACCGAATGAAAAACACGTTACACAATCTTGCAGTTAAGCTTCTTTAATAATAGATATGGAAATGCAACCACACTAACTAGTCAATAAATTTGCACTTAAATAACTTCAACATCAGATAATGCACTTCTGCGCAGCAAACACCGAATGAAAAACACGTTACAAAATCTTGAATTTAAGCTTCTTTAATAATAGATATGGAAATGCAACCACACTAACTAGTCAATAAATTTGCAGTTAAATAACTTCAACATCAGATAATGCACTTCTGCGCAGCTAACACCGAATGAAAAACACGTTACAAAATCTTGCAGTTAAGCTTCTTTAATAATAGATATGGAAATGCAACCACACTAACTAGTCAATAAATTTGCAGTTAAATAACTTCAACATCAGATAATGCACTTCTGCGCAGCAAACACCGAATGAAAAACACGTTACAAAATCTTGAATTTAAGCTTCTTTAATAATAGATATGGAAATGCAACCACACTAACTAGTCAATAAATTTGCAGTTAAATAACTTCAACATCAGATAATGCACTTCTGCGCAGCTAACACCGAATGAAAAACACGTTACAAAATCTTGCAGTTAAGCTTCTTTAATAATAGATATGGAAATGCAACCACACTAACTAGTCAATAAATTTGCAGTTAAATAACTTCAACATCAGATAATGCACTTCTGCGCAGCTAACACCGAATGAAAAACACGTTACAAAATCTTGAAGTTAAGCTTCTTTAATAATAGATATGGAAATGCAACCACACTAACTAGTCAATAAATTTGCAGTTAAATAACTTCAACATCAGATAATGCACTTCTGCGCAGCTAACACCGAATGAAAAACACGTTACAAAATCTTGCAGTTAAGCTTCTTTAATAATAGATATGGAAATGCAACCACACTAACTAGTCAATAAATTTGCAGTTAAATAACTTCAACATCAGATAATGCACTTCTGCGCAGCTAACACCGAATGAAAAACACGTTACAAAATCTTGCAGTTAAGCTTCTTTAATAATAGATATGGAAATGCAACCACACTAACTAGTCAATAAATTTGCAGTTAAATAACTTCAACATCAGATAATGCACCTCTGCGCAGCTAACACCGAATGAAAAACACGTTACAAAATCTTGCAGTTAAGCTTCTTTAATAATAGATATGGAAATGCAACCACACTAACTAGTCAATAAATTTGCACTTAAATAACTTCAACATCAGATAATGCACTTCTGCGCAGCTAACACCGAATGAAAAACACGTTACAAAATCTTGAAGTTAAGCTTCTTTAATAATAGATATGGAAATGCAACCACACTAACTAGTCAATAAATTGGCAGTTAAATAACTTCAACATCAGATAATGCACCTCTGCGCAGCTAACACCGAATGAAAAACACGTTACAAAATCTTGCAGTTAAGCTTCTTTAATAATAGATATGGAAATGCAACCGCACTAACTAGTCAATAAATTGGCAGTTAAATAACTTCAACATCAGATAATGCACTTCTGCGCAGCTAACACCGAATGAAAAACACGTTACAAAATCTTGAATTTAAGCTTCTTTAATAATAGATATGGAAATGCAACCACACTAACTAGTCAATAAATTTGCAGTTAAATAACTTCAACATCAGATAATGCACCTCTGCGCAGCTAACACCGAATGAAAAACACGTTACAAAATCTTGAAGTTAAGCTTCTTTAATAATAGATATGGAAATGCAACCACACTAACTAGTCAATAAATTTGCACTTAAATAACTTCAACATCAGATAATTGGCTTCTGCGCAGCTAACACCGAATGAAAAACACGTTACAAAATCTTGCAGTTAAGCTTCTTTAATAATAGATATGGAAATGCAACCACACTAACTAGTCAATAAATTTGCAGTTAAATAACTTCAACATCAGATAATGCACTTCTGCGCAGCTAACACCGAATGAAAAACACGTTACAAAATCTTGCAGTTAAGCTTCTTTAATAATAGATATGGAAATGCAACCACACTAACTAGTCAATAAATTTGCAGTTAAATAACTTCAACATCAGATAATGCACCTCTGCGCAGCTAACACCGAATGAAAAACACGTTACAAAATCTTGCAGTTAAGCTTCTTTAATAATAGATATGGAAATGCAACCACACTAACTAGTCAATAAATTTGCACTTAAATAACTTCAACATCAGATAATGCACTTCTGCGCAGCTAACACCGAATGAAAAACACGTTACAAAATCTTGAAGTTAAGCTTCTTTAATAATAGATATGGAAATGCAACCACACTAACTAGTCAATAAATTGGCAGTTAAATAACTTCAACATCAGATAATGCACCTCTGCGCAGCTAACACCGAATGAAAAACACGTTACAAAATCTTGCAGTTAAGCTTCTTTAATAATAGATATGGAAATGCAACCGCACTAACTAGTCAATAAATTGGCAGTTAAATAACTTCAACATCAGATAATGCACCTCTGCGCAGCTAACACCGAATGAAAAACACGTTACAAAATCTTGAATTTAAGCTTCTTTAATAATAGATATGGAAATGCAACCACACTAACTAGTCAATAAATTTGCAGTTAAATAACTTCAACATCAGATAATGCACCTCTGCGCAGCTAACACCGAATGAAAAACACGTTACAAAATCTTGCAGTTAAGCTTCTTTAATAATAGATATGGAAATGCAACCACACTAACTAGTCAATAAATTTGCACTTAAATAACTTCAACATCAGATAATGCACTTCTGCGCAGCTAACACCGAATGAAAAACACGTTACAAAATCTTGAAGTTAAGCTTCTTTAATAATAGATATGGAAATGCAACCACACTAACTAGTCAATAAATTTGCAGTTAAATAACTTCAACATCAGATAATGCACTTCTGCGCAGCTAACACCGAATGAAAAACACGTTACAAAATCTTTAAGTTAAGCTTCTTTAATAATAGATATGGAAATGCAACCACACTAACTAGTCAATAAATTTGCACTTAAATAACTTCAACATCAGATAATGCACTTCTGCGCAGCTAACACCGAATGAAAAACACGTTACAAAATCTTGAAGTTAAGCTTCTTTAATAATAGATATGGAAATGCAACCACACTAACTAGTCAATAAATTGGCAGTTAAATAACTTCAACATCAGATAATGCACCTCTGCGCAGCTAACACCGAATGAAAAACACGTTACAAAATCTTGCAGTTAAGCTTCTTTAATAATAGATATGGAAATGCAACCACACTAACTAGTCAATAAATTTGCAGTTAAATAACTTCAACATCAGATAATGCACTTCTGCGCAGCGCACACCGAATGAAAAACACGTTACAAAATCTTGAAGTTAAGCTTCTTTAATAATAGATATGGAAATGCAACCACACTAACTAGTCAATAAATTTGCACTTAAATAACTTCAACATCAGATAATGCACTTCTGCGCAGCTAACACCGAATGAAAAACACGTTACAAAATCTTGAATTTAAGCTTCTTTAATAATAGATATGGAAATGCAACCACACTAACTAGTCAATAAATTTGCAGTTAAATAACTTCAACATCAGATAATGCACCTCTGCGCAGCTAACAGCGAATGAAAAACACGTTACAAAATTTTGAAGTTAAGCTTCTTTAATAATAGATATGGAAATGCAACCACACTAACTAGTCAATAAATTTGCACTTAAATAACTTCAACATCAGATAATGCACCTCTGCGCAGCTAACACCGAATGAAAAACACGTTACAAAATCTTGAAGTTAAGCTTCTTTAAAAATAGATATGGAAATGCAACCACACTAACTAGTCAATAAATTTGCACTTAAATAACTTCAACATCAGATAATGCACTTCTGCGCAGCTAACACCGAATGAAAAACACGTTACAAAATCTTGAAGTTAAGCTTCTTTAATAATAGATATGGAAATGCAACCACACTAACTAGTCAATAAATTTGCACTTAAATAACTTCAACATCAGATAATGCACTTCTGCGCAGCTAACACCGAATGAAAAACACGTTACAAAATCTTGAAGTTAAGCTTCTTTAAAAATAGATATGGAAATGCAACCACACTAACTAGTCAATAAATTTGCACTTAAATAACTTCAACATCAGATAATGCACCTCTGCGCAGCTAACAGCAAATGTAAAACACGTTACAAAATCTTGAAGTTAAGCTTCTTTAATAATAGATATGGAAATGCAACCACACTAACTAGTCAATAAATTTGCAGTTAAATAACTTCAACATCAGATAATGCACCTCTGCGCAGCTAACAGCGAATGAAAAACACGTTACAAAATTTTGAAGTTAAGCTTCTTTAATAATAGATATGGAAATGCAACCACACTAACTAGTCAATAAATTTGCACTTAAATAACTTCAACATCAGATAATGCACCTCTGCGCAGCTAACACCGAATGAAAAACACGTTACAAAATCTTGAAGTTAAGCTTCTTTAATAATAGATATGGAAATGCAACCACACTAACTAGTCAATAAATTTGCAGTTAAATAACTTCAACATCAGATAATGTACCTCTGCGCAGCTAACAGCGAATGAAAAACACGTTACAAAATTTTGAAGTTAAGCTTCTTTAATAATAGATATGGAAATGCAACCACACTAACTAGTCAATAAATTTGCACTTAAATAACTTCAACATCAGATAATGCACTTCTGCGCAGCTAACACCGAATGAAAAACACGTTACAAAATCTTGAATTTAAGCTTCTTTAATAATAGATATGGAAATGCAACCACACTAACTAGTCAATAAATTTGCAGTTAAATAACTTCAACATCAGATAATGCACCTCTGCGCAGCTAACAGCGAATGAAAAACACGTTACAAAATTTTGAAGTTAAGCTTCTTTAATAATAGATATGGAAATGCAACCACACTAACTAGTCAATAAATTTGCACTTAAATAACTTCAACATCAGATAATGCACCTCTGCGCAGCTAACACCGAATGAAAAACACGTTACAAAATCTTGAAGTTAAGCTTCTTTAAAAATAGATATGGAAATGCAACCACACTAACTAGTCAATAAATTTGCACTTAAATAACTTCAACATCAGATAATGCACTTCTGCGCCGCTAACACCGAATGAAAAACACGTTACAAAATCTTGAAGTTAAGCTTCTTTAATAATAGATATGGAAATGCAACCACACTAACTAGTCAATAAATTTGCACTTAAATAACTTCAACATCAGATAATGCACTTCTGCGCAGCTAACACCGAATGAAAAACACGTTACAAAATCTTGAAGTTAAGCTTCTTTAAAAATAGATATGGAAATGCAACCACACTAACTAGTCAATAAATTTGCACTTAAATAACTTCAACATCAGATAATGCACCTCTGCGCAGCTAACAGCAAATGTAAAACACGTTACAAAATCTTGAAGTAAAGCTTCTTTAATAATAGATATGGAAATGCAACCACACTAACTAGTCAATAAATTTGCACTTAAATAACTTGAACATCAGATAATGCACTTCTGCGCAGCTAACACCGAATGAAAAACACGTTACAAAATCTTGAAGTTAAGCTTCTTTAATAATAGATATGGAAATGCAACCACACTAACTAGTCAATAAATTTGCACTTAAATAACTTCAACATCAGATAATGCACTTCTGCGCAGCTAACACCGAATGAAAAACACGTTACAAAATCTTGAAGTTAAGCTTCTTTAATAATAGATATGGAAATGCAACCACACTAACTAGTCAATAAATTGGCAGTTAAATAACTTCAACATCAGATAATGCACTTCTGCGCAGCGCACACCGAATGAAAAACACGTTACAAAATCTTGAATTTAAGCTTCTTTAATAATAGATATGGAAATGCAACCACACTAACTAGTCAATAAATTCGCACTTAAATAACTTCAACATCAGATAATGCACTTCTGCGCAGCTAACACCGAATGAAAAACACGTTACAAAATCTTGAATTTAAGCTTCTTTAATAATAGATATGGAAATGCAACCACACTAACTAGTCAATAAATTTGCAGTTAAATAACTTCAACATCAGATAATGTACCTCTGCGCAGCTAACACCGAATGAAAAACACGTTACAAAATCTTGAAGTTAAGCTTCTTTAATAATAGATATGGAAATGCAACCACACTAACTAGTCAATAAATTTGCAGTTAAATAACTTCAACATCAGATAATGCACTTCTGCGCAGCTAACAGCAAATGAAAAACACGTTACAAAATCTTGAAGTTAAGCTTCTTTAATAATAGATATGGAAATGCAACCACACTAACTAGTCAATAAATATGCAGTTAAATAACTTCGACATCAGATAATGAACTTCTGCGCAGCTAACACCGAATGAAAAACACGTTACAAAATCTTGAAGTTAAGCTTCTTTAATAATAGATATGGAAATGCAACCACACTAACTAGTCAATAAATTGGCAGTTAAATAACTTCAACATCAGATAATGCACCTCTGCGCAGCTAACAGCAAATGAAAAACACGTTACAAAATCTTGAAGTTAAGCTTCTTTAATAATAGATATGGAAATGCAACCACACTAACTAGTCAATAAATTGGCAGTTAAATAACTTCAACATCAGATAATGCACCTCTGCGCAGCTAACACCGAATGAAAAACACGTTACAAAATCTTGAAGTTAAGCTTCTTTAATAATAGATATGGAAATGCAACCACACTAACTAGTCAATAAATTGGCAGTTAAATAACTTCAACATCAGATAATGCACTTCTGCGCAGCTAACACCGAATGAAAAACACGTTACAAAATCTTGAAGTTAAGCTTCTTTAATAATAGATATGGAAATGCAACCACACTAACTAGTCAATAAATATGCAGTTAAATAACTTCGACATCAGATAATGAACTTCTGCGCAGCTAACACCGAATGAAAAACACGTTACAAAATCTTGAAGTTAAGCTTCTTTAATAATAGATATGGAAATGCAACCACACTAACTAGTCAATAAATTTGCACTTAAATAACTTCAACATCAGATAATGCACTTCTGCGCAGCTAACACCGAATGAAAAACACGTTACAAAATCTTGAAGTTAAGCTTCTTTAATAATAGATATGGAAATGCAACCACACTAACTAGTCAATAAATTGGCAGTTAAATAACTTCAACATCAGATAATGCACCTCTGCGCAGCTAACACCGAATGAAAAACACGTTACAAAATCTTGAAGTTAAGCTTCTTTAATAATAGATATGGAAATTCAACCACACTAACTAGTCAATAAATTGGCAGTTAAATAACTTCAACATCAGATAATGCACTTCTGCGCAGCTAACACCGAATGAAAAACACGTTACAAAATCTTGAAGTTAAGCTTCTTTAATAATAGATATGGAAATGCAACCACACTAACTAGTCAATAAATTTGCAGTTAAATAACTTCAACATCAGATAATGCACTTCTGCGCAGCTAACACCGAATGAAAAACACGTTACAAAATCTTGAAGTTAAGCTTCTATTATATAGAAATGCAACCACAATAACTACCTATATGTTATAAACTGTTAACATTGATTGTTGGTGATATTAAAGGACATCGAGGGTTATTTGAGTTCAGGTCTGAAGGGTTCTCTCCCTTACTGGACATTTCTTCTTTTCAGATGATCTACGTCAAATGTTCCTCGTACGAACCTATATTTATTCCAGTGTGATTTACTCTTTACTGTAGAGAATCTTGTAATAGCAAAGTAATTATATATAATTATGATATAACCACGTAGTACAATAGACAACTCGGCTTAATAAGCTATAACCACATTCCGATATATTTTCGACTGCACTACGATTTTATTGCAACCTATCTGTGGTGGCACAGTTTCTAATATTCGTGTGAGTCGGTTTGAATATTCTAAATTTGTATACTAATATTCCAGATACACCGACGTTATTGTGTCAAAATGTCCTTTTCTGAACATTTTCATTGTGGGGGAACTGTTTATAGGGCGCTTACAATTATCATTATTAGCTTCGTTTTCATATTATATTGTCACAGCCGCTTTCTGTGGGGTTTCGCGTTCATATTTGTTTTTTGGTAACATCGCACTCCATGATGATGTGAAATTTGATATTTGTCAGATGCTGTACCTTCCTTTTCACTATAATTGTCTATATTGTTCTAGTCTGGAAAATAACCTATTTCATATTTCAATGCCTGAGGGGATCCTGTATTTTTCATTTAAGAATAATTGCTCCGGTTCATGATCGTACCATTCGTATATATGCTCAAATTGTAAACGTCTATGCAGTTCACAATGGACAACTTTTCAAAAGCAGTCATACATTTGTTATATAACATTTGTACCAGCATGATGCATTCACTTATTATGTAGTTAATTGTTTCGTCTCTGTGCTCAGTGCCTCTACACTAAACTACAATTAACTATGTGCTGTTTTAGGTGGAGTTCACTTGTATTATAGATAAGTTCACTTGAACAGAGAAATACAATCTCTTGAGATTTACTGTCTGGTGCGCATTTGAAAGACGAACATTTAAATTCATTATAAAATATGTTGCGTCGATTTAAGTAGGCGAAATGCCGCACGCCAAATTATATAGAAAGCCGCACATAAGTAAGAGCTCATTCAAAACGTTTGACTTTGTGTCTATGATGTCTGCTAATTGAACAACAAGACAGTACTTTAAATCTACTGGATTTGTTTTCAAGAAAATGATCCCCTAATGTTACTTATCATCATGAAGACATATTGTCTCGATTAAATTAGATTACGTTCTTCTATTATTTTTATGTTTTGAAGAAAGCGTCTACCTTAAGCCTCATTCTCATCACGAGTTTTTTTGCCTATTGGCTAAATAAATGTGCGAATAATGTATCTTACTGCTAATATATTACATCCAAATGCCTGCAAATTCAATAGCTGGTTTAAACTTATGACTTGGATGAACTGTATAATTTAGCAAAAAAATATGTTTTAGGCCGATATATTTGATGTTTTATATAATTTCATGTATTTTTAATGTGAAGTTGTTTTATATATTTTCAAAGTTTAAGTTTATTACCTGCAGTAATGTCATTGCGGTAATGGTCCTCTGAGGAGAAGAGTTTCTTTGAAAACTCATGAGTTAAGGACTGTAAACTACTTCGCTTGAACATTGAATGTTAATAAAATTTGAGTCGCACCTTATTTTATTCTTTCACTTCATCTAGTACTATATATATATATATATATATATATATATATACATATATATATATATATATATATATATATATATATATATATATATATATATATATATATATACATATATCGCTTACTTATTGGATAACGTTTTGAGGTATAGAATATCACTATGTGTTCTTTAATATATGTACAGTTTATTGCTGTTATTTGCGGATAAATTCTGATCAAGAATTTCTGAAACCACAATTTCGCAAATCTTCGATGAACTTAAAATTCTTGTTTATGAATCATATACTATATTATAATCATATACTTATATTATAATTTAATAAATAAAACGCGGTAACTATGTCGTAAAAATACAGACGAAAACTGACCATGTTTATATTTTCTTTCTAAATACACATCTTATATAATAAATAAGTTTTTTTTTAAATTTTTGGACGTGATTCCCATTTCAATATTAATAATTAATTACCGTGTTATGATATACTTACCTTCATCGAGAACCGAACGTCGACGTTTACAGAGATTAGACCCGCAGATATACACTCATCCACACAAGTGCACATAGATATACATTCACAACACCTAAAACTATTTCACTATCTGCTACGATTCATACAAGATCTTCTTTTCTGTTTTACATGCTTCGGTATTTTCTGGTCGATTCATAGGTCATTTGTCCCTTTTGTTGATTTTCAGCGATCAATCCAGTTCCTCGGGGAGACACTGCAGCTATTAAGGGAATCGTTGATGTATCGCTCTTAATATCTTGTACATAGCCGATAGACAAACTATCGATGTCTACAATGTTAAGATCGTTTCATTCTTGCTGTCGTGTTTGATTAATGTGATTCTTTCTTGTGTCGACTCCGCCGCTAGGTCAGTGTAACTTATGCATTTCTTAGTTTTTATCCGAATTATTGATTATATAATCAATGCGCACTTTCGTGATGAGGTAACTTCAACTTTGCCATTTATCTAAATGTCATTTATCTCAAGATAAGTTCCAGTAATAAAAGAGTAATTTAAACCCAAAACCCCAACTGATCCTTTGAAAGAATTGGAGGTTTTCCTTTCACCCTTTCAGACGTTGAAAATCACTAAAATTGTGTGTTTTTTTTCAACTCGCAATAAATTACGTGATTTAATTAGGAATTAATAAACCAAATATGTTTCATCCTACAAGTCTACTGATGTGGTCGGCAAAACGTAAGTTCGTAATTGTCCTTCCTCCAATGCTGCGAGATTATGGATGTTCTTCCGGTGCATTTTCCATGATTCTCTTCAAGAACATGTTGAATAGTATAACAAAATAGTCCTGAACAACTCACCGATGTTGTCATTGAAATAGACTGCACTACTAGTTGCGTTGTAGTCTTCTTTATGACTGTGATCAGGTTGGTATTGATGTCATACAGACTCGTAGTCACCCACAAATGTACATGCTACGTCATTCCCTGATGTCTGAATGCTGCTCTTCAGCAATTATCTTATATTTCTTTAGCTTAAGTCTGTTTTGTAGTATCCTAAACATTACTTCACTGGGGTAGCTTATCAGCCTGATAATGTTGTAGTTTAAGCACTGCTGTCGATAGCCAATCTTGGGGAAGGTGATGATCAGCAATTAGATATTTTGTGTAGGCCATGTATCTGCCTGCAAGTTCTTGTTGCACATTATTGTAGGTTCGTTTATCATGGTTTTACGCCCTTCCTCTACCAGTTCTGCTGGAATATTGTTTACCCACGCTTATTTCTCTTTCTTCATCAATTTGACTGCTGTTTCCACTTCTCACAAAGGATAGAGTGGTTGTCCGTGTTGGTTTATAGAAAAGGCATTCCGTACCTCTGCTAGTCTCAATCTCTTTCAACTGTACTGTTATCTAATTATCAGTTGATCTGTGACTTTACAACTCAGAGCAATATTCTGTCTACTTCTTTCAATATGTACTGTACTCCTGTAAGACAGTTTCCATCTCTTATCTTGATGACGGTAGTTCTCTAGTTTCTTTTTTTATTTCAGCTGTTTCTGATGTACGTATTCTTATTTACTAAACTAGTCTCAATCTATTTAACTAACTGATGTACTAATTATTATTTACAAAACTAGTCTCAATCTCTTTCACTAACTGATGTACTTATTATTATTTACAAAACTAGTCTAAATCTCTTTCACTAACTGATGTACTTATTGTTATTTACAAAACTAGTCTAAATCTCTTTCACTAACTGATGTACTTATTGTTATTTACAAAACTAGTCTATATCTTATTCACTTACTGATGTACTTATTGTGATTTACAAAACTAGTCTCAATCTCTTTCACTAACTGATGTACTTATTGTTATTTACAAAACTAGTCTCAATCTCTTTCACTTACTGATGTACTTATTGTTATTTACAAAACTAGTCTCAATCTCTTTCACTAACTGATGTACTTATTGTTATTTACAAAACTAGTCTCAATCTCTTTCACTAACTGATGCACTTATTGTTATTTACAAAACTAGTCTCAATCTCTTTCACTAACTGATGTACTTATTGTTATTTACAAAACTAGTCTCAATCTCTTTCACTAACTGATGTACTTATTGTTATTTACAAAACTAGTCTCAATCTCTTTCACTTTCTGATGTACTTATTGTTATTTACAAAACTAGTCTTAATCTTTTTCACTAACTGATGTACTTATTGTTATTTACAAAACTAGTCTCAATCTCTTTCACTAACTGATGTACTTATTGTTATTTACAAAACTAGTCTCAATCTCTTTCACTAACTGATGTACTAATTGTTATTTACAAAACTAGTCTCAATCTCTTTCACTAACTGATGTACTTATTGTTATTTACAAAACTAGTCTCAATCTCTTTCACTAACTGATGCACTTATTGTTATTTACAAAACTAGTCTCAATCTCTTTCACTAACTGATGTACTTATTGTTATTTACAAAACTAGTCTCAATCTCTTTCACTAACTGATGTACTTATTGTTATTTACAAAACTAGTCTCAATCTCTTTCACTTTCTGATGTACTTATTGTTATTTACAAAACTAGTCTTAATCTTTTTCACTAACTGATGTACTTATTGTTATTTACAAAACTAGTCTCAATCTCTTTCACTAACTGATGTACTTATTGTTATTTACAAAACTAGTCTCAATCTCTTTCACTAACTGATGTACTTATTTTTATTTACAAAACTAGTCTCAATCTCTTTCACTAACTGATGTACTTATTGTTATTTACAAAACTAGTCTCAATCTCTTTCACTAACTGATGTACTTATTGTTATTTACAAAACTAGTCTCAATCTCTTTCACTAACTGATGTACTTATTTTTATTTACAAAACTAGTCTCAATCTCTTTCACTAACTGATGTACTTATTGTTATTTACAAAACTAGTATTAATCTCTTTCACTAACTGATGTACTTATTGTTATTTACAAAACTAGTCTCAATCTCTTTCACTAACTGATGTACTTATTGTTATCTACAAAACTAGTCTCAATCTCTTTCACTAACTGATGTACTTATTGTTATTTACAAAACTAGTATTAATCTCTTTCACTTACTGATGTACTTATTGTTATTTACAAAACTAGTCTCAATCTTTTTCACTAACTGATGTACTTCTTGTGATTTACAAAACTTGTCTCAATCTCTTTCACTAACTGATGTACTTATTGTTATTTACAAAACTAGTCTCAATCTCTTTCACTAACGGATGTACTTATTGTTATTTACAAAACTAGTCTCAATCTCTTTCACTAACTGATGTACTTATTGTTATTTACAAAACTAGTCTCAATCTCTTTCAACTGTTCTGTTATCCAATTTTCATTTGTGTTTTTATACTCATTTTGATTTACTAACTTTGGATGATAGGCTTTGTTTCTGTCTGTTTACTTTTTCTTCTGTTCTCCCTTTTTGTCGCTGAGATCTAACACTGTTTATTAACTGGTCGACGTTTGCCAAGAATACCATTTGTTGTTTATTACTAAGTGTTGTGAAGTTGTCCAACAGTAAATAATAAATAAAGGAAGTCAAGTCGAGGGTTGGTTTAACAAGTGTATTAACAAAGTAAGAAAGTGACTAGCACTTGGCTAGACAGTTACAAGACTGTACTTTGTCTTCTCTGTGTCTCTGGGGACTCGCACTATTTATAGTGACAACCGGTGTTGTTTCTCCTGTGTAAGAACGGCCGGTGTAACACTAAGTTATACGTCGGTCTATATCTCTTCTAATGATATACAATACTACAATAATTCGTAGTAAACAAGTTATGTTTTTGGCTTACAATAAGTCGAGGTTTAATTCTATGCGTTTAATTTTCTAAAACAATAAAATGGCAGTACACATGATCAGTGACCCTAGATAGAGTAAGTCGTGCACGCATACATGTGTAATCTATCATGTTTTATATAGAAGTCTACTAATAATATATTCTTTCCCTCCTACTCCACCTTTTCTTCTTTCCTTTCTTCTTTTCTCCTACTTCGACCTGTTCTTCCTTTCTTTCTTCTTTCCCTCCAACTCCCACATTTTCTTACTTTCTTTCTTCTTTCCTCCTACTCCCACCTCTTCTAACTTTCTTTCTACTTTCCCTCCCACTCCCACTTTTCTTCCTTTGTTTCTTCTTTCCCTCCCACCGCCTCCTTCTCTTATGTATTGTCTTCTTCCTCTCCCACTCCCAACTTACCTTCTTTTTTTCTTTCCCTCCCATTCCCGCCTCATCTTCCTTTCTTTTTTCTTCCCCTCCCACTCCCACCTTATCTTTCTTTCTTTCTTCTTTCCCTCCCACTCCCACCTTATCTTCCTTTCTTTCTTCTTCCCCTCCCACTCCCACCTTATCTTTCTTTCTTTCTTCTTTCTCTCCCACTTTCATCTCATCTTCCTTTTTTTGTTCTTTCCCTCCCACTCCCACATTATCTTCCTTTCTTTCTTCTTTCCCTTCCACTCCCACCTTATCTTCCTTTCTTTCTTCTTTCCCTCCCACCCCCACCTTATCTTCCTTTCTTTCTTCTTTCTCTCCTACTCCCATCTTATCTTCCTTTTTTCTTCTTTCCCTCCCACTCCCACCTTATCTTCCTTTCTTTCTTCTTTCCCTTCCAATCCCATCTTATCTTCCTTTCTTTCTTACACACAATCAAATGTTTACAAATCTAAAATCAAAGAAAGCAGAAATCACAAAATGCCTGTTCATTTCTTCGCCACTTTATTCGAAACATTTGAAGAGGGTTTTACCTTTCCTGGTCTGATTAAAATATCGAGAAATACAGAAGACATATCGATTCAATTTAGCGGGAAAAATTATATATCTAAAAATTTCACAGCTGCAGACTTTAATATTTATAAAAGATACACAAACAATTGATTGGGTGTTCAGATAATGCATGAAATGGTGCGTGTTGTTCTCAATTTTGATCGGATGTTGTTTTGTGCCAAAGATACGAATTGGTGTTGATGTTTAACAATTGTTATTTCTTTACCTCTGACATTTATTGTTTGTTTCCGTCCAGTTGGGATATTTTCAGGTGTCAGTTGCACTCAATAACTGTTTTTAAGTATCGCATCTAAAGTTCACATTTCAGGTAAAATCAGCTTTCCCTTTCAGATGTTCGTATTGATATACCTATTCTATAAATAATTATGTGCGTTAAGTTTTTTATTAGTGTTTTAGCATTTTTTCATCGCGATTTTTATTTTCTATAACATTAGAATTTATTTTAAAAAATAACATTTTGTAAGTTATCTTGAATCTTTTTTCCAGTGGCGATCGGTCGTAAAATAATTAATTAAATAAAACTGATAACTAATTTCATTAAAGTAATGTTATTAAATTCTCTATTTCAAAAAGAGATTCCAAAATGTTAAACCCTTAAATACATTAGGATATGTTTTTTTATTATAGGTAAGAAATTGTTTTCGATTCGTCATCTTAAATGCTTCAAAATCTCTTTCTTAATTCAAAAACTCACGATGTGTATAATTATTTTCTCTGCTGATAGAGGCAGGGTGTATTTTCTCATAGTATTAATAAATGATGAACACAGTTGACTTGTTTACGAAATAATGAGAATCCATATAAGAGTTATGATATGATTAAAACCTGATATCATCGCGATGCAAAATATTAAGAAAACACTAACATAGCCAAAATAATATCCACATACGTTATCTACATCTGATAATGTTTATGCTTCGAGATTTAGAGGTTAATTATGTAGAAGTCGGTAGGACATAGACTGTAAAACTTTAAACAAATTAGAATAGAATATAATTATTGTATTCCGTTACGTGGATGAATTTGATGCTTGCAACTAGAACATCTAATAACAATCATTGAATATTGAGGAGCACGCAGTATAATCATAACCATTGTTATATATAGTATGTAAAACATCATGTCTTTATCGACAGAGGTGAGGCGTCTATGTAATTCGCATTTGGTCATGTGCTACTGATGCCGGTATATCATCTCATCTCAAATCACTTGCATGTTAGGTAAGATTGTCCAGCTGCAGAGGTCGCCATTGCACTGCCTGCTTGATAAGCAACGGAGAGAACTGAGAAATGTAAGGCACACGTCGCCAATATCAGGCATAGTCACGTTGACACACTGATTCTCGTAAAATCACTGAAGTTAAGCAACGTTGACCCTGGTAAGCATGAGATGGATGACCGTTGTTATATATAGTATGTAAAACATCATGTCTTTATCGACAGAGGTGAGGCGTCTATGTAATTCGCATTTGGTCATGTGCTACTGATGCCGGTATATCATCTCATCTCAAATTCCTCGAATGTTAGGTAATATGGTCGCCATTGCACTGCCCGCTTGCTAAGCAACGGGCAGACCTCGGGAATGTAAGACACATATGTTGGATAATGGCCCTGTGAGGCCGGACGCATGTTGAGTGGACGTATGTTGAGTGGACGTATGTGTGGAGGATCGTTTGGTTTGGTTTGCGCGATTTAGTGCGCGTTAACCCGTACAACCGAGTGTAAAATAAGGATGTTCTCACAGTCGGAGCCCACAAGCGTTGACAGGCCCACCACGTTGACGAGACCTCAGTTGAAGGGTCAAGGTGCACCTGCGCATAGGGGTTATGTGACGTCACAGGCTTTTGTGTGGGAAACGGAGTTTTGTCAGTCTGGTTTTTGGAAGCAAGCTGAACAGACGTATTTCTATATGTAGTCCGAAATGAAAAAAGGAATGTATTTCCATAATAGAATACAGGTATGAGATTCCTTCTTCCCCCCTCTGGGAATGGCTAATGACTTAAGCTAGGAATTAATTACGATAGAGTAGTGAATGAATCTCTCCCTCAACGTTAGTGAAACATCTCCAAGAGCGACAGTAAACTGACGCCTGAATAAAACTAATCAAAATTTAAAAGATTATTCGCCTCCTCAATCGTGTTAGGAAGGTTTTTGTTGTAGACACAGCGGACGACGATGTTCACGGCAGTACAGAAGCGAAGAAAGAACTCAACCACTAGACGACATCGAGACGACACCCCTCCACGACAAAGAAAAAAAAGGTGCGAGAAATTAAAAGACTATGCAACCAGATCACCAATAGTATGCATAGTTACGTTGACAAACTGATTCTCGTAAGATAACTTAAGTTAAGCAAGGTTGAGCCTGGTCAGTACCAGATGAGTGACCATTTAGGAATACCAGGGATTCTATATAGGAGGGCGTTGATACCTCCCTGCAAGAATTGCAACACATAATGTCGTTATCTCTCTTAACCTGGACATACATGCGACTGGGGGCCGCTGGTAGATTTGATACGTCCATGAAACTTCCTCTTTCGGACGAAGCCAGTTTAACCAGGTCAGAGTGAATACCGTAAGAGGGTAGGTAATATCGGGCAAGCAATTGATAGAGCTGAGAAAGAAAAAAGAGTAAACAGCTGGAATTGAAGGAAAACTGAATACAACAGTATGGGATTTTACTACTCAAACAAAAGAGCAGTTAGAAAAGAAAGTAGGTTTTGTCTCAACTTGGGAACAAATTCATTCTATGTTTTTTGTATTACACAATGATTCATAGATCTTATATTTGAGTCATACATTTATTTGGTGACGTAAAATCATATAATATTTGCATTAATGCATTAAAAAATATTCTTCCGGATGTAATTCCGTAAATATTCATCAAATGTTTAGATTATTAAATAAAATTTGTTTTCCCACGTTTAAAATGGTTAATTAATTTACAGTACGCAGGTTAAGGTTAGGATTAAGGTAAAAAATGCATACATTTATTGAAATAACTCATATATCAATATGTTTACAAAAGATACATTTCCTCAAATATGTGACCCATACGCAATCATACTTCTGTATCCGTGACATAGACAGAGCCGAGAATCTCCGGAACAGGCGATACCGAGTATTTTTGCCACAAACGAAGACGAGCATCTTTTACACAAACGGTACTTTGTATATCCTACACAAACGAAATCGAAGTACTTCTGATTTTTGGAGACGATTGTTCTTTAACAAAGACGGAGCCGGGTTTCTTTACGGAGTCGAATATTTCAAATACCCCAGAGAGCGAGTAATTCTACCAAGGAATTTCTGACTAAGCCCAATTCAAATAGTTGCGACCAAGACTCGACCGAGTATTTCTGACCCACACGAAGCCGCGTACGTCGGATTGTTACTAATGACGAAAAAAGACAGAATGAAGTCAATCTCTATCATAATTATTAGAAAATATTGCCCGGCAGCAACGGTACCACAAAAAAATAAATTTGTCTGCGAAAACGAAAATTTAAAAAAATCAAAATCATTAATTGTTTTTAAAATAGTTTCGCGATGAAAGAAATCACGATTCTTTCTGTGGGGCTGTTTGTGAATGTCTGGGCGACAAAATAAACCCAGTTTAATCACATTATTTTCTCTTTCTTAAAAGTAGTTATATCTTGAAGGGGAATACAAACACCATTTATATATACTCAGTACAGCATGAGAAAATCATATGAACTGCACCATAGATTGACTTACTTCTAATTATTTATGTAACATATCAGTGTACTTTTAGCGTCAGTTATGATAAATCGACCACCAACTGTACTACTTGTACTCGAAACACCATTCACCCGGGGTGGGTAAGGTCGACTTAATCCATCCTCAACACCTCGTCCTACACGAAGACCAACCATCTCAAGTCAACGATCGAATTATATCTATACACTCGTAAACACTGGGACCCAGGATGTTTTTTCAGTTCAGCTTTGACTGTCACGAGCGTGTTTTTTTTTCATTGTTACCACATCGCTGTGTAGGGGATCTGGTGAAGTTGCTTCAGAGATGCCACCGCTCAGTTGTTGGATGGGGGGAGCCATGGTCCAGCTAGCATTAGCGTCTCCCGTGGATGACTTGCCAGGGAGAGTTGAAGTGGAAACGTATTGTGATGTTAGAAACGAAGTACCACCATCGGACACAGTTTGAAAGGTTAGGGTTAGGGTTAGGGTTAGGGTTAGGGTTTGGGTTAGGGTTAGGGTTAGAGGTTAGGGTTAGGGTTAGGGTTAGAGGTTAGAGTAAGGGTTAGGGTTAGGGTTAGAGGTTAGGGTTAGGCTTAGGGTTAGAGGTTAGGGTTAGGGTTAAAGGTTAGGCTTAGGGTTAGAGGTTAGGGTTAGGGTTAAAGGTTAGGGTTAGGGTTAGAGGTTAGGGTTAGGGTTAGGGTTAGGATTAGGATTAGGGTTAGGGTAAGGGTTAGGGTTAGGGTTAGGGTAAGGGTTAGGGTTAGAGTAAGGGTTAGGGTTAGGGTTAGAGGTTAGGGTCGTGCCAGCAGTTATGGATACTATACGGGACGAACTTAATTTCACGATCGCATAATTTCACAACGTGTTTAAATGCGCCTTTCCTGTCAGTGTAACATACACCCATTGATGCAGGCATGCTGAATCCGTCATTACAAGCAACTGTGATGCCTGCCATTGAAAGGTAAGATAAAAAACCTTTTATTAATGCATCAAGTTCGACCTGATTAATGTGCTTAAAATGATAAGTAAGATGCAACCAACAGGTGTCTTATACGATTCTTCCCGTCACTTCTAATGCCACACCTACGTTTACGGAACTTGATTTTAACTAGACCATTATCTCGTGGCTATTCACGCACCTGTCTCTCTCAACAGAATTTAATTCGCATACTCTTGCAATTGTTTCCAACAGAATTGAGAGAAAAAAGATATCCCTTATCTAATTGTATCATCAATTAAATGGCCCACCAGTTTCTAGCAAAATGAAAATATATTTCGACGGGTAACTACACGGAAAATTTCCGGAATCCGACTGCATCGTTTCGATCGGAGAGAATCACTCTATCTGCAGAGCTTCGGACACAGCGCCTTATATTTTTCTATCAGTATCCCGGAATCTTTACAGACAAACCCATTGTCGAATGCGCACTGTAAAGACTGAATGTTAATTGATGAATATTTCATCGACGGATTTTGATTTTCTCGATTTTCTAATCTTGTGACGTAATAGAAGCAATAACAGTGTCATGACAAGCAGTGACACATTTCAACCAAACACAAGTGACGTAAGGAAAGACGGCTTGCTTTTAATAGTCCCTGTTTGAAAAGACCACAACACTGTCAATGTGAATTTACAAGTATGTATTCCTTAAATCCAACAGCGACACATCGGCCTCTTGTCACCGCCACTCTCGAAGTATTTGCGCGCACACCGCTGCCTTTTATTCCAGGATGGGATGATTAAAAATTAGCACGATGTAACAGACCACCGTCGTATAAATTTCAAAATGTACCGATTAGATCCTCACGGTGCGTTGAATGAACTTTAGATGCTTTCGTTGAAAAACCAAACTTTACCAATTCCCTGTACTTTGACTATAACGAGTTCTGCTCAATTGTTCACTTGTCATGTACAAAAGCATTTAAACATGTCTCACTGTGTCAGATCTGTCTTTGGTTTTACACAGTTCAGTCTTTGCCGAGTGTCCTCTTTCATTACACAAAACACATGTATTACATTTAACAGGATCGAATCCTTTGATGTTGGCACGTATCTTCTCGTAACCGTATTTAGCAAAGATAAAAATGGTGCCTTTTTTTCAGATCGTCTTAGGTATTTCTTATCTCGTGCACATTTTTATTTTACTTTACAGTGTCATTAATACACCTCCCTGCAACTATTGGCATCAGACGCTGTTTCTTCTTCACTAGTGACATCTGACGGAGGAAGTATTTGTTCTGGACGTTTCATATTTTTTCTCAAACGATCTGAACGTCAAAGTAGTGACATTATCCTTGCCTCAATTTCTTGAGAACTCTTTAAAGATGATGTGTTTCTATCTGAATAATTGTTATGATAAAAAGAAGTTTAAAATATAATAGCGAAAATATCCTCGAAGGCAGACTGTCTGCAGAGTAGTAATATGCTAAAATTGGGTTATTATATGTCTCTGTGAGATGGTGAAAGAATGTGGACTAAGTGTTATTTAAATGTTTTCAGAAAGTTCTTTTGAAAGTAAGGTGACTTTTTATTTCTAATTATGTTGGTAAATATAATTGTTTAATTGGAAGTATCTGCAAGTCTGTTATATTTTATTTCCGGTTGATGTTAACGATGTCGTGTTCGTCTCGTAAATAAATTAAAGTATTTAGATTTAAGTTTTTTTGTCATAATAAATCAATTTTATGTTATCTGTGCTCATTTTATTTTATTAAAACAATCATTGTTTAATAACAATAGAAAATATAGATTTAGATATAGAATTGTGTATGTTTGTGCGTTATGTTCACTTTCTGAATGTACGGTAGTTTTATAATAAGTCACAATTATATTATTATGGTTTTATTGTTTCGTCAATATCAATATGTGTACGTGTGTGTGTCACATATATTTTAATTGAGTTGTAATTGGTTGTGAGAGTATTTGTAGAAGTTCAGGTTCTCGAGGTCTGTATTAAACACTGAAATTTGTATGTTGAATTTGAGTCGCCATTTTAATTCTTTGTGTTTATGTGCTTTGATCAACTGAATTCAGGGTCTATTAGTAGGCACTGGATGTTGGCTATTGGGTGTCTGGTAAAATGTACTTGTTTCCTAGTGGTGCGTTAAAAAAATTTTTCGGATGTTATTTTTTATAGTTGTTGATCCTAGGTCGGAACTGTGTGTTGGTTTAGTAGCTTTATATAAATTTCATGTGTTTTATATCAAATGGGAGGGATTCGATGCAACTACGAGAATGGTACATATATTCCTAGTTGGGGTGTAAAGGTTTTCCACATAGTCTCTATTTACTAGCCTCGCCACGAGGGCAGAGTTAGCCACATGGTCTGTAGTTGATGTGTAGAAAAGTCATCTCCCTTAAAAGAGACAGACGTGATTTAGACAAAAAATAAAGAGTACACAAGTACACTGCGCGAGGATATATCAGATTGCATCCCAATCCTAGCCCTTGTTGGGTGAAAGGTTATTAGTATTCCATGATAAATGCTAGTATACTGAAATTATATGCTCTTAATAGAGTTCAGATGAAAATTTATATACACTAAATGTACAAAAGCAAGGAAATTCCCAAATTTGTACACTTTTATTGTCATTAATTAAGGTATGACTACTTATCAACCACACCATTTCATCATCACATCACTACAGTATAAATTTCTATGAGTAGATGAAGTGTTTGAGGTGCGCTGCAGAAAAAACCATACCAGTAAAATACATAGCCATGTTGTGCTCGCATACCCTTAATGACAATAAAAGTGTAAAGATTTGGGAATTTCCTTGCTTTTGTACACTTAGTGTATATCAATTTTCAACTTAACCCTATTAAGGGCATATGATTTAAGTATACTGCTATTTATCATGGAATGTCACTACTTTTGTAAAGGCTATACCTAAATACAATGGTCATTTTAAAGTTCTTTTTTGAATTTTCTGGAAAACTAAGATATATGCTAAACTGAAATTAATATATCATCAACTGGATCCTAGAACCTCTATATCTGCCAAAAATCAGTTGAATCCATCGAATAGTTGATGAGATCCAGGGTGGCACATACGTACGTAGTACGTACACACAGATAACATGCTTTCATGATTGAACGTTCTGGATTACTGAGTTGCCTTGACTAATGATGCTGAAATTCTACACACTTATAGAACCTATCAAATAAAAAATTTGTGTAAAGTTTTAAAAAATTTGGTTTATTGGTTTTTGAGTTATGATTGATCAAAGAAATGAGATTTCCAGCATAGGCCATTTGTAGAGTCTATTAAGGGATAGAGCGCTCTCGGGCCTCCCTTGATATTCTAACCAGTGATTATCTCTATATCTTTACCGGCCTGGTTTTAATTTATCTCTGTCGTATCATTGCTTTTATTGTATGTTTAGAAATCCCAGTATAACTCCCATATTTCCTTCTTTATCTTCAAATCTTTTACATGTCGCATCTCATTTTTAAACCTGTCGAGGCCATAGATTAGGTCACATTCACCTCCAAATAAATACATTTCTATCTTTTACCAAACAGGTACAAACCAAATGAAAGCAAAACTACGACTTTCACTTATCAACTTTGGCATTAGACGTCATGCCTATCTTTTATAATAGTTTCAATTCTGAGCAGCTAATTACGAAGTGTCACTTTCAGAAAGCCGTAATTAGCGAATCCCGCCTTAATAACGCGGCGATCGTCTCTGGTCTTCGTGGCGACAACACATCGTCGTAATTTGATTCGTTATTGAAATTGTCATAATCTCTTCAAAATCAGACATCTTTTCAATTACGGAAGCTGATTTTCGTTTACTTTCGCATTTTGGCGAATCACGAGGCGGGGGTTAGGGTTAGGGTTAGGGTTATGGCGAATCAGGAGGCGGGGGTAACGACCTTACACTTACGAATAATGGATACTTAATTCAACCAACTCGTCTCCCGAGCAACTCACGAGAAAACTCAAGAAATAAAATATTAAATGTCATTTATCGTTGATCTGATATTGTCTTCCGCTGAAATTCTACTACTACTACTACTACTACTACTACTACTACTACTACTACTACACCTACTACGAATACTACTACTATTACTACTACTACTAATAATAATTTTATATTTATTTGCACCAGAAAAAATTAAGCTGGGAAGCATGAATCTGAAATCATTGAATCTTATATGTATTCACGCTACAAGAGAGAACTGATTAAACATCACATACAATCTTACCGGGTAAGGTACACGATAAGTCATGAAAATGAAATGCCGTGGTAGAAAAAATGTGAGAAAAATGAAAAACGGAAAACAGGTTAAAGTGCAGGAGAAAAACCATAACAAGAGATTTTACCGGTTTCCTTGGTGTTAGCGAACGTTTTCAGAAAAAGTGCCGACACCGGTTAAATCTCTTGTTAAAAGTATTCGTTCTTAGTGCAGAATAATATTTTAAATAGCTGACGGGGTTGGGACCCTAATACCCTTCAAAGTAGACCCCTTTCACTTCTCCCACCGATCGATCTACTGCAGAAAACACGTCTGGAAGTCTTCTTTTTGAATGGTGTTTACTTCTGCTGTGGCGTTCTGTAAGATTTTTCTCTAGTGTCAGAAGTATGCGTCATTTAAAAGTTATTAAGTGTGTGTATTTTATTTCATCTACAATTAATTGAGATGTCCGATTCCGATGTCTTTCAATGACGTCCTCCTCTATCACTGAATCTTATAATTTCTTATTTCTCATTGAGGCAAAGATAATAAGTGGCGTTTACAGATTTTCATGTCCTGACTTTCCATTTAACTTTTCGTGATTTGTTATTATAGATAAAGGGACACACATATTTAGCGAATTATATATCCTTTTTATAACTCTTATGATTGTAAGAACATTTGTAGTAAAATAATATTTATTGTTTCCTGCATATGTAAATCTATTATCCGTTGCTTTTTCTTATATTGCAATAGTGTTAAGGTCTACTGCAGAGGATGATAAGCACTTTTGTCGTAAAGGGCAGTTGTTTACAATTTTTCAGTTGCAAGTATGTTGTTATGCGATTTGTTCTATTTGTACATATGTAATCAAAACTATTTAACCAGAAATAAACAGTTTAACAAATAAACACAATTTACACATCTTTACAAAAATTCAGATATTCAACCCATTTTTCTTCCAATTTTCCCTCAAACCATTAACACATCTTAAACGAAACCACATTTTACTTATCACTCTCCTTAATTTTGTTTTCCTCTCATGCCTACTCCCACCTCCAGCACACTTCTACACATTCTTTCAAACACACATATTCTCACACATTCCTGACATAGGCACCTGGTCAGTACCCCTCATCCTCTCTCCCATCCGGCCGTAAAAGGATTTCACACTTCACCACAACAAAAATCTCACTTCCCCCTTTTCACCTTTTCCCATTTGGCCATTTAAATCATATTCTTACCCCCTTATTCCCAAAGTTGTCTTCACTTCAATAAATCTGTTTTCTACAACTATAATACTACCTACATGATGAACACACAGTGTTTCCTCCTCCTTCCTCTTTCCCCTAGCTTCTCAAAATCAATGCCACACTTCACCATAACAAAAATCTCAGCCCCCCCCCCCTTTTACCTCTCCCACCCTAAGGCCATTTCAATTATATTCTCACCCCTCCCCATTTTATACTACTAAAAGCTTTCCATATTCATTTGATTCTTTCACGACCACTGACTTCTCACATTCTGAACTCTCTGCCGGTCATAGTAGCCACGGCTACTACATTCCTTCATCTCTACACCATGTCAACCCAAAACTTCGATGTACTTGCATGGCATTTTTTTAGATTGTTATCCTGAGAAAGTCTAACAATAAAGACGAAACGTTGATGAATATATATATAACAACTGTATCTTGTTTTTTTTTCTTCATTTCCCATATGTTGTTTTGTACCTTACAATAAAAAATCGCACACATTTTATAAATATTATAATGTGCATTAAAATGAAAAGAAAAGTTACACGAGATAAAGACAGGTTAGGAATACTTGGATTATTCAGAGTACTGTTTTAATCTTGGATGTTATTCTCACAACGTTTCGGCCGATATAACCTCCGAATTTCTTCAGGGGTGTCTTATCGAACTCATGGATCTTCATGTTGAACTCAGGAAGATGTAAGGAATTTTGAACGGAACCCTATATTTAATCCAGGGGGTGAGTTGATCTCGTTTTGTCAGCCACAACCGGGTAGAAGTCTAAAATCATTCGTAATTGTATTCTTAGTATCACCCGTACTGATGATTTAATCTGAAAGCATGTCAGTTAGAACTGATTATACATAACACTTATATCCGTTGCGCTACCTGAAAATTCTAGTATGAAATTCATGACACTTAAACTGTTTCTACTTATCACTATATATTAATACTTATCAATGCATATATTTGTTTCCTTTCTTTTATTTTTGCTGACGGTACGAGAGCAAGCTATTATCGGCGATGAAATAAAGGGTTTCGTTCAAAATTAGTACAGATTCCCGAGTTCGACAAGACGCAATTAGAGAAGGTCGGAGAGTACATCAACCGAAAAGTTGTGAGAATAAATTGAACGATGAGAACAAATGATGAAAATAATACAAATTAGCCACCCTATTTTAGTTGAAGTCAGTGTCCCTTATGATGTAGGATTGAACAGAGCTGAAAGGGAAGATATAACGAAATACCAAGGTCTTATGTACGACATGAAAGAAACTGGAATCTTAGGAAAATCTCCATCATCCCAGTAATTATAGGAGCAACAGGACTAATGAAAAGGAATTTCAAAAGCTATTTGGCGAGTATACCCGGTGCACCGAGTGTAAGAGAAATACAAACAACTGCACTTAAAGGGACGGTTAGAATCTTAAAACGATCTCTAGGCTGGAGGGTCTGAAATAGCCGGTGAATGTCTGGCATCCGGTAGGATGCCCCCTCTCCAGCAAAAACGGAAAGATAAGAAATATAAACATACATGCACATATACACAAACCCTCTTTCGAGGGGATTCGGCCGATGTGGGAAGTCGGCCCTGAAATTGAGATTAAGTTATCTAAGGATCTAAGTAAAGTAAAAAATAAATTAAGAAAAGAAACACAAAAGAATGAAATCAAAATCTAAAATGGTTGAATAAGATCAGGTAAAAATGTCGGTTGGCAAATCCTCAAAGCAAACACGGCCGCATTTTTTTTACTTGTGATAAGATTACTGTAAAAAAACAACTAGACGTAAAAGTATGATATTCTAAACAGATCTATAATTATAGATTATTGAACACTGGCTACAAATCATTTTCCAATTGGCAGGTGAGTAAAAAGAAGTAAGGCAGCTAGGTTTAAAATAAATAAAATATCGTTTCAAATGTGGTTCGATAAAGATCCAAATGCCGACCTCAAGTCTAGAATGTAAAGAGTGCGAGCCAGTTGCCATCTGTGTTTGAATTATCTGCGGAGTAACATTGGCACTGATTGTATTATTTCAAAGCGCCGGATTAATATGAAGAATTTAAGCTTACTGTTATGACATGTTCGCACCAAGGCGATCGCTTAGGTTCAACAATAACGGGTCAGGTTCATGTATGTCATTAGCAGAGATATAACATTATGATATTTAGCTTTACAACGGATGTAAATAACAGGGTATATGAACAAGTAGCATTCATTTTAAATAGCGAACATGTGGTTACAGGTTGGTGCAAATAAGTATTACAAAAGTGAAATGAGTGAATCTGGTTTTATATTTCCTCAAATCACAAAATATCGGACATATCTTACGAAAACATACGATAGGTACAAAATAAAAAGATATGAGCTTATTTTTGCGTGATTATTTCTCTGTACACAAATAGACCGTTTAGGGGAAGTTTGAATTACCTACTAGACTCAACCCTCGAATGTCTTAGGGTTAGGGTTAGATTTAGGGTTAGGGTAAGGGTAAAGGTTAGGGTTAGGGTAAGGGTAAGGGTAAAGTTAAGGGTTAGGGTTAGGGTAAGGGTAAGGGTTAGGGTAAGGGTAAGGGTAAGGGTAAGGGTAAGGGTAAGGGTTAGGGTAAGGGTAAGGGTAAGGGTTAGGGTTAGGGTAAGGGTAAGGGTAAGGGTAAGGGTAAGGGTAAGGGTTAGGGTAAGGGTAAGGGTAAGGGTTAGGGTTAGGGTAAGGGTAAGAGTTAGGGTTAGGGTAAGGGTAAGGGTTAGGGTTAGGGTAAGGGTAGAGGAAGGGTTAGGGTAATGGTTAGGGTAAGAGTTAGGGTTAAGGTAAGGGTAAGGGTTAGGGTTAGGGTTAGGGCAACCTGATACTTCCCCCTACAAGTAAACCCTAACCAAATATTCAAAATAACATAGTATTCGCAGCACATACCAGATCTTTTAGGTATGACTATACGCTGGCTTATACGTGGAATAGTGCATCTTCTCCTAGTGATGTCAGCTGAAATAACAACACTTAGCTGGATACTCTACCAGACTAGATGAATTCTTGTCCTGGAATCCGGTTGGACAAAGAGACCACGAGCCAGATATAGTATAATATAATTAACTGATCAATAGCAGAGGGTAACATTTATGTCCTTTTTTAACATAGTTCACACCCAAACAAGGCAGGCCGCCACTGTAGACGTAATATATTTTTATTTTCCCCCCTTTTTAACCACTTTTGTAATCAATTTAGTTTCATGTTGTGTCTATGTCTACATTGATTTGTGTTTACATTGTTTTGTGGTTTACAAATGTCTTGGCAAAATTGTTTTTCTCTATTCTATTATACATTTTTAGTTTCTTCGGGTCCAATTATTGACTCTTTTGTATGGTGGGATTGTTGTTTCATTAACATATATCTATATTATTAGTCCACCCACATCTCCAATCCAACAACCCCACCATTTACTACTATGTGCTCTCCAGAATGATGGAATTAAATAAAAAAATTTAAAAATTATGAATTAAATGAAATTTAAAAAAATATTCCCACCAAAATATAACTATTTATTGTCCTACATGACAGATAGTACTATGTTCACTATATATTGCATAGTTTAGCGTAAATAATATTTAGACTGTCTTTGTAAATAGATTCTTCCTGTTTCTATGCATAGCTTGTTGCATTATGTGATTTGTTGCCAACACAAATTTAACAACTTGATTTGATATGAGTACATAATTAAACAAGTTTATCTAGTGTAAATCCGATTGATTGATTCTTTCGAGACATACATGTTATAATTTCTATCATTCAGGTCTATCATCCATCGATCTTATGGAAGTCGACCAGACAAATGAAATTCGATTGTTCCCTAGTGTATTTCGCATTTTTTTATTGTTTAATTAAAAAATGTAAAATCCTCCGCTTTTCTTGACTCATTTTTCCCGACAAGAGAATCAAAAGGTTATTTTTAGACAAAAAATATTAAATTCATTTAGTTCTGAACGAAATAACACCCATAATAAAACAAGTTTTTTTAGATTAATGGTAAAATACGATCGGTCATCGATCTTATGAAAACTAATATCAATTTGGATATATTTATCGTCTGCTATTGATTAGGGTGTCACAGTAATGAAATTGGATCTGTCGAGATCACTATTAATCGATATAAATTGACTGATACGCGGCATGGATGTTTTTTATGTGTACATCATCGTTTCGTCTTTATTTATAAGACTTCATCAGGATGATAATATGGAGAAAAATGTCATGCAAGTACAAATACATGTAGGGTTGACATATTGGGAGGAAAAAAAAAAATAAAAAAATAATGGCCACTACTGGGTGGACGTCCGTACTTGGTGAAGAATAAAAATGAATGTTGAAGAAAATGAGTGGGGAAGAAGTGGAAAAATGGGGGTGAGCAAGGACTACTGTGGCTGGTAGTAAGAGAAAGACGTGGGGGATTAGCAGGGATAAGGTGGATGGCAGACAGGGGGTGGAGGAAAGGGAGGAGGGAGGTGTTTGACCAGATGGCTGCGGTCAAGACTGAAGGGGAAAAAGTAAGTTGGAATGTTTGTGTGTGGGGGGTGTATGCAGATAAAAGGAGGGTGGATAGAGAAGGAGGGGGGCTGTGATTTTGGTGGATGGGCGAAAGTTATGGTCTTAGAGAGCGTTTTGAGAAAATGAGGGGATTTAAGAAGGGGTATAGAAGAGTGAAGGTATGAGAAATAGTTGAGAGGGGAATGGGTGAGGGGGAAAGGGAGGATTTGTTGTGATAGGGTATGAAATATTTGAAATATTTGGAAAATGATAGCAATGAGTGAGGGATATAGATATATATGTATATATATATATGTATGTGTATATATATTATATATATATATTCATATATATATGTATATATATATATGTATATATATATATGTATGTGTGTGTATATATATTATATTTATATTCATATATATATATATATATATATATGTGTGTGTGTTGTTAGAAATCGCAGTGTTGGGCTGTTCACACTTGCTGACCCCTCCTACGGGAGGGAGGAGGCGATCTTTGGCATTGACTTTAAGGTTTTTTTGGCGCCTTTGCTAAGCACATTGTTTTAAAAATCCCTTTTTTCAGGCAGTTGAGATTTTGCGGTGTTACTATGAACCTCGTGCCAACTCCAAGAATATTTAAGCATTTTCTCTAGTGTTGTGTGTTGCGGGCTATTAACCACGCGCCAACTCTGGACATTCAGAAACTCTTTGAACATTAAAGACCGAGCTATATGTAACCTCGTGTCTAAATATTATTTAACAATTCCAAGTGATGATCGCAACTTTCAGGCTGACTACGCAGATCTTGCGACGTTCTGCAATTTGAAAAGAAGTCACTTCCATGAAATCAAGGTAAGTGGGAATTTCCTAGCGTTGCGATTCGTGATCTTTAGCCATTGCCTATGTGAGGAGAAATTCTCACAGGGTGTATATGTGCGTATTATGGGGTTTTATTATAATATTTTCGCAGGAAGTATAACTACAACGACTTTTCTCCGCGGTGTTGGGGATAACTAAAAAATAGCACACATTTTTCACTTTGTTGTATTCTTTATTTATTCATAGCGCTCGAGCCTATTCAACCAACGAGTAAAAAGCTGAAAAGAAGCAGGAAATAGATAAAACAATTTTGAAGAACACATGTCATAATAGTATTTATAGAAAAGACGTATGAGTAATAAGCAGTAATAAGCATACGACGTCAGTGAGAAAGAGTGTTTAGAGAAAAAGAAAGGTGCGGGCAATTAAATTACAGATGTCTGTCTGCACCTTATCAAAAACACCCTCAAATGGAACACAGATTCCCCAGCCCAAATGTTACAACGGTACTCCATTAAAGAGAGTAGAAAGTGACTAACTTGGGTTTACTTTTGACAGCCTCGTAACTCTCGCTTGCGATGTTTCTGACAAAGGGGTAATAATTGCTGATTTCCGGATCGGAATCTATTCATCCTACAGTTATCATAGGCTAGTTTTTACCTTATAGTATTTCTTTTAGCCGTTTACATCAAGTGGCTTCATGCCTTGTCTGGAACCATTTCCTATGAAATGAATACATAATCTGATAGTAGATCTGTAGGGATAGCGAATAGTCTCATCTGTTTTGCGGTTCGGATCAAAGTAATCTAAATCTCTTTCCAGTAAATTCTGTTATATTATGTATCAGGTCGGCAGAGTCCTACTACTCAAAGAATGGATATCATTCAACTGTCATCAAATTGTGTAGCTTGTTACATGACAGCCACCGCATCATTTTTAATTTATTCTAAGTATGAAACACTTCATTTACACCAAGCCACTGTAACTTCGGTCATGAATGTTAAAATTAAAAATAAACAGCTTACTGAAGGTGCACATCTATAGACATATTGTCAAGTGAGGAGTATTTATTTACCTCCTCTCCATGAGGTTAGGCACAAGGCCAGTTTTATCTTACTCCCACAAGGTAAGATGTGACCCAAGGTCGGGTCGGGAATGTGGGACTTGAAAAGCCAGCGCCCGAGAGGTGAGCACTCTAGCCATTACAAATTGCCTGGGCAGCTCCGTCGGCATTCCCCGGTAGGGGCGCCTCAGGCAGTAAGCAATAAACTTACTCCTCTCCAAAAAGGGGAGGCAAGACCTGAGAGGGTGGACCTCCTAGAACTGCACAGGACTGTCCCATAGACCGGCGTAAGTCAAGCGCCGAAGGCCAAGACGATACCAGTCTATGGAGTGCAGTATCCATCGGAATAGATACTACACTTTGATCTTGGCCAAAGTGAAGAGTATCTCATGTTCAAAAGTCGTTGTGTATTCTTACACGAAAGAGTTCATGTATTGATAAAATAGTCGATCAATTTACTTAAAACATTCAATAAATCGATGAATCCATTATTCTCGTCTGCTTTGATCTTTTGTCATTTATAGTCAGTTGGGCTTATAATTCAATCTGAGCGCAATTTATCGATGAACGCTTTAGAAAAAAGTGAATGTATTTATATCATCAATATATCGATCAATCTTCATGAATAATATGTGTTGCAGATACGTAATAATCGTCCAGTCTTCGTTCTAGTATAGTTAAAAGATGGCCGCCTCTATATTACTTAATAAGTACTTGTGTATTTTTAAAGACGATGCACCTAATTGAACTATTCATCTTTCAACGTTTTACACGTTTCTATATGTTCCTGTTAAAACGAATAGTGAAGAAACGCATGCACACACATGCAGAGATACATGCCCTAATATCCACACATACACACACAGTAAATGTATACAGACACGTTTGATAAATACGTAAATTCAAAAAGTTCTATGAAAATAATATATACATTCGCAGTTTAAAATATACACTACGAAAAAGTTAAATCAATGGAGTAATTCAGACTTACATTTATATATATATATATATATATATATATATATATATATATATATATATATATATATATATACATATATATATATTAATTAATTAAGTTAAAATATTAACTAAATGAACAAAAACATTATTTTTCAAAAGTGCTCAATATATATTAGAGCTTCTATATTAGAGTAACATCCCTGAGGAGGAGCCAACAAGGTTCTGAAACAATTGTCGGATACTCCAACTATGTTTATTTTAATATATATATATATATATATATATATATATATATATATATATATATATATATATATAACGTGAAAACATTTTTTTGCAACCTAAGAAATTGGTGAACGCACACATATATATATATGGGAAATGAAAAAGGAAAAACCAAAAGATGTATTTTTTATGTATTCATAAACGTTTCGTCTTTATTTGTAAGACTTCCTCAGGATAATAATTTTAAGAAAAATGTCATGCAAGTACATAGAAATATTGGGTTGACATGATGGGTTAATGAGAAGAAGTAGTAGCCACTACTGGGCTCTATTTGTTTATTTACAAATAGCTTGTTTATTTACAAATAGCTTGTTTATTTACACATAGCTTGTTTATTTACAAATAGCTTGTTTATTTACAAATAGCTTGTTTATTTACAAATAGCTTGTTTATTTACACATAGATTTGCATTATGCTAATCAGTAGCAGGTTATCTCATTTAACGACAGAAAGGTTTGCATATACTTATCTTCTATGCGGCTAGACTAACACCCATTTTAAGTCAGGGACCAAACCTTCAACCATCTAGTTGATAGTTGGAAGCTGTCACCAATGAATGACAGTGCACACTCTGGTAAATGATATGTATAATGTTTTAATACAAACACTGACTGCTACTTTCCTTGCTCTATTTTTTATTGGCTAAGAGCTTTGCAATATATATATATATATATATATATATATATATATATATATATATATATATATATATATATATGTATATATATACATGTATATATATATAATATTTAAATGTTGAATTAAATTAAAGATAATTGAATTATCGTTTAATAATAATCTATCGTGATCATATAAAGCTCAATATATTGAATAGATCAATCAATTCTAGAGATGAAAGATGAGAATAAAAAATTGTAAAGATACAATATTTATTAGAACATCAAAAGTTCAGAGCAATTAGCTACATATCCTTAATCCATGAATTTTCAAACATAAACGCTTTTCATCAGAGGATAGGAAAAACCGACAATGTAATTATAAATATTATTGGCAACATTTTACTTTGAAAATTTTACATAAAATAAAACAAAATACAGACCAAAATGTAAAGAGTCTTATGTTGAGATGAGAGCGTAGAGTCAGGGTGTATGCTATCCAAATTACGTCAAAATAAAAACAGCTGTTATATTAAAAATGAATGTTTGAAAAATAATAATACTCAAATTGTTTATGAATCCAAATGTTTTTGTTAAGAGGCTGGTCGTCAGACGGCAATTGGTAACGTCCAATTTATCCTGTTTGGTGCTGGAATCATCCGTTTCGCACGGTTCAGATTGAAGTTTGTCAGTTAAAGTTCGGTATATATACAAGTGTGCATTATGAAAACCTCTAGCTCCTTGGTTGATCAGTGTATCGATAGGTTATAGATATCTATTTAGATCCGATATTTTTGAAGCCGGAGCGGAATAGATGTGTTGCTTGTAAGCTGTGGCGAAAATAACTAAAGCGTGAAATATGAAAACGGGGATCATCAGTGTTTACCATGTAACTGTCTCGGAGATTTAAAAATAGGACAGTTATGATATTCATGGGTCTCCAATGGTACTGATCAAACGACCATTTCCCCAATAATCAAGTGTAGAAATAATTCAGCTTAAATTTCAAATAAGTATTGAAAATCCTGTAAAATAAAAAATATTATATATTGGAGATTTATATTTGATTTAATTTAATTTAGTTTGATTTTATATTTGTGTGTATAATGGAGATACTTCATTACTTTATTACTATTTTACAAGAGTTATTCCACCTTCTCGGAAGGGAAAATAAAATAATAATAAAAAATAGAAGATTGAACTGAATTTAAATTAAGACAAAACAATTTAAAAAAATCGTTAGTGAATTAAACTATGGATTTTAATAACATTGTACTAAAATCATAACAATATTAAATAATTTCAGATTAAGTATATAATGATAATATTTTTAAAATATATATAATGATAATATTTTTTAAAATAAACTAAACAAGAATTGAAGAATTAGTTTCGTTCACTAAATTTACTGCGTGCTACAAATGGTATAAATCTAAACATATTTAGCCGTTAATCATAAAATAAATTTGAAAATTAAAAAAAATAAATAAATAAATAAATAAATTACAAAACTATTTTCTAATATCAAAAAAGTAATGAAATAAATATTGTTTGAATAAAATAAGATAACAGCAGTATATATAAAAAATATATTAAATAAATATTCGAAAAAAATAAATAAATGGCGCTTTATCGGTTGGTTCAAATGTAAGAAAAGTAAAAATTAAAAATTAAATATTCAGAGAAAAAAATACATGAATAAATAAATAAATAAATAAATTTAATAAGTAATTAAAATCATTAAAAAAATACTAAAAAAATAATTCAGTTATGGTTTTAGTTACTTTTTTTACATTTGCTGCGGGTATTAATATTTACTGCGTTATAAGCAATATTGACATTCACACGTTTTTCGAGATTTAAACACCTAATATTTGATAAAGAGGTCTTCATCGAAATATATTATGGAACTCGGTCACACAGACTACATCAGTGTTTAAGCCTTGCCTAATCAGGTAAGATTTGATATATATATATATAAAAATTATTAAAAAAGTTGTTTTTTTAAATATAGAATCAAATTCACTTGTTTTTGTCTTGCCTCTCATTTCTTTTCCATTTCTTGCATTGTGATAGCCTTCTGATACTCATCTATATACGTATTACACACAATGCTTCTAAGCAATCTACCTCCCATTATATATATATATATATATATATTTATCATATATATGTATATATATATTTATCATATATATATATATATATTTATCATATATATATATATATGATATATATATATATATCATATATATACATATGTATATGTATTTATATTTATCATATATATATATCATCATTTTCTTCAACATTCATTTTTATTCTCCAACAAGTACGGACGTCCACCCAGTAGTGGCCATTATTTTATTTTATTTTTCCTCCCAATATGTCTACCCTACATGTATCTGTAATTGCATGACATTTTTTCTCTATATTATCATCCTGATGAAGTCTTATAAATAAAGACGAAACGTTGATGTACACATAAAAAACATCCATTTTTTTTGGTTTTCCTTTTTCATTTTCCCATCACGTCGGATTACCTTCATCCTTCTCTTCCCATATCATATATATATACACATGTATATGTTTATCATATGTATATCATGTATATATAATATATATATATAATATATATATATAATATATATATATAATATATATATATAATATATATATTTATATATATATATATATATATGATATTTCCACTTTAGATACTACGCTCGAATAGAGATTGATCAGCGTAGAAGACCCCAAAACTGCGAAGATCAACGTTGCCAATTTATTCACGCCTCAACCAATACAGTTCTACATGTAAGACAATACGTATGTCCGAATCAAAATGTGCACTTCAACACACGTTTTGGAAACACAAAGTCTTATATGTTGTTGTTTTTATCTCATATGTTGCTTTTTTTTCTTTTAGATGTATTTTTTACACTTTGTTTCAGTTGGGTCTTTGATGATTAGTTTCTGCGGCGTCCGTTTTATTCAAGTCCGCAGGGATTTATAGTTTGACCAAACAATCATCCATTCTTTTAAGCGAATTCTAAAAAAAGACTTTACGCATTGTTAAAGGGAAAACAGATTAAACAGAATCGTCAGACTTGGAAAAGTGACGCAAAAGGAGAATGTAGATCGATTTTGGAGATAAAAGCGGTGCAAAAAGCCAGATACGTATATATGCACACACACGCACACATACATACATGCAAAAATATATGCACACACACCCACACACACACACGTATATATGCACACACACACACATACACACCCATATATATATATATATATATATATATTTCTGTTTGATTATAAAATATATTTTCCGAATGTTAGTTCCACAAATTAGCGGTATTTCGATATATACACGCATATATATATATATATATATATATATATATATATATATATATATATATAGAGAGAGAGAGAGAGAGAGAGAAACATTTGAAGCATATATACATATATATATATTTATATATATATATATATATATATGAAGAAAAGTGGAGATAAAATGATCCGACTTAATGTAAAATAAAAAAGGAAAGCCAAAAACTATGTGATTTATGTAGTCATCAAGGTTTCGTCTTTATTGAAGACTTCTTCAGGATGAAGAAAGCAATGTAGAAAAATCATACAGAATATTAATTTGGACTTGTCAAAAAGTGTCCAGACTTCGGCATGGTTGCTGACGTGAACATGCAGAGAATAAAAAACATATTTTTTTTAGTAGCGTAATCAGCAGTGGCTTGTCTTCGTCAAAGGACGCGAAATAGTTATAATTTATGGCTTCGACTTGTTAGTCTATAGCTATTTTAGCTAGGAAGGTTGTCGGGGTCAGAATAGTCTTTCAATAAAGAGGAAACGTTGATGAATACATAAATCACATAGTTTTTGACATTCATTTTTTTCATTTCATATATATATATATATATATATATATATATATATATATATATACAAATTTGGCAAAGTTATGTTTTTTTATATTTTTTAAGCATCTTAAAATTTAAAACGTAAAGAAAGAGGCAAAGTTCATTCAGAAAACCATTTGTTAGATACGTATATTATTTTATTAAAATCAAAACAAATATTTTCATGTCTCTTTATAAATCTGAACTTTAATCTTAAATCTTTTTTTAAGTTCAGATTTAAAAAGATCCATTTTCACCGTTACTCCATACAACATCCGGACGCCAATCTTTCTTCACCGCCAGAAAGTATTTATACGTAGACATGAAAAAAAAGGTTAATAGTCTTTTGGTTGTTTAAAGCTCCGATGATAATCGTTATATCGAGTGAAATATTTGTAAACAAAAGTCAAAATGAAAATATTTGTTTGTATATTGATAAGTAATATACGCATCTAACAAGTAGTTTTATGAAGGCATTTTCTGTCTTTACGTTTGTATATATATATATATATATATATATATATATATATATATATATATATATATATATATATATATATATATATATATATACTTACGTTTTAAGGTATTATATAGAACTTTTTATTTGAAAGTTATCATTATTAATTAGACTGAATGATCGGAAAAAAGTAATTCTTGACGAGCAATCTTTGAATTCCGCTATACGTTTATTCTTAGGAGGAGAGCTATTATTATTGTTTTGTCTTGGAAGCCTGTATATTATAGAGAAGATTGTGAAGTGTTTTAAAGTGAATAATTTCGGTGTTTTAAAGTAATTTCCCTTGTATTAAAAAATGACATGGCGTAGAAGAATTACGTTGGAGGAGAAAAGTAATATAAAGCGAAAAAGAATTGCTACAGTCATTTTGGAAAAGGTATTTAAGAGAAGCAAGAATCTCGGTATAAATGTAATAATATTTGTAAGTATAAAAATAAAAGAATATGATCGTGAATCACACGTTAGGAGGTGTTGTAGGTAATGACTCGAAAACATGTGCATATAATATGTTCCTATTATGAATGAAGTTGCAAGGAAAAATCAACATCATATATATATATATATATATATATATATATTGTAGATATTTGTTTTCATCTTCATACGTATATGTTTCCTCTCTTACGGGAATCGGCGGTGTTGAGATGATTATTCATACCGGTCGAAGGACTCGAACCCCGGAACATATATGTATACACAATTACACACATGTATATGTATATATATATATATATATATATATATATATATATATATACTTACATTTCTGTTATTGCAATAAATTAATAATTTCTACTGATGTTAACATTTCATATTTAGTAGACTTTTGATAAGAATTGATGAATAATTACCTTACGCGAACTTATATATCAACTAGTTCATATTTTGTTCGTTTTTTAGCATGATTTTCGTTTTTTTGGTCCTGTCTGATTTTATTTAAATACGTTTATATTCCTTTCATATTTTTTATGATTTTGTTTTCTATTGCTTTGTTTTATTAAAGTATGTATTTTTCTTATTTAGTTTTGTTTTCTTTAGTTAAAAATATATATGAAATTCATTGATTTTATAAAAAAAATGTTTTCCAATTAAATAAATGAATCGAAACAGGAATTCAAATCAAAGAAGGCTATTAAAACAAAAGCTTATGACTAAAAAAAATAGCAGCAAAAATAAAATAGTGAATAAAACAAATTTGCTTCATCAGAGTAAACAGAATGTTTTTTTTTCAAAATAATTAGATTTGTGAATATTCTTTGGTTTCCTGACGAAAAGGAGGAAAAGGAGGATTGACATCAAATAAAAACATTGTGTATAAGATACTAGACTAAAATAAAACACTATTTAAAATTAATAATACATTACGTAGACGGACACATTAGCAATAGACCAAATGATCTAAAATCGTGCAATGTCACTCCCAGGCATTACCACAAAGAAATATGTTATCCGAATTCCTTTGTCGTATGACATGTTTCTCCGCAGATACACCACTATGATGATCGCGAGCCAAAAGAGAAAGAAGATACCACCGAAAGTTTTACCTTTTGAAAATACAATAGTAATCGTAAAAGTACATGTTGCTTCAGTTAAAAATGGTGTTAGTTAACCTGAATCGTTTCCTCATCTGTTTCGCAGCGTAGAATAAATCAAAAACTTTGTTGAAGTAAAATATTATTATTATTATTATTATTATTATTATTATTATTATTATTATTATTATTATTATTATCATGATTTATAATAATAAGTATATAAGTAGTAGTACTAGTAGTAGTAGTAGTAGTAGTAGTAGTAGTGTTGCATTATCTTATCATTTTTTTATCAATACTAATATACTTTACACTTATCAATTATTATACTTCGGACTGACGAAACCTCGAGGCCAACGCTTCTCGCAACATGACAATTACGAAAGTCGAAATAGCACGAAAAGTTCCACGGAATAATACGAAAGTTTTTCGGAAGCGCCGACCAAGGCTCGTCTCATAAAGTCAATTTAAAATGTTTACTATCTTTTACAGATGCATGAATAAATAAGAGTTTTTACTTTTCTCTGTTCGTCCTTTAAACTACATCAAACACTTTTCTTTTTAAACATTTCTTTCTAAATTACTATTTCATTTTAAGCATGTTACACTTGTTTTCTGTTTTAATTGTCACAGTTTATCAAATTAGGACCCGAAAATGTTATACACAAAGTTACCTTACATATTTTCTTCTTCGTCTACCAGTCGTCGTCGTACTGTGGATCGTGGTTCCATTACGTCTCTGGCCGTGATCGATTCTGGTGACCTTGGTTCTGTGGACAAACTTGATTTTCAGGCAGGAGACAAAACTCGGAGACAAGTTTTTTTTCAGAGAGAGATTCGATTATTTTATTCGATGTCTTGGTTGTGGAGGGGTTTCCATCCATTCGTCTCTTCCATTCGTTTCATTCATACTTTTCGTTGTGGGGTGCGACAGATGCACGGGGATATATGTCGGATCTCATTCAGACCATAGGACGAGCGGCTAGATCGTGGTCTGATCGCTCTCACTTCCAAAGCGTTCTCTTTTTAAAAACTCCAGTTTTCGAGAAAAACAAATGACGCAACGGACACTTGCCTCCGTTGGCCAATCAGATACGACATTCAAGAATCGTTCCACATCTGACCTTCTCCAACCCGATATTTTCGTGTCGGTGCCGACTTTGTCACTTTGTTATGGTTTGACAAAAATGATTCACTCATAAAAATCCCCTCTAGTGCATGTAAGCTTAACCCGCACGTATTGTCTCAACGGACCCCATCATAACTCATACTAGCTAACTTAATCGTTTCCAAAAATATGGGGCCCACCCATAATATAACAGTAGTAGTATTTACTCACTAGGGGTTCTCATACAGGTTATTGCAGTTAATCATTCACTTTCAATATGTTTTCTTAGGATTCTAGTACTTTCCGTTTTTATTTAGTGGAGGTCTCAATAGCACTGTTGCCACCAAAAATACACTGCTCACGATCGGGATTACTGTGAAGCTGATTTGTAGGGGCTTTTATTCATTTTAGTTAAGATCATCGCAAAAAAACATTCTCGCAACAACCGTTTATCATTAATCTCCCGATGCTACCGATCGTTGCTATTTCTGGAACCTTAATGAAAATATGCCTTCTTAGGATTCTAGTATTCTCCGTTTTTATTTAGTGGAGGTCTCAATAGCACTGTTGCCACCAAAAATACACTGCTCATGATCGGGATTACTGTGAAGTTGATGTGAGATGTTGTTATTAGTTTTTGCAATGTACATACATTTCTATTCAGCGTCTACATTCTGCTATTGTTCATTGAGTTATTGAAATACTTCAAACAGCCTGCGATCATTTTTGTGATACCTGCCGATGTTTTTACCATTAAGTTTTTAGAGCGGGGTTAAGCTACAGTATTCCCTTCATATATTTATCAAGTTACAGTATTTATTTGTATATGTATCAAGATAATGTTAGCTCCGTTTAGTTCGTCTGAATGTGCTCTATCTAGAATTAAAGTTTTGTGATTCT
Source organism: Sepiola atlantica (assembly GCA_963556195.1). Classification (NCBI taxonomy): domain Eukaryota; kingdom Metazoa; phylum Mollusca; class Cephalopoda; order Sepiida; family Sepiolidae; genus Sepiola; species Sepiola atlantica. Next base: position 96,189,426 of record OY744534.1, on the reverse strand, counting down.
AGTTGAATTTCATTTCAAATTAACTCTCGTTGCTTGAAGTAAAATAAACATTTTTCTTTACGACAAGAGTTTCTTGTCAATTTTATACGCAGGCATTTTCTTTCAGGTCGCAGATTAGTTTAACGTAACGGTTCTGTCTCTGGACAAAGATAGCACTTTCTGTGAAAATAGCTGAGAAAAAATTCCAAGACAGACACTTTTTCGAAGTTTAGACATGCGGCGACAATATCATAGTTTTGCGGATCCAAATTACCATAGTGTGTGCAAAACTCGTCGGAACCAATGCGAAGTTTGAAAATCCGGAATCGAAAACGGATCATATTTAGTACCGAGTTAAACAGAATACTACACTCATCATGATAATCGCACAAATAATTATCCATAAAAAGAACCTCGGATATTTCACTTCCCTCATTTTATTTTAACCTCATTTTATTCTCTAATTTTAAAGGAAAAATAAAGTGAAATGACATGACATTCTTCTTAACTGTCTGTCGTGTTTAAAATAATGGCATATGTTCTAAAATTTACCAATGAGCATTTTTAAAGTTAAAATTAAAACCTCAGAATCAAAATAACAAATTTAAAAGTGATTTCTTCAAATTAGCTCTGGTTGCTTGGTATTTATATATATAGTAGGCAGATCGCGTTGCTTCGAGCAGATGTCAGTAGCGAATATTTTTCTATATCCCAAATATCTATTACCGCAGGCATGTCCATGTTTTCTCGTGTTTATTATTTGATCAGTCTCATGAATTGTGCGTGTGTTTACTTCATTTCTTATATCAGTGTTCTCCCCCGTTTCACAGTTCTCCGTATTCTTCACTTCGATGATTCGTTTGACAGCAGTTAAAAGCCAAACTGTATTTTCTATTATTTAGTTATCTATTCCCTACCATTAAACCATTTACGCAATCTTCGAGACTTACAAGTCTTTTACCATTTTCTTTTTATATAATGTCGTCCACATCATTTTCGGATATTGTGGTTATTCTATACTCCTTATTATCCTGATTATGCTGCCGAAGTTTCCGTGTTTCTTTTTGTATTTAGTTTCTGACGGGTCCTAATAATTACACGCATATGAAATAATGTCTCAATCGATGGCATAAATAAAACAAAGAGCAAGAAAACTTCTGAAAATGGAAAATTAAAAAAAATTAAAAGTAAAAAAAAAACGTATAAATCGGTATCGAAAAGAAGAAAATAACATCCCATTATAAAAATACAGTGTAGGATTGTTTTCGGAATCCCTTTCAGACAGCGTGTTGTGTCCTAACATGCTATTTTCTTTCTCCCGTCCCCTAAATACTTCAAATGGTCAAGTCGGCAGTTTTTGCTCGCTAAATTTTACTTGACTGGACCGATATATATATATATATATATATATATATATATATATATATATATATATATATATATATATATATATATATATATATATGAAATGCTGGTGAATGTTTTAATCACATGGAAACGTCTTCTTAATAAATTCACCAATTTTATTTTGCATTGATCAATCATCCGCTTGAAGACAACCAATTATGGTCGAAAACCTTTGACTTCCTACACTCCATGGTTAATAGTACAAGATCTATCGGTCGACGAATAGAAAGATTGGATCACAAAAGGAATAAACAGAAGTTGGCACTCCTGTTCAACCAGATATGTATAAAAGAAGGAATGTTGCCTAATTATACAATATATATATATATATATATATATATATATATATATATATATATATATATATATATATATACGTACACATCGGTTTTTATTATAGTAGAGGATATCAATATTTATTAGTAATGTACTTAACTTCATGAGTTATTTTTTTTCAAATTAATACAATTTACTAATTGTATTAAATATAATTAAATTATTCAATCTGTTTCATTAATATGATAACACGTGTGGAGAGGTTTTTATTTAGTACTATTAACCTGTATTCGTGTAATATTATGATTAGATGTGTATAATTATCTCTATATGAGGCGTTGTCCGTCAGTCATCGAAATATATTGTTTTTGTCTGTAATGATACCAGATTCGGTTAGTTTGCCTATATTGCATAGACTATTTTAATAATACTTGTTTTTATTTATCTTTCAGAATAGAATGTTATAAATTCTCTGACTAATGGAACGGTATAAAGAACTTCACAAATTGATGTTCTTCCTAAACTGAAGTACAATCTGAATCTTGAATATCTAGTATTAACAGAGCTTAGGCTTTACTCAATATCATGGAGATCCTATGCGGCGGGTCTCATAACTAGTCTATATATAGCAGTCTCATTGTACCTGGAGAAATAGTGAGTTTCCTGTGTTTGTGCGTGTATTGTTTGGTTTCATTCTGTGCCTGTGGCCTTCTCATTGCAACTTGCTTGAAAGCAAACGGATACTGTTTGATGTATTTGTCTGACCGCTTTTATCGCAAGGAAGCAAAGTGTAGATGTCCACGTGCCAATCAGAAGCCGTTCGATTCCTACAGCCGCCAACATTAGAAGACAATCAAAGTACCAGGATGTCAGCAGGTGGCGTTTGCCTAAAGTATCTCGTCTGTTTCAGGAAATACCTCGAAACTGGATTCATTAAAACAAACAAAAAAAAACAAACGTCGAGCATTTGTATATACAGACGAAAATATTCAACACGGATTCGAACAAAAATAACATTCCCAGAACTTTTAACAAGAAATACTATTATAGTTACGCATCAAGAACGGCGTATCTTTTCTAACCCCTTTTCTCCATCTTTCGACCACCTTCTAATCATTTTTTGTTTTATTTTGGAATTAGGTGTATAACTTTCGGTATTTAATAAGCGCGCTATGTCATCTTTGCCAAGTCCATAATAAATGCTAACTTCTTTCTCTATTTTCTAAATAATATTCCCAGAACGTTTAGCGAGCAATACTATTATATTTACGCATCAAGAACGGCGTATCGTTTCTAACCCCTTTTCTCCATCTTTCGACCACCTTCTAATCATCTTTTGTTTTATTTTGGAATTAGCTGTATAACTTTCGGGATGTAATAAACGCGCTATGTCATCTTTGCAAAGTCCATAATGAATGCTAACTTCTTTCTCTATTTTATAAATGTTTAATCACATTCCATTTTTAGGGTGGGGTAAGCATTAGTGGGATGAAATATAGAGAAAGTGAATTGACATTATTTGAAATAAATCTCTAGTATTTAACTCCCTTCGAATCGAACTCAGTTTTTCTGAATAATCATTGAACTTCTTCCAAGCTCTGAACCTCTTACTAACATTTTGATTCGTATTTGTAATGTGTATAAGTTTACAGCTATGAATGAAATGAAATAAAACAAGATTTTAGATTGTCTTTGTGATAATGCCAAGAACAAACATTTACCAAACTATAATATTGCATCGCCTTTAATGAAAATAAAATATACTAAGCCATGGTACTCTGGGTAATAAAGTTTCTTAATAACAGTTCTGTAGTCCATCTCAAACAACAAGGGAAGAGTTCGTGAACAGAAAACATCAATATACAGGGAGTTCAACTTAATTCCATGAAAAATGCTAGTATACCGAAATCATATGCCCTTAATAGGGTTACACTTTTATTGTCATTAAGAGTATGACTAAATATCAACCAAACCATTATCACATCACTTCAGTATAACTCTCTATGCATGAGTGGATGAAGTGTGTGAGGTGCGCTGAAGAAAAATTCCTACCAGTAAAATACATAGCCCTGTTGTGCTCGCATACCCTTAATGACAATAAAAGTGTAAACATTTGGGAATTTCCTTGCTTTTGTACATTTAGTGTATATGAATTTTCATCTTAACCCTATTAAGGGCATATAATTTCAGTATACTGGCATTTTTCATGGAATGTCACTACATTTGTAAAGGCTATACCTCAATACAATGCCTTCTCATTACTGATATAGTTGGTAGTTTGACTAATCAAGATATATGGTAAACTGAAATTAAAATGCCATCAACTGGACACTAGAACCTCTATCTTTGCCAAAAATCAGCTGAATCCATCAAATAGTTGATGAGATACAGTGTGGCACATACGTACGTACGTACGCACGTACACACAGATAACATGATTTCATGATTGAACTTTCTGGATCTCTGGGTTGCCTTGGCTAATGATGCTAAAATTCTCCACAGTTATAGAACCTATCAAATAAACATTTTGTGTAAAGTTTTAACTAATTTGATTTATTGATTTTCGAGTTATGATTGATCAAATAAATGGGATTTCCAGCATAGGTCATTCGTGTAGTCTATTAAGGGATAGAGCGCTCTCGCGCCTCCCTTGATTAAGAGAAATTAAGATGTATATGTATCTAGAACGGGCACAGATAGACTAGTCGACGAACGTATTCGGAACTTTGCAGGAAAAGTAACAATTTCAGACGGTCGCGAGGCGCGAACCCGTTCACAGAGTAAGGGTAGAATCTGCAAGCAGTCGCCATATATCCATGTATATGTATATATATATAATGAATAAAATATTTCTACTGCTTGAATGCATTTTAGATTTGTAAGTTTTAAAGCGGTAAGGATACCAATAAATGCAAGGTTTTTTTTAAAATAAAATATTTATTTAAAATTCAAATTTTCGCTTCATAAAATAATCTTCATCAGGATGGTTCATATAGTATTTTTCTTTCTTTTTTAAGCGACATGTTGTCACTTTGTCCTCTGTTCTTATTGAAGTCTGTTCTGTAATATCTTATATATATATATATATATATATATATATATATATAACCACGGATCTTTGGTACAGTGGATGTGGTACTAAGTAAAATTCAGTTGTAAGTGATAGTCATCGGAAGGTTTAAGAGTTGATCATTGATGCGGATAACGCGAACAATTGCTTATCCTAGTCATGGCTGGAAGAACGAGAGCATGCAACTCCCGTTGATTAAATAAAGGGTTCCGTTCGAAATTCCGTCCGGATTCCCGAGTTCTACAGAAATATTACCGAGTTCAAAACTATACACTTGATAAAGGTCGGAGGTTACAGCGGCCGAAACGTTGTGAGAATAACACTGAAGACGAGAACAGTAGTCCGAATAATCTAAGTAAAGATATTATATAATGTAAACCCCTCGTTTCAAAATAGTCTGCATGGCAAAGCAAAACTATCCTATTTTGAATTTATCTTCTAAGCTCAACATCATTATTATGAATCACGTTCTCTCTCACTCCATCCCTCGCGTGTTTCAGATGTCTGACTCCCTGTGAAACATCAATCGAGGCGATATTCGCTCATCAGTTTTAGCGAAACATGTTCTTCTCCTATAGTCAATAGATTCCTCAAACGAGAAAAACCTTTATAAGAATTTTAATCATAAAATCAAATCAAAATCGATTGGAATCTCAGCATCTTTGAATACGTTTTCTTTTTTGATTCTCCAAAATATCTTCATAATTATTTCACTTTAAGATGCAATGAAGTTGCAATATTTCCGTTATTTTTTTTATTAATCTCTAAAATATTATGAAAATATCCATTAAATTTCCTGACGTTATATTTCATGTAAAATCATTAGAATGATGGTGACAAATACATACAAAAATAGGAGATTAAATAAAAATAAAAGTCCATTGAGAAATAAAAAACAAATTACACATTACATAATATATAAAATAAAGTTAGATGTTTCCCAATTTTCTTGACAAATAATACTAAATAATTATTAAACATGTGAAAATGTGGTGTGTGTGTGATTTGACAAGTAAAAAATAATTAGAATGTGAAATAAAAATAAAAGTTCATTGAGAAATGAAAAACAAATTACACATTACATAATATATAAAATAAAGTTAGATGTTTTCCCATTTTCTTGACAAATAATACAAAATAATTATTAAACATCTGAAAAAATGGTGTGTGTGTGATTTGACAAGTAAAAAATAATTAGAATGTGAAATAAAAATAAAAGTCCATTGAGAAATGAAAAACAAATTACACATTACATAATATATAAAATAAAGTTAGATGTTTCCTAATTTTCTTGACAAGTAATACTAAATAATTTTGAAACATGTGAAAATGTGGTGTGTGTGTGATTTGACAAGTAAACAATAATTAGAATGTGAAATCAAAATAAAGGTCCATTGAGAAATGAAAAAAAAATTACACATCATTACATAATATATAAAATAAAGTTAGATTTGTTCCCATTTTCTTTGACAAGTAATACTAAATAATTTTGAAACATGTGAAAATGTGGTGTGTGTGTGATTTGACAAGAAAAAAATAATTACAATGTGAAATAAAAATAAAAGTCCATTGAGAAATGAAAAACAAATTGCACATTACATAATATATAAAATAAAGTTAGATGTTTCCCAATTTTCTTGACAAGTAATACTAAATAATTTTGAAACATGTGAAAATGTGGTGTGTGTGATTTGACAAGTAAACAATAATTAGAATGTGAAATCAAAATAAAGGTCCATTGAGAAATGAATAACAAATTACACATCATTACATAATATATAAAATAAAGTTAGATGTGTTCCCATTTTCTTGACAAGTAATACTAACTAATTTTGAAACATGTGAAAATGTGTGTAGGGAACATGAACATGAAGAGGGCTTACTTGCGAAACGACTTAGGGTTTGCTTGTCCTGTGCGCTGCGAGTGAAAGAAAGAAAGAAAGAAATCCAAAATGGCGTCCCTGAATGTTTATTACATACAGTTCACGCAAAATCTCGCAAAGTCTCGTTGCACGTATGGAAATTAGGTGTTACTCGATATTATAAAAAGCGAGTCTAGTACCGTCTCAGAGAAACGGAGTGTGTGAAGCGAGTGCACGTGTCGAGCAGTGAGAGCTGCTTTGGAGGTTAAAAGTGACTTGCGACCTTCGTAATTACTACAATGTGGTGTGTGTGTGATTTGACAAGTAAACAATAATTAGAATATGAAATCAAAATAAAGGTCCATTGAGAAATGAAAAACAAATTACACATCACATAATATATAAAATAAAGTTAGATGTGTTCCCATTTTCTTGACAAGTAATACTTAATAATTTTGAAACATGTGAAAATGTGGTGTGTGTGTGATTTGACAAGTAAACAATAATTAGAATGTGAAATCAAAATAAAGGTCCATTGAGAAATGAAAAACAAATTACACATTACATAATATATAAAATAAAGTTAGATGTGTTCCCATTTTCTTGTCAAGTAATACTAAATAATTTTGAAACATGTGAAAATGTGGTGTGTGTGTGATTTGACAAGTAAACAATAATTAGAATATGAAATCAAAATAAAAGTCCATTGAGAAATGAAAAACAAATTACACATTACATAATATATAAAATAAAGTTAGATGTGTTCCCATTTTCTTGTCAAGTAATACTAAATAATTTTGAAACATGTGAAAATGTGGTGTGTGTGATTTGACAAGTAAACAATAATTAGAATGTGAAATCAAAATAAAGGTCCATTGAGAAATGAAAAACAAATTACACATCACTACATAATATATAAAATAAAGTTAGATGTGTTCCCATTTTCTTGACAAGTAATACTAAATAATTTTGAAACATGTGAAAAGATGGTGTGTGTGTGATTTGACAAGTAAAAAATAATTAGAATGTGAAATAAAAGTCCATTGAGAAATGAAAAACAAATTACACATTACATAATATATAAAATAAAGTTAGATGTTTCCCAATTTTCTTGACAAGTAATACTAAATAATTTTGAAACATGTTAAAATGTGCTGTGTGTGTGATTTACTCATATTACTCGGACTATTTTCACAAAAAATAGTTAATTTTTATCGAATTCAACGATTTTTGTAATTTATGCTCTCTGGAGTTTAGCTTTGTAAAACCCGACTATAATTGAACTCCGCTTTGCTTGAAGTATAATAACAGTGTGTCGTCACTTTTATACGCAGGCATTTTCTTTCAATTCGCAGATTCGTTTTTGTCGGATATGGTTTATGTAACGGTGGCGTCCTTCGACAAAGACAGCAATTCTTCGCATTATCGGCATCAATGATTACATCTGAAAAACTTCCGATGACTATCACTTAGAACTGAATTTTACTTTGTACTGCATCCACTGTACCAAATACCCGTGATTACATATATATATATTTTATTCATAATATATATATATATATATATACGTGGATATATGGCGACTGTTTTCGGATTCTACGCTGGCTCTGTGAACCGGGTCCGCGCCTCCCGACCGTCTGAAAGTGTTACTTTTCCTGCACTGATGAGAGCAATAAGCTTGAAACACTAGCGTCTGTAGGTATTAATAATTTGACAATAGCTGAGAAGAAATTCCAATAAGACAGACACTTTTTCGACGGCGACGACAATATCACAGTTTTGCGGATCTAAATCAACATAGTGGCCGCAAAACTATTGACGATACAACTCATCGGAACCAATGCGAAGTTTGAAAACCCGAACTTAAAACCGGATCCTATTTAGTACCGAGTTACACGAAATACTACACTGATCAGGATAATCGCACAAATAATTATCCACCATTCACTTGCCTCATGAGAGAGACTTTTTTTTATTTTGATCTCAATTTATTCTGTAATTTTAAAAGAAAAAATAAAGTGAAATAATATGACATTCTTCTTAACTGGCCGTCGTGTTTAAAATAATGGTATATGTTCTAAAGTTGCCAATGAGCATTTTTAAAAGTTAAAGTTTAAACCTCAAAATCAAAATCAAAAATTTTAAAAGTGATTTCTTAAAATTAGCTCTGGTTGCTTGGTATTTATATATATATATATATATATATACATATATATATATATATATAGTAAACTTTGATCGCGTTGCTTCGAGCAGATGTCAGTAGCGAATATTTTTCTATATCCAAAACATCTATTGGCGCAGACATGTCCATGCTTTCTCGTGTGTATTTTTTGGTCAGTCTCATGAATTGTGCGTGTATTTACTTCTTTTCTGTTCTCCCACGTTTCACTGTTCTCCGTATTCGAAATTGATTAGACCGTTTCCCTATGGAACTTTGATTTCCGTAATAAATTGGTCATAGTCTTAGAGAAAGTGTATTTCATAAAGTAAACGCCAAACATATGTATAAATGAAATAAATATATATGTAAGATTCGTTCCTAAATTTAGAAATAACAATCGCCTTTTATTCGGTGTGTAATGAACATGAAGGCATCTTCAGAAAATGCGGAAAATAGATTACTTTAAATAAGATTCATAATAAGGTTGCCGTTGTATCATAATTAGATGTTATGTATGACAAGTCCCAACGTATTTGTCGCCATTTCTTCATAGTTTACGCTCGTTTCTCTCCAGGAAGCGTGTCATCATATGATGAAATATGCCAGACCATGAACGACGACACCATAACTTAAAAGCAGATGCTAACTTCATTTTCGCGTCGTTGGTGTCGGTTAATTGGCCGCTATTGACATCAAACCATCGTCTGAAGCATTAGAGAGTGTCTCATTGTCTCATACGAGCGTTCCCATATAAATAATATTTCTGATAATAGAACAATAACAATCGCGATATATACCACACAATTAAGAAGAAAATGTTTTTTCCTGGTGATAACATTTCTTTCGACCTCAATTTACATTTATTCTTCTTTTACAGACATAACAATAGCAGAAAGACTAAGATTCGAAAACATAAGGGAGTCTAGCATAGCACACATAAGAAAAGTATGCCAAAAGGAAACCAATATAATTCTACCTTGTAATCAAACCAATCCCCTCCAAAAGACAACTTTCCCCCTTTACCGTGTCTAAGTTGTGATTCACTAAATTACTATTATTGTAGCCGTGTCAGGAGCAAAATCTCACACTACCGAGCGATTAAAAAGGTCAATGGCTGCTCTAAAAACCTAAATCAAATAAACAAGACACAATATATCAGGTTAAACTACATGATATGTGCAAATACAAGTCCTAAATAATAATAGTAAATTGACTTCTGGGTTAGATTTGACAATCATAAATCTATACACTAGGAAAATGTTGCGAAAACCAACCCTGCAAAGACGTAATTCATTTGTGAGGTCTGTAAAAGGGGAGAAAATCAAGTTTAAAGGAAAGGTTTTCACAAATGTAAGCTTTCAAATAAGGTCGTTACACTATAAACGTTTCCATTAAATAATACACAACATTAATTTGGAATCGATTGATAAAGAAATTTACGTTTATGTCAATTAATTATTTTTTGCGAACACGAAATCCTGGCAAAAGATGCAATAACAGATTTAAAATAAACCTTTTGTTCGGAAAGTTTATCTGGGGCTTCATCGGTTTAATAAGAGGACGGCAAAATTCTAGTTTTAAGAGGATATGCAGTCAGTGTGTAAGGAAATAGAATCATGTCATTCGTACCTTTACCACAAATAAACTCGGCTGGCAGACTATAAAGAACCGAAATATAATTGAAAATTGAGTACATTCGATAGACTTAACTGACCGTCTATATGAAAAAGAAGTCAATAAAGATCCGGATCTGCGCCTCGTACTCGGCAAGGCTAAATGCTGCACTGAAGAACTATTACCATCTTTTACCATACATAGAAGACATTTTTTTCGAGATGCAGGAATTCTTTTTCAAAAACCGACTTTAGTAGATGAAGAATGTTATTATTTGCTCTTCTATAAACACTCATTGTAGGTTGTAAAAATTCGAACATCTACATAAAAAAGGATTTAACCGTACGATTTCCTTCTGGAATCAAACAAATATTTCTATGTCCCTCATTTGTAATAAGTATATTCTTAGACTATTGTGTATAACCTATATAGTTTTGCTGAGTACGTCTTTTGGCTGCACTCTCAAATGTTAGTATCATAAAATTAAAAATGACAACAGGGTGTTATAGGTGTATAGGTAAAGGAGTTATCTAATCCTGTGTTGAAAAAGTAAACGGGAGTTATCTCCCCCTTAGTATGGTATAAAGCAAGCTGGAAAAGCGGCCATCTTGTGTTTGAGTAGTAAACAGTGACGGACGTTGAAAGGGACATCTTCCATACTCTACAATAGGCTGCGCGTAAAACAACATAGTGTTCCCTACTTAATCCAACGCAACGACGACTCTTCCTGTTAGTGTATGTATCTACTGTGTTTTATTATGATATCAGCGAACTTCGGTACATTTTATTATTTATAATTGAGTTTACAATTTCTGCTATAGAAAACGTTAAATTAAGCAATAAGTAATATAAGATAGTATTGGAGTATTTTCCAGGTGAATCTTATGCGTTCGCGTATTTGTGCGTAAATCTCATTGTGTGTTTACAGCAATATAACGTTGCTTAACAGATGCTTGTCCGATCAAAGAAATTAAGCAACGTACAATGCAATGATGACTTCCATAGGCATACACTTAAGCAACGTACAATGCAATGATGACTTCCATAGGCATACACTTAAGCAACGTACAATGCAATGATGACTTCCATAGGCATACACTTAAGCAACGTACAATGCAATGATGACTTCCATAGGCATACACTTAAGCTACGTACAATGCAATGATGACTTCCATAGGCATACACTTAAGCAACGTACAATGCAATGATGACTTCCATAGGCATACACTTAAGCAACGTACAATGCAATGATGACTTCCATAGGCATACACTTAAGCAACGTACAATGCAATGATGACTTCCATAGGCATACACTTAAGCAACGTACAATGCAATGATGACTTCCATAGGCATACACTTAAGCAACGTACAATGCAATGATGACTTCCATAGGCATATACTTAAGCAACGTACAATGCAATGATGACTTCCATAGGCATACACTTAAGCAACGTACAATGCAATGATGACTTCCATAGGCATACACTTAAGCAACGTACAATGCAATGATGACTTCCATAGGCATACACTTAAGCAACGTACAATGCAATGATGACTTCCATAGGCATACACTTAAGCAACGTACAATGCAATGATGACTTCCATAGGCATACACTTAAGCAACGTACAATGCAATGATGACTTCCATAGGCATACACTTAAGCAACGTACAATGCAATGATGACTTCCATAGGCATACACTTAAGCAACGTACAATGCAATGATGACTTCCATAGGCATACACTTAAGCAACGTACAATGCAATGATGACTTCCATAGGCATACACTTAAGCAACGTACAATGCAATGATGACTTCCATAGGCATACACTTAAGCAACGTACAATGCAATGATGACTTCCATAGGCATACACTTAATCAACGTACAATGCAATGATGACTTCCATAGGCATACACTTAAGCAACGTACAATGCAATGATGACTTCCATAGGCATACACTTAAGCAACGTACAATGCAATGATGACTTCCATAGGCATACACTTAAGCAACGTACAATGCAATGATGCCTTCCATAGGCATACACTTAAGCAACGTACAATGCAATGATGACTTCCATATGCATACACTTAAGCAACGTACAATGCAATGATGACTTCCATAGGCATACACTAAAGCAACGTACAATGCCATGATGACTTCCATAGGCATACACTTAAGCAACGTACAATGCAATGATGACTTCCATAGGCATACACTTAAGCAACGTACAATGTAATGATGACTTCCATAGGCATACACTTAAGCAACGTACAATGCCATGATGACTTCCATAGGCATACACTTAAGCAACGTACAATGCAATGATGACTTCCATAGGCATACACTTAAGCAACGTACAATGCAATGATGACTTCCATAGGCATACACTTAAGCAACGTACAATGCAATGATGACTTCCATAGGCATACACTTAAGCAACGTACAATGCAATGATGACTTCCATAGACATACACTTAAGCAACGCACAATGCAATGATGACTTCCATAGGCATACACTTAAGCAACGTACAATGCAATGATGACTTCCATAGGCATACACTTAAGCAACGTACAATGCAATGATGACTTCCATAGGCATACACTTAAGCAACGTACAATGCAATGATGACTTCCATAGGCATACACTTAAGCAACGTACAATGCAATGATGACTTCCATAGGCATACACTTAAGCAACGTACAATGCAATGATGACTTCCATAGGCATACACTTAAGCAACGTACAATGCAATGATGACTTCCATAGGCATACACTTAAGCAACGTACAATGCAATGATGACTTCCATAGGCATACACTTAAGCAACGTACAATGCAATGATGACTTCCATAGGCATACACTTAAGCAACGTACAATGCAATGATGACTTCCATAGGCATACACTTAAGCAACGTACAATGCAATGATGACTTCCATAGGCATACACTTAAGCAACGTACAATGCAATGATGCCTTCCATAGGCATACACTTAAGCAACGTACAATGCAATGATGACTTCCATATGCATACACTTAAGCAACGTACAATGCAATGATGACTTCCATAGGCATACACTTAAGCAACGTACAATGCCATGATGACTTCCATAGGCATACACTTAAGCAACGTACAATGCAATGATGACTTCCATAGGCATACACTTAAGCAACGTACAATGTAATGATGACTTCCATAGGCATACACTTAAGCAACGTACAATGCCATGATGACTTCCATAGGCATACACTTAAGCAACGTACAATGCAATGATGACTTCCATAGGCATACACTTAAGCAACGTACAATGCAATGATGACATCCATAGGCATACACTTAAGCAACGTACAATGCAATGATGCCTTCCATAGGCATACACTTGGTGCAGTAAAGTTGAAACAGACACACGGACTAGTCAGCTTAGTTCATTAGTGTTACGTAATTAATTGCCATGTGCGGTATAAACGAAACAATTCATTAGGTATCAGGATAAGGCTAAACACTCTAGGTCTATCTAACAATGAGCTACACTGATGTGTACTCGATACACGTGAGAAGTCGTCACCAAATTAGCATTATATTTAGTAATTAGTGTAACATCATAACATGAGATTTAATACCCGTGACAGCTACATGAAAAACACCCTTCTTATCGATTAGTTGTGTCTTCTTACTCTGATTGATCAGTATTGCCTCATCTATTCACTTTGCCTTTTTTCTTATGAATTAGTTCAAGTAGATTTGTCTTTTTTTCTTATCGATGTGTTTTCTTTATCGATTAGTTTTGTCTTCTAATCGATTATCGATTATCGACAGATTTTGTCTTTTTTCTCGATTAGTCCTTCCTTCTTCTTTGCAAACAATATGTTTTGTTTTTGTTTTCTTATCGATTAGTTTTGTCTTATTAGCGATTATTTCTATCTTCTTTTTCTTATCGGTTTCTTTTGTCTGCTTTTTAAATTTATTAAGTATTTTATCTTTTTTTATCTATTAGTTCTGGCTTTTGTTTCTCATCAATTAGTCCTGTCTTCTTAACATTTTTAGCGATTAATTTTTTTGCGATTATTTTTGTATCATTTTTAGCGATTAGTTTGTTATTTTCTTATTGATTAGTTCCGTCTTTTCTTCAATTTGTGTCATCCGATTTCCTCATCGACTAGTATAGTCTTCGTTTTCTGATCGCTTAGTAGAGTCTTCTGGTTCTTATTGCTTTATTCTTATTTATCGATATGTTTTTAATCGATATGTTTTGTTTCAATAGTTTCAAGTAGTGAATACGTATTAAATTGCAGTCAGCATGTTTATATTTTTTTATTAAAATAAAAACAAAATACAATAAATTATTGATGCAGATTATTTATCTAATAAAATAAGTATTAAATAATAAGTTTTAATTTGTCATACAATTTCATGTGTAAACAAGACTTTTGCTACATATATAAATTCAAGAGTGTACTAAATAAATTATTTTCCACATATATAAATTTAGGAAAGTACTAAATAAATTATTTTCCACATATATAAATTTAGGTAAGTACTAAATAAATTATTGTCCACATATATAAATTTAGGTAAGTACTAAATAAATTATTTTCTACATATACAAATTCAAGAGAGTACTAAATAAATTATTTTCCACATATATAAATTAAGGAAAGTACTAAATAAAGTATTTTCCACATATATAAATTTAGGAAAGTACTAAATAAATTATTTTCCACATATATAAATTTAGGAAAGTACTAAATAAATTATTGTCCACATATATAACTTAAAGAGAGTACTAAATGAAGTATTTTTCTACATATATAACTTAAAGAGAGTACTAAATAAAGTATTTTCCACATATATAACTTAAAGAGAGTACTAAATAAATTATTTTCCACATATATAAATTAAAGAGATTACTAAATAAAGTATTTTCTACAGATATAAATGCAAGAGAGTACTAAATAAACTAAATAGGTTTACGTTGTAAAGTATTACTGGATATTTAAATTAAAAAATATATCTATATTAAATTCGATTAAAATTAAACTAATTCAGTCAATAGTGGATTGAAAGTCACATGATATTTGTAAATGAAATATATTTTAATCTCGGCTGTCTTAAAAAATGTAGGTGATAGTGGGTAATTGCAAACCGATGAATTACAATATAAAGTCAATTTTTGTGAAGGCTTTTTGAAATCAAATCCGATATTTTGACATGTATCAGCTTATTGTACGATATTCGAGTTGTTGAAGAGGGCTGTATAATATGCTTGTAAACACGTATTCACTATTTCCAATAATAATTGTCAATTTGATTCTACTGCTGTTATGCTTTCATGTATAGAAATATATCTAGTATATATAGTTATTTTAGCGTATGTAGATTTCTTTAGAGATCACAATTGATAAAGTTATTTATTCTACAATTTTTCAAACACTTTATAATTAGTTAGCCACAGGTGACCAGAGAAAGTCTTATTCTCGTAACAAGTTGTACAATGTATATGGAAACATCAAACCGGAATGTATATAAATTCAAGAGAGTACTAAATAAAGTTCGTTCTACAGATATAAATTCAAGAGAGTATTAAATAAACTATTTTCTACAGATATAAATTCAAGAGAGTACTAAATAAACTATTTTCTACAGATATAAATTCAAGAGAGTATTAAATAAACAATTTTCTACAGATATAAATTCAAGAGAGTATTAAATAAACTATTTTCTACAGATATAAATTCAAGAAAGTACTAAATAAACTATTTTCTACAGATATAAATTCAAAAGAGTACTAAATAAACTATTTTCTACAGATATAAATTCAAGAGAGTATTAAATAAAATATTTACTACAGATATAAATTCAAGAGAGTATAAAACAAACTATTTTCTACAGATATAAATTCAAGAGAGTATTAAATAAACTATTTTCTACAGATATAAATTCGAGAAAGTACTAAATAAACTATTTTCTACAGATATAAATTCAAGAGAGTACTAAATAAACTATTTTCTACAGATATAAATTCAAGAGAGTATTAAATAAACTAATTTCTACAGATATAAATTCAAGAAAGTACTAAATCAACTATTTTCTACGGATATAAATTAAAGAGAGTACTAAATAAACTATTTTCTACAGATATAAGTTCAAGAGAGTATTAAATAAACTATTTTCTACAGATATAAATTTAAAAGAGTATTAAATAAACTATTTTCTACAGATATAAATTCAAGAGAGTATTAAATAAACTATTTTCTACAGATATAAATTTAGGTAAGTACTAAATAAATTATTTTCTACATATACAAATTCAAGAGAGTACTAAATAAAGTATTTTCCACATGTATAAATTTAGGAAAGTACTAAATAAATTATTTTCCACATATATAAATTAAGGAAAGTACTAAATAAAGTATTTTCTACATATATAACTTAAAGAGAGTACTCAATAAAGTATTTTCCACATATATAACTTAAAGAGAGTACTAAATGAAGTATTTTTCTACATATATAACTTAAAGAGAGTACTAAATAAAGTATTTTCAACATATATAAATTAAAAAAATTACTAAATAAAGTATTTTCTACAGATATAAATGCAAGAGAGTACTAAATAAACTAAATAGGTTTACGTTGTAAAGTATTACTGGATATTTAAATTAAAAAATATATCTATATTAAATTCGATTAAAATTAAACTAATTCAGTCAATAGTGGATTGAAAGTCACATGATATTTGTAAATAAAATATATTTTAATCTCGGCTGTCTTAAAAAATGTAGGTGATAGTGGGTAATTGCAAACCGATGAATTACAATATAAAGTCAATTTTTGTGAAGGCTTTTTGAAATCAAATCAGATAATTTGACATGTATCAGCTTATTGTACGATATTCGAGTTGTTGAAGACGGCTGTATAATATGCTTGTAAACACGTATTCACTATTTCCAATAATAATTGTCAATTTGATTCTACTGCTGTTATGCTTTCATGTATAGAAATATATCTAGTATATATAGTTATTTTAGCGTATGTAGATTTCTTTAGAGATCACAATTGATAAAGTTATTTATTCTACAATTTTTCAAACACTTTATAATTAGTTAGTTCCAGGTGACCAGAGAAAGTCTTATTCTCGTAACAAGTTGTACAATGTATATGGAAACATCAAACCGGAATGTATATAAATTCAAGAGAGTACTAAATAAAGTTCGTTCTACAGATATAAATTCAAGAGAGTATTAAATAAACTATTTTCTACAGATATAAATTCAAGAGAGTACTAAATAAACTATTTTCTACAGATATAAATTCAAGAAGGTATTAAATAAACAATTTTCCACAGATATAAATTCAAGAGAGTATTAAATAAACTAATTTCTACAGATATAAATTCAAGAAAGTACTAAATAAACTATTTTCTACAGATATAAATTCAAGAGAGTACTAAATAAACTATTTTCTACAGATATAAATTCAAGAGAGTATTAAATAAACTATTTTCTACAGATATAAATTCAAGAGAGTATTAAATACACTATTTTCTACAGATATAAATTCAGGAGAGTATTAAATTAACTATTTTCTACAGATATGAATTCAAGAAAGTACTAAATAAACTATTTTCTACAGATATAAATTCAAGAGAGTACTAAATAAACTATTTTCTACAGACATAAATTCAAGAGAGTATTAAATAAACTATTTTCTACAGATATAAATTCAAGAAAGTACTAAATAAACTATTTTCTACAGATATAAATTCAGGAGAGTACTAAATAAACTATTTTCTACAGATATAAATTCAAGATAGTATTAAATAAACTATTTTCTACAGATATAAATTTAAGAGAGTATTAAATAAACTATTTTCTACAGATATAAATTCAAGGGAGTATTAAATAAACTATTTTCTACTAATATAAATTCAAGAAAGTACTAAATAAACTATTTTCTACAGATATAAATTCAAGAGAGTATTAAATAAACTATTTTCTACAGATATAAATTCAAGAGAGTATTAAATAAACTATTTTCTACAGATATAAATTCAAGAGAGTATTAAATAAACAATTTCTACAGATATTAATTCAAGAAAGTACTAAATAAACTATTTTCTACAGATATAAATTCAAGAGAGTACTAAATAAACTATTTTCTACAGATATAAATTTAAGAAAGTACTAAATAAACTATTTTCTACAGATATAAATTCAAGTGTGCACTAAATAAACTATTTTCTACAGATATAAATTCAAGAGAGTATAAAATAAACTATTTTCTACAGATATAAATTCAAGAAAGTACTAAATAAACCATTTTTCTACAGATATAAATTCAAGAGAGTACTAAATAAACTATTTTCTACAGATATAAATTCAAGAAAGTACTAAATGAACTATTTTCTACAGATATAAATTCAGGAGAGTACTAAATAAACTATATTCTACAGATATAAATTCAAGAGAGTATTAAATAAACTATTTTCTACAGATATAAATTCAAGAAAGTACTAAATAAACTATTTTCTACAGATATAAATTCAAGAGAGTACTAAATAAACTATTTTCTACAGATATAAATTCAAGAAAGTACTAAATAAACAATTTTCTACTGATATAAATTAAAGAGAGTATTAAATAAACTATTTTCTACAGATATAAATTCAAGAGAGTATTAAATAAACTATTTTCTACAGATATAAATTCAAGAGAGTACTAAATAAACTATTTTCTACAGATATAAATTCAAGAGAGTATTAAATCAACTATTTTCTACAGATATAAATTCAAGAAAGTACTAAATAAACTATTTTCTACAGATATAAATTCAAGAGAGTACTAAATAAACTATTTTCTACAGATATAAATTCAAGAAAGTACTAAATAAACTATTTTCTACAGATATAAATTCAAGAGAGTATTAAATAAACTATTTTCTACAGATATAAATTCAAGAGAGTATTAAATAAACTATTTTCTACAGATATAAATTCAAGAGAGTACTAAATAAACTATTTTCTACAGATATAAATTCAAGAAAGTACTAAATAAACTAGTTTCTACAGATATAAATTCAAGAGAGTATTAAATAAACTATTTTCTACAGATATAAATTCAAGAGAGTACTAAATAAACTATTTTCTACAGATATAAATTCAAGAGTGTATTAAATAAACTATTTCCTACAGATATAAATTCAAGAGAGTACTAAATAAACTATTTTCTACAGATATAAATTCAAGAGAGTATTAAATAAACTATTTTCTACAGATATAAATTACAGAGAGTACTACATAAACTATTTTCTACAGATATAAATTCAAGAAAGTATTAAATAAACTATTTTCTACAGATATAAATTCAAGAGAGTACTAAATAAACTATTTTCTACAGATATAAATTCAAGAGAGTATTAAATAAACTATTTTCTACAGATATAAATTTAAGAGAGTATTAAATAAACTATTTTCTACAGATATAAATTCAAGAGAGTATTAAATAAACTATTTTCTACTAATATAAATTCAAGAAAGTACTAAATAAACTATTTTCTACAGATATAAATTCAAGAGAGTATTAAATAAACTATTTTCTACAGATATAAATTCAAGAGAGTATTAAATAAACTATTTTCTACAGATATAAATTCAAGAGAGTATTAAATAAACTATTTCTACAGATATTAATTCAAGAAAGTACTAAATAAACTATTTTCTACAGATATAAATTCAAGAGAGTACTAAATAAACTATTTTCTACAGATATAAATTTAAGTAAGTACTAAATAAACTATTTTCTACAGATATAAATTCAAGTGTGTACTAAATAAACTATTTTCTACAGATATAAATTCAAGAGAGTATAAAATAAACTATTTTCTACAGATATAAATTCAAGAAAGTACTAAATAAACTATTTTTCTACAGATATAAATTCAAGAGAGTACTTAATAAACTATTTTCTACAGATATAAATTCAAGAAAGTACTAAATAAACTATTTTCTACAGATATAAATTCAGGAGAGTACTAAATAAACTATATTCTACAGATATAAATTCAAGAGAGTATTAAATAAACTATTTTCTACAGATATAAATTCAAGAAAGTACTAAATAAACTATTTTCTACAGATATAAATTCAAGAAAGTACTAAATAAACTATTTTCTACAGATATAAATTCAAGAGAGTATTAAATAAACTATTTTCTACAGATATAAATTCAAGAGAGTACTAAATAAACTATTTTCTACAGATATAAATTCAAGAGTGTATTAAATAAACTATTTCCTACAGATATAAATTCAAGAGAGTACTAAATAAACTATTTTCTACAGATATAAATTCAAGAGAGTACTAAATAAACTATTTTCTACAGATATAAATTCAAGAGAGTATTAAATAAACTATTTTCTACAGATATAAATTCAAGAGAGTATTAAATAAACTATTTTCTACAGATATAAATTCAAGAAAGTACTAAATAAACTATTTTCTACAGATATAAATTCAAGAAAGTATTAAATAAACTATTTTCTACAGATATAAATTAAAGAGAGTACTAAATAAACTATTTTCTACAGATATAAATTCAAGAAAGTATTAAATAAACTATTTTCTACAGATATAAATTCCAGAGAGTACTAAATAAACAATTTTCTACAGATATAAATTTAAGAAAGTATTAAATTAACTATTTTCTACAGATATAAATTCAAGAGAGTACTAAATAAACTATTTTCTACAGATATAAATTCAAGAGAGTATTAAATAAACTATTTTCTACAGATATAAATTCAAGAGAGTATTAAATAAACTATTTTCTACAGATATAAATTCAAGAGAGTACTAAATAAACTATTTTCTACAGATATAAATTCAAGAAAGTATTAAATAAACTATTTTCTACAGATATAAATTTAAGAAAGTATTAAATAAACTATTTTCTAAAGATATAAATTAAAGAGATTACTAAATAAACTATTTTCTACAGATATAAATTCAAGAGAGTATTAAATAAACTATTTTCTACAGATATAAATTCAAGAGAGTATTAAATAAACTATTTTCTACAGATATAAATTCAAGAGAGTATTAAATAAACTATTTTCTACAGATATAAATTCAAGAGAGTACTAAATAAACTATTTTCTACAGATATAAGTTCTAGAGAGTACTAAATAAACTATTTTCTACAGATATAAATTCAAGAAAGTACTAAATAAACTATTTTCTACAGATATAAATTCAAGAGAGTACTAAATAAACTATTTTCTACAGATATAAATTCAAGAAAGTACTAAATCAACTATTTTCTACAGATATAAATTCAAGAAAGTACTAAATAAACTATTTTCTACAGATATAAATTCAAGAGAGTACTAAATAAACTATTTTCTCGATATATAAATTCAAGAAAGTACTAAATAAACTATTTTCTACAGATATAAATTCAAGAGAGTATTAAATAAACTATTTTCTACAGATATAAATTCAAGAGAGTACTAAATAAACTATTTTCTACAGATATAAATTCAAGAGAGTATTAAATAAACTATTTTCTACAGATATAAATTCAAGAGAGTATTAAATAAACTATTTTCTACAGATATAAATTCAAGAGAGTACTAAATAAACTATTTTCTACAGATATAAATTCAAGAGAGTACTAAATAAACTATTTTCTACAGATATAAATTCAAGAGAGTACTAAATAAACTATTTTCTACAGATATAAGTTCAAGAGAGTACTAAATAAACTATTTTCTACAGATATAAATTCAAGAGAGTACTAAATAAACTATTTTCTACAGATATAAATTACAGAGAGTACTAAATAAACTATTTTCTACAGATATAAATTAAAGAGAGTACTAAATAAACTATTTTCTACAGATATAAATTCAAGAGAGTACTAAATAAACTATTTTCTACAGATATAAGTTCAAGAGAGTACTAAATAAACTATTTTCTACAGATATAAATTCAAGAGAGTACTAAATAAACTATTTTCTACAGATATAAATTCAAGAAAGTACTAAATAAACTATTTTCTACAGATATAAATGCAAGAGAGTACTAAATAAACTATTTTCTACAGATATAAGTTCAAGAGAGTACTAAATAAACTATTTTCTACAGATATAAATTCAAGAGAGTACTAAATAAACTATTTTCTACAGATATAAATTCAAGAGAGAACTAAATAAACAATTTTCTACAGATATAAATTCAAGAGAGTACTAAATAAACTATTTTCTACAGATATAAATTCAAGAGAGTACTAAATAAACAATTTTCTACAGATATAAATTCAAGAGAGTACTAAATAAACTATTTTCTACAGATATAAGTTCAAGAGAGTACTAAATAAACTATTTTCTACAGATATAAATTCAAGAGAGTACTAAATAAACTATTTTCTACAGATATAAATTCAAGAGAGTACTAAATAAACTATTTTCTACAGATATAAATTCAAGAGAGTACTAAATAAACTATTTTCTACAGATATAAATTCAAGAGAGTACTAAATAAACTATTTTCTACAGATATAAATTCAAGAGAGTACTAAATAAACTATTTTCTACAGATATAAATTCAAGAGAGTACTAAATCAACTATTTTCTACAGATATAAATTCAAGAGAGTATTAAATAAACTATTTTCTACAGATATAAATTCAAGAAAGTACTAAATAAACTATTTTCTACAGATATAAATTCAAGAGAGTACTAAATAAACTATTTTCTACAGATATAAATTCAAGAGAGTATTAAATAAACTATTTTCTACAGATATAAATTTAGGTAAGATCTAAATAAATTATTTTCTACATATACAAATTCAAGAGAGTACTAAATAAAGTATTTTCCACATATATAAATTTAGGAAAGTACTAAATAAATTATTTTCCACATATATAAATTAAGGAAAGTACTAAATAAAGTATTTTCTACATATATAACTTAAAGAGAGTACTAAATAAAGTATTTTCCACATATATAACTTAAAGAGAGTACTAAATAAAGTATTTTTCTACATATATAACTTAAAGAGAGTACTAAATAAAGTATTTTCAACATATATAAATTAAAGAGATTACTAAATAAAGTATTTTCTACAGATATAAGTTCAAGAGAGTACTAAATAAACTATTTTCTACAGATATAAATTCAAGAGAGTACTAAATAAACTATTTTCTACAGATATAAATTCAAGAGAGTACTAAATAAACTATTTTCTACAGATATAAATTACAAGAGAGTACTAGATCAACTATTTTCTACAGATATAAATTTAAAAGAGTAATAAATAAACTATTTTCTACAGATATAAATTCAAGAAAGTACTAAATAAACTATTTTCTACAGATGTAAATTCAAGAGAGTACTAAATAAACTATTTTCTACAGATATAAATTCAAGAGAGTATTAAATAAACTATTTTCTACAGATATAAATTTAGGGAAGATCTAAATAAATTATTTTCTACATATACAAATTCAAGAGAGTACTAAATAAAGTATTTTCCACATATATAAATTTAGGAAAGTACTAAATAAATTATTTTCCACATATATAAATTAAGGAAAGTACTAAATAAAGTATTTTCTACATATATAACTTAAAGAGAGTACTAAATAAAGTATTTTCCACATATATAACTTAAAGAGAGTACTAAATCAAGTATTTTTCTACATATATAACTTAAAGAGAGTACTAAATAAAGTATTTTCCACATATATAACTTAAAGAGAGTACTAAATAAATTATTTTCCACATATATAAATTAAAGAGATTACTAAATAAAGTATTTTCTACAGATATAAATGCAAGAGAGTACTAAATAAACTAAATAGGTTTACGTTGTAAAGTATTACTGGATATTTAAATTAAAAAATATATCTATATTAAATTCGATTAAAATTAAACTAATTCAGTCAATAGTGGATTGAAAGTCACATGATATTTGTAAATAAAATATATTTTAATCTCGGCTGTCTTAAAAAATGTAGGTGATAGTGGGTAATTGCAAACCGATGAATTACAATATAAAGTCAATTTTTGTGAAGGCTTTTTGAAATCAAATCCGATAATTTGACATGTATCAGCTTATTGTACGATATTCGAGTTGTTGAAGACGGCTGTATAATATGCTTGTAAGCACGTATTCACTATTTCCAATAATAATTGTCAATTTGATTCTACTGCTGTTATGCTTTCATGTATAGAAATATATCTAGTATATATAGTTATTTTAGCGTATGTAGATTTCTTTAGAGATCACAATTGATAAAGTTATTTATTCAACAATTTTTCAAACACTTTATAATTAGTTAGTTCCAGGTGACCAGAGAAAGTCTTATTCTCGTAACAAGTTGTACAATGTTTATGGAAACATCAAACCGGAATGTATATAAATTACAGAGAGTACTAAATAAAGTTCGTTCTACAGATATAAATTCAAGAGAGTATTAAATAAACTATTTTCTACAGATATAAATTCAAGAGAGTACTAAATAAACTATTTTCTACAGATATAAATTCAAGAAGGTATTAAATAAACAATTTTTCACAGATATAAATTCAAGAGAGTATTAAATAAACTATTTTCTACAGATATAAATTCAAGAAAGTACTAAATAAACTATTTTCTACAGATATAAATTCAAGAGAGTACTAAATAAACTATTTTCTACAGATATAAATTCAAGAGAGTATTAAATAAACTATTTTCTACAGATATAAATTCAAGAGAGTATTAAATAAACTATTTTCTACAGATATAAATTCAAGAGAGTATTAAATAAACTATTTTCTACTAATATAAATTCAAGAAAGTACTAAATAAACTATTTTCTACAGATATAAATTCAAGAGAGTATTAAATAAACTATTTTCTACAGATATAAATTCAAGAGAGTATTAAATAAACAATTTCTACAGATATAAATTCAAGAAAGTACTAAATAAACTATTTTCTACAGATATAAATTCAAGAGAGTACTAAATAAACTATTTTCTACAGATATAAATTCAAGAGAGTATTAAATAAACTATTTTCTACAGATATAAATTCAAGAAAGTACTAAATAAACCATTTTCTACAGATATAAATTCAAGAGAGTACTAAATAAACTATTTTCTACAGATATAAATTCAAGAAAGTACTAAATAAACTATTTTCTACAGATATAAATTCAAGAGAGTACTAAATAAACTATATTCTACAGATATAAATTCAAGAGAGTATTAAATAAACTATTTTCTACAGATATAAATTCAAGAAAGTACTAAATAAACTATTTTCTACAGATATAAATTCAAGAGAGTACTAAATAAACTATTTTCTACAGATATAAATTCAAGAGAGTACTAAATGAACTATTTTCTACAGATATAAATTCAAGAGAGAACTAAATAAACCATTTTCTACAGATATAAATTCAAGAGAGTACTAAATAAACTATTTTCTACAGATATAAATTCAAGAGAGTACTAAATAAACTATTTTCTACAAATATAAATTTAAGAGAGTACTAAATAAACTATTTTCTACAGATATAAGTTCAAGAGAGTACTAAATAAACTATTTTCTACAGATATAAATTCAAGAGAGTACTAAATAAACTATTTTCTACAGATATAAATTCAAGAGAGTACTAAATAAACTATTTTCTATAGATATAAATTCAAGAGAGTACTAAACAAACTATTTTCTACAGATATAAATTCAAGAGAGTACTAAATAAACTATTTTCTACAGATATAAATTCAAGAGAGTACTAAATAAACTATTTTCTACAGATATAAATTCAAGAGAGTACTAAATCAACTATTTTCTACAGATATAAATTCAAGAGAGTATTGAATAAACTATTTTCTACAGATATAAATTCAAGAAAGTACTAAATAAACTATTTTCTACAGATATAAATTCAAGAGAGTACTAAATAAACTATTTTCTACAGATATAAATTCAAGAGAGTATTAAATAAACTATTTTCTACAGATATAAATTTAGGTAAGATCTAAATAAATTATTTTCTACATATACAAATTCAAGAGAGTACTAAATAAAGTATTTTCCACATATATAAATTCAGGAAAGTACTAAATAAATTATTTTCCACATATATAAATTAAGGAAAGTACTAAATAAAGTATTTTCTACATATATAACTTAAAGAGAGTACTAAATAAAGTATTTTCCACATATATAACTTAAAGAGAGTACTAAATAAAGTATTTTTCTACATATATAACTTAAAGAGAGTACTAAATAAAGTATTTTCAACATATATAAATGAAAGAGATTACTAAATAAAGTATTTTCTACAGATATAAGTTCAAGAGAGTACTAAATAAACTATTTTCTACAGATATAAATTCAAGAGAGTACTAAATAAACTATTTTCTACAGATATAAATTCAAGAGAGTACTAAATAAACTATTTTCTACAGATATAAATTCAAGAGAGTACTAGATCAACTATTTTCTACAGATATAAATTTAAAAGAGTAATAAATAAACTATTTTCTACAGATATAAATTCAAGAAAGTACTAAATAAACTATTTCCTACAGATGTAAATTCAAGAGAGTACTAAATAAACTATTTTCTACAGATATAAATTCAAGAGAGTATTAAATAAACTATTTTCTACAGATATAAATTTAGGTAAGATCTAAATAAATTATTTTCTACATATACAAATTCAAGAGAGTACTAAATAAAGTATTTTCCACATATATAAATTTAGGAAAGTACTAAATAAATTATTTTCCACATATATAAATTAAGGAAAGTACTAAATAAAGTATTTTCTACATATATAACTTAAAGAGAGTACTAAATAAAGTATTTTCCACATATATAACTTAAAGAGAGTACTAAATAAAGTATTTTTCTACATATATAACTTAAAGAGAGTACTAAATAAAGTATTTTCCACATATATAACTTAAAGAGAGTACTAAATAAATTATTTTCCACATATATAAATTAAAGAGATTACTAAATAAAGTATTTTCTACAGATATAAATGCAAGAGAGTACTAAATAAACTAAATAGGTTTACGTTGTAAAGTATTACTGGATATTTAAATTAAAAAATATATCTATATTAAATTCGATTAAAATTAAACTAATTCAGTCAATAGTGGATTGAAAGTCACATGATATTTGTAAATAAAATATATTTTAATCTCGGCTGTCTAAAAAAAGGTAGGTGATAGTGGGTAATTGCAAACCGATGAATTACAATATAAAGTCAATTTTTGTGAAGGCTTTTTGAAATCAAATCCGATAATTTGACATGTATCAGCTTATTGTACGATATTCGAGTTGTTGAAGACGGCTGTATAATATGCTTGTAAGCACGTATTCACTATTTCCAATAATAATTGTCAATTTGATTCTACTGCTGTTATGCTTTCATGTATAGAAATATATCTAGTATATATAGTTATTTTAGCGTATGTAGATTTCTTTAGAGATCACAATTGATAAAGTTATTTCTTCTACAATTTTTCAAACACTTTATAATTAGTTAGTTCCAGGTGACCAGAGAAAGTCTTATTCTCGTAACAAGTTGTACAATGTTTATGGAAACATCAAACCGGAATGTATATAAATTACAGAGAGTACTAAATAAAGTTCGTTCTACAGATATAAATTCAAGAGAGTATTAAATAAACCATTTTCTACAGATATAAATTCAAGAGAGTACTAAATAAACTATTTTCTACAGATATAAATTCAAGAAGGTATTAAATAAACAATTTTTCACAGATATAAATTCAAGAGAGTATTAAATAAACTATTTTCTACAGATATAAATTCAAGAAAGTACTAAATAAACTATTTTCTACAGATATAAATTCAAGAGAGTACTAAATAAACTATTTTCTACAGATATAAATTCAAGAGAGTATAAAATAAACTATTTTCTACAGATATAAATTCAAGAGAGTATTAAATAAACTATTTTCTACAGATATAAATTCAAGAGAGTATTAAATCAACTATTTTCTACTAATATAAATTCAAGAAAGTACTAAATAAACTATTTTCTACAGATATAAATTCAAGAGAGTATTAAATAAACTATTTTCTACAGATATAAATTCAAGAGAGTATTAAATAAACAATTTCTACAGATATTAATTCAAGAGAGTACTAAATAAACTATTTTCTACAGATATAAATTCAAGAAAGTACTAAATAAACTATTTTCTACAGATATAAATTCAAGAGAGTACTAAATAAACTATTTTCTACAGATATAAATTCAAGAGAGTATTAAATAAACTATTTTCTACAGATATAAATTCAAGAAAGTACTAAATAAACCATTTTTCTACAGATATAAATTCAAGAGAGTACTAAATAAACTATTTTCTACAGATATAAATTCAAGAAAGTACTAAATAAACTATTTTCTACAGATATAAATTCAAGAGAGTACTAAATAAACTATATTCTACAGATATAAATTCAAGAGAGTATTGAATAAACTATTTTCTACAGATATAAATTCAAGAAAGTACTAAATAAACTATTTTCTACAGATATAAATTCAAGAGAGTACTAAATAAACTATTTTCTACAGATATAAATTCAAGAAAGTACTAAATAAACTATTTTCTACAGATATAAATTCAAGAGAGTACTAAATAAACTATTTTCTACAGATATAAATTCAAGAAAGTACTAAATAAACTATTTTCTACAGATATAAATTCAAGAGAGTATTAAATAAACTATTTTCTACAGATATAAATTCAAGAGAGTATTAAATAAACTATTTTCTACAGATATAAATTCAAGAGAGTATTAAATAAACTATTTTCTACAGATATAAATTCAAGAAAGTACTAAATAAACTATTTTCTACAGATATAAATTCAAGAGAGTATTCAATAAACTATTTTCTACAGATATAAATTCAAGAGAGTACTAAATAAACTATTTTCTACAGATATAAATTCAACAGTGTATTAAATAAACTATTTCCTACAGATATGAATTCAAGAGAGTACTAAATAAACTATTTTCTACAGATATAAATTCAAGAGAGTATTAAATAAACTATTTTCTACAGATATAAATTCAAGAGAGTACTAAATAAACTATTTTCTACAGATATAAATTCAAGAGAGTATTAAATAAACTATTTTCTACAGATATAAATTTAAGAGAGTACTAAATAAACTATTATCTACAGATATAAATTCAAGAGAGTATTAAATAAACTATTTTCTACAGATATAAATTAAAGAGAGTATTAAATAAACTATTTTCCACGGATATAAATTCAAGAAAGTACTAAATAAACTATTTTCTACAGATATAAATTCAAGAAAGTATTAAATAAACTATTTTCTACAGATATAAATTCAAGAGAGTACTAAATAAACTATTTTCTACAGATATAAATTCAAGAAAGTATTAAATAAACTATTTTCTACAGATATAAATTCCAGAGAGTACTAAATAAACTATTTTCTACAGATATAAATTCAAGAAAGTATTAAATAAACTATTTTCTACAGATATAAATTCAAGAGAGTACTAAATAAACTATTTTCTACAGATATAAATTCAAGAGAGTATTAAATAAACTATTTTCTACAGGTATAAATTCAAGAGAGTATTAAATAAACTATTTTCTACAGATATAAATTCAAGAGAGTATTAAATAAACTATTTTCTACAGATATAAATTCAAGAAAGTATTAAATAAACTATTTTCTACAGATATAAATTTAAGAAAGTATTAAATAAACTATTTTCTACAGATATAAATTCAAGAGAGTACTAAATAAACAATTTTCTACAGATATAAATTCAAGAGAGTATTAAATAAACTATTTTCTACAGATATAAATTCAAGAGAGTATTAAATAAACTATTTTCTACAGATATAAATTCAAGAGAGTACTAAATAAAGTATTTTCTACAGATATTAGTTCAAGAGAGTACTAAATAAACT
The DNA here is from genome assembly GCA_963556195.1 of Sepiola atlantica. Lineage (NCBI taxonomy): Eukaryota > Metazoa > Mollusca > Cephalopoda > Sepiida > Sepiolidae > Sepiola > Sepiola atlantica. Next base: position 96,159,058 of record OY744534.1, on the reverse strand, counting down.
ATTTTCTACAGATATAAATTCAAGAAAGTACTAAATAAACTATTTTCTACAGATATAAATTCAAGAGAGTACTAAATAAACTATTTTCTACAGATATAAATTCAAGAAAGTACTAAATAAACTATTTTCTACAGATATAAATTCAAGAAAGTACTAAATAAACTATTTTCTACAGATATAAATTCAAGAGAGTACTAAATAAACTATTTTCTTGATATATAAATTCAAGAAAGTACTAAATAAACTATTTTCTACAGATATAAATTCAAGAGAGTATTAAATAAACTATTTTCTACAGATATAAATTCAAGAGAGTACTAAATAAACTATTTTCTACAGATATAAATTCAAGAGAGTATTAAATAAACTATTTTCTACAGATATAAATTCAAGAGAGTATTAAATAAACTATTTTCTACAGATATAAATTCAAGAGAGTATTAAATAAACTATTTTCTACTAATATAAATTCAAGAAAGTACTAAATAAACTATTTTCTACAGATATAAATTCAAGAGAGTATTAAATAAACTATTTTCTACAGATATAAATTCAAGAGAGTATTAAATAAACAATTTCTACAGATATTAATTCAAGAAAGTACTAAATAAACTATTTTCTATAGATATAAATTCAAGAGAGTACTAAATAAACTATTTTCTACAGATATAAATTCAAGAAAGTACTAAATAAACTATTTTCTACAGATATAAATTCAAGAGAGTACTAAATAAACTATTTTCTACAGATATAAATTCAAGAGAGTATTAAATAAACTATTTTCTACAGATATAAATTCAAGAAAGTACTAAATAAACCATTTTTCTACAGATATAAATTCAAGAGAGTACTAAATAAACTATTTTCTACAGATATAAATTCAAGAAAGTACTAAATAAACTATTTTCTACAGATATAAATTCAAGAGAGTACTAAATAAACTATATTCTACAGATATAAATTCAAGAGAGTATTAAATAAACTATTTTCTACAGATATAAATTCAAGAAAGTACTAAATAAACTATTTTCTACAGATATAAATTCAAGAGAGTACTAAATAAACTATTTTCTACAGATATAAATTCAAGAAAGTACTAAATAAACTATTTTCTACTGATATAAATTAAAGAGAGTATTAAATAAACTATTTTCTACAGATATAAATTCAAGAGAGTATTAAATAAAGTATTTTCTACAGATATAAATTCAAGAGAGTACTAAATAAACTATTTTCTACAGATATAAATTCAAGAGAGTATTAAATAAACTATTTTCTACAGATAAAAATTCAAGAAAGTACTAAATAAACTATTTTCTACAGATATAAATTCAAGAGAGTACTAAATAAACTATTTTCTACAGATATAAATTCAAGAAAGTACTAAATAAACTATTTTCTACAGATATAAATTCAAGAGAGTATTAAATAAACTATTTTCTACAGATATAAATTCAAGAGAGTATTAAATAAACTATTTTCTACAGATATAAATTCAAGAGAGTATTAAATAAACTATTTTCTGCAGATATAAATTCAAGAAAGTACTAAATAAACTATTTTCTACAGATATAAATTCAAGAGAGTATTCAATAAACTATTTTCTACATATATAAATTCAAGAGAGTACTAAATAAACTATTTTCGTACAGATATAAATTCAAGAGTGTATTAAATAAACTATTTCCTACAGATATAAATTCAAGAGAGTACTAAATAAACTATTTTCTACAGATATAAATTCAAGAGAGTATTAAATAAACTATTTTCTACATATATAAATTCAAGAGAGTACTAAATAAACTATTTTCTACAGATATAAATTCAAGAGAGTATTAAATAAACTATTTTCTACAGATATAAATTCAAGAGAGTACTAAATAAACTATTTTCTACAGATATAAATTCAAGAGAGTATTAAATAAACTATTTTCTACAGATATAAATTAAAGAGAGTATTAAATAAACTATTTTCCACGGATATAAATTCAAGAAAGTACTAAATAAACTATTTTCTACAGATATAAATTCAAGAAAGTATTAAATAAACTATTTTCTACAGATATAAATTCAAGAGAGTACTAAATAAACTATTTTCTACAGATATAAATTCAAGAAAGTATTAAATAAACTATTTTCTACAGATATAAATTCCAGAGAGTACTAAATAAACTATTTTCTACAGATATAAATTCAAGAAAGTATTAAATAAACTATTTTCTACAGATATAAATTCAAGAGAGTACTAAATAAACTATTTTCTACAGATATAAATTCAAGAGAGTATTAAATAAACTATTTTCTACAGGTATAAATTCAAGAGAGTATTAAATAAACTATTTTCTACAGATATAAATTCAAGAGAGTACTAAATAAACTATTTTCTACAGATATAAATTCAAGAGAGTATTAAATAAACTATTTTCTACAGATATAAATTCAAGAGAGTATTAAATAAACTATTTTCTACAGATATAAATTCAAGAGAGTACTAAATAAAGTATTTTCTACAGATATTAGTTCAAGAGAGTACTAAATAAACTATTTTCTACAGATATAAATTCAAGAGAGTACTAAATAAACTATTTTCTACAGATATAAATTCAAGAGAGTACTAAATAAACTATTTTCTACAGATATAAATTCAAGAAAGTACTAAATAAACTATTTTCTACAGATATAAATTCAAGAAAGTACTAAATAAACTATTTTCTACAGATATAAATTCAAGAGAGTACTAAATAAACTATTTTCTAGATATATAAATTCAAGAAAGTACTAAATAAACTATTTTCTACAGATATAAATTCAAGAGAGTATTAAATAAACTATTTTCTACAGATATAAATTCAAGAGAGTACTAAATAAACTATTTTCTACAGATATAAATTCAAGAGAGTATTAAATAAACTATTTTCTACAGATATAAATTCAAGAGAGTATTAAATAAACTATTTTCTACAGATATAAATTCAAGAGAGTACTAAATAAACTATTTTCTACAGATATAAATTCAAGAGAGTACTAAATAAACTATTTTCTACAGATATACATTCAAGAGAGTACTAAATAAACTATTTTCTACAGATATAAGTTCAAGAGAGTACTAAATAAACTATTTTCTACAGATATAAATTCAAGAGAGTACTAAATAAACTATTTTCTACAGATATAAATTCAAGAGAGTACTAAATAAACTATTTTCTACAGATATAAATTTAAGAGAGTACTAAATAAACTATTTTCTACAGATATAAATTCAAGAGAGTACTAAATAAACTATTTTCTACAGATATAAGTTCAAGAGAGTACTAAATAAACTATTTTCTACAGATATAAATTCAAGAGAGTACTAAATAAACTATTTTCTACAGATATTAATTCAAGAGAGTACTAAATAAACTATTTTCTACAGATATAAATTCAAGAGAGTACTAAATAAACTATTTTCTACAGATATTAGTTCAAGAGAGTACTAAATAAACTATTTTCTACAGATATAAATTCAAGAGAGTACTAAATAAACTATTTTCTACAGATATAAATTAAAGAGAGTACTAAATAAACTATTTTCTACAGATATAAATTCAAGAGAGTACTAAATAAACTATTTTCTACAGATATAAATTCAAGAGAGTACTAAATAAACTATTTTCTACAGATATAAATTCAAGAGAGTACTAAATAAACTATTTTCTACAGATATAAGTTCAAGAGAGTACTAAATAAACTATTTTCTACAGATATAAATTCAAGAGAGTACTAAATAAACTATTTTCTACAGATATAAATTCAAGAGAGTACTAAATAAACTATTTTCTACAGATATAAATTCAAGAGAGTACTAAATAAACTATTTTCTACAGATGTAAATTCAAGAGAGTACTAAATAAACTATTTTCTACAGATATAAATTCAAGAGAGTACTAAATAAACTATTTTCTACAGATATAAATTCAAGAGAGTACTAAATAAACTATTTTCTACAGATATAAGTTCAAGAGAGTACTAAATAAACTATTTTCTACAGATATAAATTCAAGAGAGTACTAAATAAACTATTTTCTACAGATATAAATTCAAGAGAGTACTAAATAAACTATTTTCTACAGATATAAGTTCAAGAGAGTACTAAATAAACTATTTTCTACAGATATAAATTCAAGAGAGTACTAAATAAACTATTTTCTACAGATATAAATTCAAGAGAGTACTAAATAAACTATTTTCTACAGATATAAGTTCAAGAGAGTACTAAATAAACTATTTTCTACAGATATAAATTCAAGAGAGTACTAAATAAACTATTTTCTACAGATATAAATTCAAGAGAGTACTAAATAAACTATTTTCTACAGATATAAATTCAAGAGAGTACTAAATAAACTATTTTCTACAGATATAAATTCAAGAGAGTACTAAATAAACTATTTTCTACAGATGTAAATTCAAGAGAGTACTAAATAAACTATTTTCTACAGATATAAATTCAAGAGAGTACTAAATAAACTATTTTCTACAGATATAAATTCAAGAGAGTACTAAATAAACTATTTTCTACAGATATAAATTCAAGAGAGTATTAAATAAACTATTTTCTACAGATATAAATTCAAGAGAGTACTAAATAAACTATTTTCTACAGATATAAGTTCAAGAGAGTACTAAATAAACTATTTTCTACAGATATAAATTCAAGAGAGTACTAAATAAACTATTTTCTACAGATATAAATTCAAGAGAGTACTAAATAAACTATTTTCTACAGATATAAGTTCAAGAGAGTACTAAATAAACTATTTTCTACAGATATAAATTCAAGAGAGTACTAAATAAACTATTTTCTACAGATATAAATTCAAGAGAGTATTAAATAAACTAGATAGGTTTACGTTGTAAAGTATTTCTGGATATTTAAATTAAAAAAGATTTCTATATTATATACGAGTAAAATTAAACAAATTAAGAGTCAGTCACATAATATTTGTAAAGAAAATATATGTGTTGCTCTGCTGTCTTAAAAAATATAGGTGATAGTGAGTAACTGCAAGCTGATGAATTACAATATAAAGTCAATTGTTGTTAAGCTTTTATTAATTTAAAATCCGATATATTGACATGTATTAGCTTATTGTAAGATATTCGATTTGTCTAAGAGGACTGTATAATGTGCTTGTAAGCAAGTATTCACTATTTCCAATGATATTTATAGCTTTTATATGAGACATTAAGTAAAAACGTATTGTTTGCATAAGTCCTGTTGGTATTTTATTACCATATTGTATTAACATGAACAGCCCTTTAGCACTTAATGCACATTGCACATTTGATTCTTCTGCTGTTATGCAAGGAAATATATCTAGTATATTTAGTTCTTTCATCTTATGTAGATTTCTTTAGAGATCACAATTGATAAAGTTATTTATTATACAATTTTTCAAACACTTTATAATTGGTAAGCCACAGGTGACAAGAGAAAGTCTTATTCTCGTAACAAGTTGTACAATGTATATGGAAACATCAAACCGGAATGTTTTAATATAATCTAGATGTGTTCTGTTATATTTGGGGTAAATTTATTTTGGTAGAAAATAAAATAAAAATTGACGATTGAGTAAAAACATTTTATTTTGCATATTTTAAGTCATGCTTAGAAATCAGAACAAATCAGGGGCACCTCACGTAGTATGTAAAGCCTGTAAAGATGGAGGTAGACAGCGGACTAAAGGTTTACGGTCCAAAGGAGAGAGAAAACAATTATTATGATAACTGTTACTTTTGCTGTGTCAATTTGAAATGTGTAAACCGTAAGAATAGATAGTTTATATAGTTTCTAGATCTACTATCTGCCAATACCACATAATTTCCATTGTGGAAAACAGGAATAACCCCTTGTCTTTTTGCATGTTGGGCTAAGCGTAACATGGGGTTAGAGAAGGTTGGCATGTGAGAGAAATCTTGGAGATTTGTAATCGTAACATCACAAATAAACAACTAGTTTAAAGAAATAAAATCATGTTACATATCATATTGGGACTGATAAAACGGCTTGTCAATGCACTAGATTAAAACGGAAGTTGTTTTCGCCATATATGCAATACATTTTCGGGTTTAAACAATGAAAAGTTGAAGCTGGGATATTTGATTGACTTCATATAAGGACAGTTAATTCGATGACTGATATTAAATCTTCTACATAAATATCATTTATATCAAATCTTCTACATAGATATCATTTATATCAAATCTTTTACATAGATATCATTTATATCAAATCTTCTACATAGATATCATTTATATCAAATCTTCTACATAGATATCATTTATATCAAATCTTCTACATAGATATCATTTATAAATGTTGTTCAAAATTGTTTCCGAAGAAAATCTGGTAACTATGAAGAATTAGTGGACACGAAGTTTAATGAAACGCATTGAAGATGATATTCGTATAAAGATGCAGCATCTCCATAGTCATCTTCATCGTTTCCTTGACAACCTTGGTGATCTAAAGTGACGAGTAAGGAGAACGATTCCATCAGGATATAAGAGTGATAGAATTAAATTACTAGGAACAGTGAGATAAGTACTATTACTGTTTTCATTTATACGAACAATTATTTTTTACATAAAAAAATTAAATTTTGTTACTTTGTGCATCAACATGCAATATTAATTCATTTTATTTTAACACTTACGTCTAAAATAGGATTAACACCGTTTTTTTGCGTTAATGCAAAATTATGTTATTTTTAGCAATAAATTGATGTGTACATTTCATAAGCGTTTATAAGAGAGTTCCTGAAATATAAAGGGGTCTGCAAGTCAAAAAGTTTGAGAACCCTTGATATAAGTGACGAGCAAGAAGAACGATTCCACCAAGATATAAGAGTGACGGGGGTTAGGTACCAGAAGCAGTGAGATAGTTATATAATGACGGAATATTGTTGCAGCCTTCAATGTAATTGTGCAGGTAACCATCGCAATATTCCTTAGAAAAAAGTATTTTAACCAAAACGAATAAACTTAATTATGATTAGAACGTTTCTTGTTTTATTGTTTCTCTATTTAACTTCATTTAACACTACCAGTTTGATTCTTTTTTACAAAAATATTTGTTCATGCTTTCACACTCACGAATGAACATAATTGGATCTCAAATAAATATAATCATGATGTATAATCTACGGGAAATTATGAATACTATTTAGTGTTGGAATAAGGGTCGGTGAGTGAGTTCCACTAGATAAAAATAAATGGCGAGATTTAATCGGTTTAATTTGTAGAAACATACATTTATACAGTTAAACTTCATTAAAATAGACTCTAAAAATGAAATAATTACTTTTCCAGTACACCTAAAATCTGAGCTAATGAGAGAAAATGTTTTATTAATCGCATCACAATTATCGGAATCTACTGCATGGGAGTAGAATATGTGTTTACCAGTGCAATCTATCACATTTTCTAAAAACTTTGTTTCACCTTAAACAAGCCATATTGCAACTGAGACGTAAAGGTTTTCGTAAACGTTTTCTGAGATTAGGCAATCTTAAGGGGAAGTTGTGCGGTAAGCTATTTGTTTACATTACATTTAAATTTCTGCATGTTTGTACATTTGGAGAAACTCAGAGCAGGAAGGGAACTTTAAAGACAAGCAAAAACAATAATCTAAATAGAAAGGTTTCGGAATCTTGCAACCTTTACAGTGCTGGGATGAGATTTCTCTGCTAGTTCGGGTTGGTATCGGGTATTTACGTTCGAGGGCTACACGTGTAGTAAGGTCGTTAAGTTGTAAAACAGCACAGAGGGGAAAACAGCGGTGATGGGTAAGGGGCTGGGGCTCGGAAGACAGTGTGGGCACTATTAGGTTTAAGACTGTCTTTTGCACTCTGTTGAGAGGGGAAATACTAGTGGTTGGCGCACCAGCTCAGATATTGCTACACTACTTTATGTTTGGGCAAATTATGGCTTTAAAGAGCTATAGAATACACGTGTGATTGCTATATTTATATATTAAATCATTGTTTCTGGCTCCCTTTTACTCTGATATAGGCTCCAAAACTACTCAGAAGAAAGTTGAAGGAGATTTATGAAATTAAAACAAAAAGAGTTTTAACAAAATTGTTGGTATTGTTATATTTTAGATTACCGATGAATGTATTAATTTTGATACACCGGTGTACTCGTTGTGAACTCAGGAACCCGTTGTCTTATAATAGATTCACTCGGTCGCTATTGTTTATAAAAAAGAAAGGTTTGTTTAAAAAGATAGTCATAAAAACATCAGAAATGAGAGAGAGAAAGATAGAGAGAAAAATCATTAAATATAAAGAGAGAGAGAGAGAGAGGGAGAAATCTAGAGAGAAACAGAGAGAGAAACAGAGACAGATAGATAGACAAATAGCCCGTCTTGAAAAACCGGCCACAATTTGCGCGTCCCGCCTCCCTTCACATTAGGGAGACAACCCATACACGTGTTCTGGAAATGCTCTTGTTTCATAGTCTACTCATGGGGTTAAAACCACGGCTCTCTCTATGTAATATTTCGCTGGAATCTTTCGATATTGACACAGTGCCAACATATTTAGACAATGCTAAAATAGAGTTAAAACAAAGAACATATTATTTGGTAATTTACGTCACCTGGCAACAAAATCGGGATTTTACCAATAGTTTGTGGCACGTTCGATACTAATGAGATATTCTCGATTCTTGCCACACAGGCATATCATTTGACGCTGCCCACGTACGAAGACGATCTCCCAGAAAAGCTAAATTGGCTTCCAAAATAGACATCCTAATCATGACGGCGGAAGTAAAGGATATGATAGCATATCATATAGCTCCAGGATCAACGAAGAAAAAAAAATGAAAAATGATGCTAAAGAGAAAATTCAGAAAGATTTACTTAGAGTCTCGATGTTAAGAATCACCGAATAGATTCATTAGAAAAAGTACAGCACCTTCCAGTCATGGTGTTTTTGGTATCCATTTACCAGGAAAATTACCATATTGAGTGATTTTAGTAAGGTTGCCAAAATGTTGCCATGACGCCTTCCCATGATCCAATAGAAACAGGATTATCTCTCACCTTTATTTCACAAACACGCGACGGACGTACTTTTCTACAGGATATGTTCAAATAAATGGCAATAATGACCATGATAAGAATAGTAGTCGAAATAATCAAATTAAGGAGAGTGGAAAGTAGACTTTGGGTCTACTTCCGGTAGCCTCGTAACTCTCGCTTTCCCTATTTTTGGGAAAGCGAGATTATTTTGTCCTTTAGTCCTCACATTCCATGAACGATGTTTCGTACAAAAGGGAGGAAAATTGCTGTTTATGAATCGGAATTTATCCATCTAACACTTACTGTTGGATAGTTTGAACCTCAAAGTTGAATTTTTTAGCTCTTTACATCAAGTGGCTTCATACCTTGTCTGGAGCGATTTCCATGAAAATAGGAATAACATATTGTTAATCCTCATTTCAAAAATCAATAAACAGTAAAATAAGTAGGTCGACCGGAGTGGAAGGCGACACAAAAGCTTCCTCTCTCAGTGACTACAACGACAAATGCGTCACTCCTTTCTCTAGATTTTTCCATCCATCTACAATCCTCATTTTATAATGTTTATTAATGAAGGATCAGTTTACATTCTCTGAGTCTATTTTTTTATGACTCGACCGAGGATTGAACTCGGATTTTTTTTGAAAATAAAGATAAACAAATCTTATAAATAATGTTTTTAACTTGAATTGACAAACTAACAGGAAGTAATGCCGACACGTTGTCAAATACAAGGCCTGTCTACAAATTATCCGACCATAAGCCAGAATAAAATATTTGGGACCCTAATACCATTCAAAGTAGACCCCTTTGTCCTTGCACGCAGTAAGCCCACCGACCCCTCCACTGCCGGAAACACCGATATAAGTCTTCTTTTTGAATGGTGTTCATCTCCACCGTCGAATAGATTCAGCAGGTGTTTGGAGAAGATGCGATGATGTAACACAAATTAAGGAGTGGTTCAACCGATTCAAAAATGGCCGCACATCAACAGAGAGTGACCAGCGTTCAAGCAGGCCCTTAAACTGCTTAGAGTGCAGCTGTTGGTGAGAGGGTTCGAAAAAAAAAGATAATGCGGAACGCGACGGCGGAGATGAACATTATTCACAAAAAAGATTTCCGGAGGTGTTTCGGGCAGGTCATGGGTCGGTGGCCTAAGTGTGTGTAAGTACAAGAGGGCCTACTTTGAACAGATTAGGGTCCCAACCCCGTCACGTATTTGAAATATTTTTTCTGGCCTAAGATCAGATAACTTTTAGACCGTCGTAATATTTGACAACGTGTAGGCCTTACTTTGATAGGTGAGGACTCCCTATATTATTTACCTCTCTCCAGGAGGTTGGCCACCAGGTCAGGTATGGGGTTTGGTGAAAGTGTTTCTGTGGAACAAACTGGATTCGAACCAGGTTCTCAGTCCGCGTCATTAACCAGTTAGCCACCATGACATCCCCAACCACCATGATATATATATATATATATATATATATATATATATATATAGTTTCTTTCAATTTAGCCTTTTCTCTTATTTGCTTCGTCTTTCATATGTCTTCGTCTATTTCGTCTCATCATCATCATCATCATCATCATCATCATCATCATCATAAGTCTCAGTAGTTGCATCTCAGTACATACCAATAAGTCTATTGTATGTCATGAGTAAATTGCTTGAATCTGTGATACACCAAGATGTTGTTAATCACCTTAGTAAAACAGCATACTCAGCGACAAGCAATATGGCTTTCGTCCTGCAAGATCTGCTGACTATAGTATCACATGGGATCAGTGAATTTCTAACAGAAGTATTATTTAAATTGTTACTATATTCTCGCTATTTGACATTATCCCTTTAATAATCTTTCATTTACTTTTTTCATTTCGTTTTAACCACATTTACCTTCTATTATTATTAATGGCGACAAATCGTGAGATTCATCGGCTATAGTACAATCGTTGCACATATTCGAACTCAGTGCTTGGATAAATGAATGAAATAGTAGTAATAGTAGTAGTAGTAGTAGTAGTAGCACTAGTAGTAGTAGTAGTAGTAGTAGTAGCAGTAGCAGCAAACGTAGAATTATTATTGTGCTACTACGACTACTACTACTACTACTACTACTAATAATAATAATAATGATAATACTACTAATAATAATACTACTACTAATAATAATGATAATAATAATAATGATAATAATGATAATAATCCCCTCAATAAATTACATCGGCCTCAGCTGACACGACACAAAAATGAACCAATGAAAAGAAATAGCAAGAAACACCATAAGCTCCCTCGCCCCCCCCCCCAAAAAAAAATGGTACCAGCCTAGGCTGACACCACACAAAATCTTAGCATAGGGTCAATGAGGATGAGAAGACCGAGGAGGGACAGCACAAACCAGACCTCCACTAGAAGTGCAGAGAGTGCTGGGACCTTTGGGAGGCGTATTTCCACCCAAATGGTATTTACCAGCGATAAATCAATGGTAAACGGCTGTTGCAATACTGCAAATGTATTTGCGGTGGCTATCGAAAAGAGGTGGAGAATACTGAAAATCTGGGGAGACTTGTTGTTACTCAGACTCCAGGGAATACCACCGGTTATCTGTGAGCAATCAGTGATGACCTATGTGAGAACTCCTAATGAGTACAAATAATAATAATAATAATAATTAATAATGATAATAATAATAATAATAATAATAATAATAATAATAATAATAATTAATAATGGTAATTAATAATACGCAGAACTTGCCAGAGAATTGAATAGGATATGGAGAATGAAGAAAGTCAATATAACACCAATAATTATTGGAATACTAAGAACCGTCCTTAAAGAAAAACACTGAAAAAAAGACTGGGAGAATTTGGAATCAAAGGCATCACGGAGACCATAAAAAGGACGGAAATAATAAAAACCTGCACTTTTCAGGAAAATCCCCAAATGCGGAAACCAACCTACATAAGCTACGAACGGTAACCAGTCACATGGAAGTTACATTAGGAAGAAAACAAAACCACAGGAGGAACACGACCACATGAAACCAAGGAACAGAAACTGCAAGAAATTTCATAAACTCTCCCCCCCCCAAAAAAAAACAATGTTATCGCACTAACCTAGGTTGATTCCTCGCGTGATGGGTCAAGTAGAATAGGACGATAGAGGAGTGAGGGCACTAATTAAACCCCCACTAGAATAGTCCGGAGAGTACTAGGACCTTAGAGAGGCTTAATGCTACCGAAATCCCAGAAGAGACCAATAGTGGTTACAAGCGAGAAATCAATGGTAAGCGGTAGCTGCGATACCGCAAAGTCATTTGCAATGGTTATCGAAGAAAAGGTGTAGAGTATTGGAAATCTGGGGAGACTTGTGGTCACTCTGACTCCAGAAAACACGTGTACGTTACTACTACTTCTTTTTACTGCTACTTCTTTTTACAGTTAAATTTTTTAAGAATCCATCTACATTAATTGTCTACCATCCATTTCTTATTTATATAGTCCTTATTTTACGTTTCACCTTTTTCCCCTATTCATTTTCTCTCCTAATCTCATCATCCAGTGGTTGTTCTTTAAATTGATGCCACTCACAAAATCCCGAATCCCTTATTCTTCTATTCACCCTTGATATTCTTCTAATTTTAACAACCATGAAGATTCTAGAGGGAGGCGAAATTGCCACTTTGGCATTGCAAAATCGCCATACTAATCATGACATCCGAAGTAAAGGCTCGTTTTCGGAGGAAAGAACATATAAAAATGAATAAAAAAGGAAAGCAATCTCAAGAGAAATATCCTAAGGTTGTTCTACCAACTTAAATGCACCGAGTTGATAAATTAGAACCTATGACACCTTCAAGCGATGTTGTTATTGCCATCAGTTTATCATGAGCATCCCCCTGTTGGCTGACTTTAGTTGGTTTCCAAACTTATCTACAGGAAACCTTCTTGTAATGCAGCACACAGTCTAACCAGAAGTACTTGCCTTGAGTGAAAAATCCGGTAAAAAAGAACTCACTATTTAAGGGTTCAAGTCAGAGAGAACTCCAGGCTAGGTCGCAAATATTGTCACATATGTTCAAATAAATGAGAAAAATAGTACCTACAGTCAACATATTTTATGAAGTATTTATTTATGGCAAATACTTTTTATAAACTTTGGAGCTCAAATATCCGTGGATTATCAAATGAAAAAGTGTGTGTATCTTTAGGTCAACACAGAGAAGTACATTTGTGTGTATACTCATTCATCTGTATTAATGGGTATAATAAGTTTAGACTGACTTTTGTCACTCTATCAACTGAGCCAAGAACCTCCTAGCGACAGGTGAAAAATTGTATCGCATTATAAATAGTCTGATCTATTCCTATTTTCTATAGTCTATAGACGGTACTCATAATTGAAAGAATACAATTACTTTGTTATGGAAGAACATCGGCTCTATGATAAGTTGAAATAAGTATTTCTTTAACCAGACTGCTCTACCTCTACCTATGGGGGAGACTCTCTCTCTCTTTCTCTCTCTCTCTCTCTCTCTCTCTCTATATATATATATATATATATATATATATATATATATATATACACATATATATATATATATATATATATATATATATAATCAAAGTTAACGAAATGTTGACAACAGTGGAGTGATAGGGCACAATAGAATAAAATAGTTATATAAATGTAGATGTATTTAAAATATAGACAACGGATGATTGGTATATTCTCGAGAACTATTAAAATGTTAGTTGAGATCAATATAATTTTAACATTGTTTCAAGAATTCCGAATGGTAGTTGGTTTTGAATTCTATGAACAATGTTCAACTTATATTGATTTTAACTAACACACGGGAGAAATACATACTCTCTCTCTCTCTTTCTCTAACTCTCTCTTTCTCTAACTCTCTTTTAATATATATATATATATATATATATGTATATATATATATATATATGTATATATATATATATGTATATATATATATATGAAGAAAAAAATATATATATATGAAGAAAAAAAGAAGAAAAGAAAAACACCCTTTGAAAATGGGAAGTATATTCTCGAAAACTAAGATTAAAATACATTTTATTTATTTTACACCACCATTGTTATGTTTTTTTCAAAAAAAAATTATATATATATATATATATATATATATATATATATATATATATATATATAAATGTTTCGAGGTACAAAATTTATACATACATTTAAAAAGAATACGCGGAAATCTCTCTAAGGCCCTTTCGACTATCATCTCGTCAGGAGAAAATCGATAGTTGTAATTAATAATAACGTCGAAAGAAAGAGCAAAATGGGGAAATTGAGTGTGCCAAAATTAACGTTAAAGCGATTAACATTCAATTTAATGATTTCGATTAAAAGTCGATTAAAAAGCACTACGTTAGGGGATAAAAAAAAATTGGGAAGGAGTTCAAAGTTCCCCAAAGAGATTAAGCGATCTTACAAATTCCTTCTGCCGGCACAAGGAAGGTTTTCGAATGGCAATAGAGACAGATTCCAATATTTTCAAATGGTTCTTGGAATCTGCTCGATGCAAGACCTCAAAACGGTCTATTTTATAGCCACTGGCACAGCTAGGGTTTTCAACCAAATGCTGGCGAATAGCACACTCAATTTCCCCATTTTGCTCTTTCTTTCGACGTTATTATTAATTAAAACTATCGATTTTCTCCTGACGAGATGATAGTCGAAAGGGCCTTAGAGAGATTTCCGCGTATTCTTTTTAAATGTATATATATATATATATATATATATATATATATATATATATATATATATATATATATATATATATATATATATATGCGGTAAGGTGCACGATAAGTCAAGAAAATGGTAGACAAAATGTGTGAAAAAAGACAAACGGAAAACATGTTAAAATGCAGGAGAAAACAAAAACAAGAGATTAACGAATGTCTTCTTGCATTTTAACCTGTTTCCGTTTGTCTTTTCACACACGCACATACACACACACACACACACACATATATATATATATATATATATATATATATATATATATATTCAAAGAGCGGGATAGATAGAGAGACAGACATAGAGAAAGAGAAAATATATATTTATCGTGTTTAGATATTCTATTATGTTACAATATCTCTATTTGTCATGTGTTATAATTAAACTAAAAGTAAGATTTTTGGCGATGGAATCATCGGATGAAAAAAAGACTTTTCGTATCCTCTTTCGATTACGTTCTTTCGTTGCACAAAATAAAACTGTTTTAGAAATCCAAGTGTCTCCTATTCCACTTTACAATCTAATAATCTTCACACATTTTAGAAATGCCGCGTTTTTTGATTTACAATTCTTTCTCGCTGTTTCCAAAATTAGCTTAACTGATCAAGAAAATAAAAGACGGAATTTTCCGCCGAAAAGCTTGACAGATTATTTATATAAAATGCAACATAAATAAACCTGCGAAAGTAGGATCACATCCAGAGGTGTTTCCAGATGAGTGAGATTTGTGTTTGCTTAAATGGTGTGACTTTCAAAGAGGGAATTATTTATATCTTATCCCATATAGATAAATAGTGTCCTTTCAACATGTCTTATTAACATGCGCATATTGTTAATGTGCGGAAAAGCCAGCCTCTATTTCAAGTATTTGATTTTGAAACTTACGTGGATTTTGTTTTATTCCGAAATAGTACCATTACTGTGTTTATTATAAAATAGTATAACTTTATAAGATGTTTATTATGAAATGATATTATTATATATTAATTGTGCAATAGTATTATTTTACTAAGGTGTCAATTATAAAATACTATTATTTTACTAAGGTGTCAATTATAAAATACTATTATTTTACTAAGGTGTCAATTATAAAATACTATTATTTTACTAAGGTGTCAATTATAAAATACTATTATTTTACTAAGGTGTTAATTATAAAATATTATTATTTTACTAAGGTGTTAATTATAAAATATTATTATTTTACTAAGGTGTCAATTATAAAATACTATTATTTTACTAAGGTGTCAATTATAAAATACTATTATTTTACTAAGGTGTCAATTATAAAATACTATTATTTTACTAAGGTGTCAATTATAAAATACTATTATTTTACTAAGGTGTCAATTATAAAATACTATTATTTTACTAAGGTGTTAATTATAAAATATTATTATTTTACTAAGGTGTCAATTATAAAATACTATTATTTTACTAAGGTGTCAATTATAAAATACTATTATTTTACTAAGGTGTCAATTATAAAATACTATTATTTTACTAAGGTGTCAATTATAAAATACTATTATTTTACTAAGGTGTCAATTATAAAATACTATTATTTTACTAAGGTGTCAATTATAAAATACTATTATTTTACTAAGGTGTTAATTATAAAATATTATTATTTTACTAAGGTGTCAATTATAAAATACTATTATTTTACTAAGGTGTTAATTATAAAATATTATTATTTTACTAAGGTGTTAATTATAAAATATTATTATTTTACTAAGGTGTCAATTATAAAATACTATTATTTTACTAAGGTGTTAATTATAAAATACTATTATTTTACTAAGGTGTTAATTATAAAATACTATTATTTTACTAAGGTGTTAATTATAAAATAGTATTATTTTACTAAGGTGTTAATTATAAAATAGTATTAATTTACTAAGGTGTTAATTATAAAATACTATTATTTTACTAAGGTGTTAATTATAAAATACTATTATTTTACTAAGGTGTTAATTATAAAATACTATTATTTTACTAAGGTGTTAATTATAAAATATTATTATTTTACTAAGGTGTTAATTATAAAATATTATTATTTTACTAAGGTGTCAATTATAAAATACTATTATTTTACTAAGGTGTTGATTATGAAATACTATTATTTTACTAAGGTGTTAATTATAAAATATTATTATTTTACTAAGGTGTTAATTATAAAATATTATTATTTTACTAAGGTGTCAATTATAAAATACTATTATTTTACTAAGGTGTTAATTATAAAATATTATTATTTTACTAAGGTGTCAATTATAAAATACTATTATTTTACTAAGGTGTTAATTATAAAATACTATTATTTTACTAAGGTGTTAATTATAAAATAGTATTATTTTACTAAGGTGTTAATTATAAAATAGTATTAATTTACTAAGGTGTTAATTATAAAATACTATTATTTTACTAAGGTGTTAATTATAAAATACTATTATTTTACTAAGGTGTTAATTATAAAATACTATTATTTTACTAAGGTGTTAATTATAAAATATTATTATTTTACTAAGGTGTTAATTATAAAATACTATTATTTTACTAAGGTGTTAATTATAAAATACTATTATTTTACTAAGGTGTCAATTATAAAATACTATTATTTTACTAAGGTGTTAATTATAAAATAGTATTATCTTAACTAAGGTGTATACTATGACATTATGCAATTTTAAGTAAGGTGTTTATTATGAAATGGTATTATATGGAACTAAGGTGTTAATTCTGAAAGAGTATTATATTACTAAGGTGTTTATAATGAAATAGTATTATTTTATTTAGGTGTTGGTTATTTTAGCTGGGGTTTTAGGCTTTATAAGATTTATGATTAAATTGCATGTTTTTTTATTAGGGTTAAAATAAAATTACACTTGTTAGTAAAATAATACTATTTCATTACAAACGTCTTAGTAAAAGAATACTATTTTATAATAATCATAATAGTACAATAATACTATTTATAATAAAAACACCTTAGTATAATCGTATTGTTTCATAATTTTATTCCACTGGAATACAGATTAGATGTAAATAGTAGAGAATTTGTATTGTTTTTTTAAATATAAAAATGGACGCATTATTGGAATTTGCGTTCTAGTTTTTCTCATGAAACGTTCAATTTCTTCGAAATTTTTTAGATGCGGGATTAAAATTTAAATTATTTATATTATTAAGACTATTGTTTTCAGCTTGGATGTTAGTCTGGTTAAGCTCAGTAATATCTATGTCCAACTAGGGAATCTGTGCGGAATTTTGCAGCGAATCTTTATTTAATCCACGGGGTTTCATTGCTCTCTTTTCGTCGACCGTGACCGGGTAGAAGTCTTCAGCAATTCTTTATTATATTCTTTATATCGTCTGTACTGGGGATTGAACCTTCAACCTCTAGAAGACTATCATTTAGAACTGATTATTTGTTAGCAATTCATACGTTGCACCACAAGTCAACATGGATGATGGAACGAAATCAATTAAGCTCCTTAGATGTAATAAAACATTCAGTTCGAACTTCCGTACGGATTTTTGAGTTCCGCATAAAAATATCCACGTTCGAAAAGGTGCACTTGAAGAATGTCGGAGGTTACATCGGCCGAAACGTTGTGCAAGATAAGAACAGTTGTTCGATTAATCCAAACAATACAACACAGCAATTTTTTATTGTTTTTATTACAATCTAAAATACAAACATATTTGTTTTCACGTGCAAAAAAAAATATGTTAGATCCCTATCGTAGACAGGTATTTCAGCTGTTATATATATATATATATATATATATATATATATATATATATATATATATATATATATACTTTCTATTTATTTATCTTGTATTCGGCATGTCGAACAATTTTTTCAATTGGATCCGATTTTTTTCCCAGTCTTTATTCTATCAAAAACCACGTGTCTCTCTTCTGACACATGCAGACGTCACATAATCCAATTGATTTATTTTTGTTCTGCGTATTCACTCAAAAACTACTTGTTCATCTAGGGGTAACTCAAAAATTTTACATCAGAACTCGCAGAAATTCAGGTCAACGGGGCGGAAATTAATATCAACTATAAACACGTGTAAATGATTGTTTGCGCCATCAGTGTTTATTAAAGTATAATATTAAATTACTATAGTTGAACAAACTACAGAGGTTTAAGATAAGTGGTTTCCTGTACATTCAGACGCTTGAATATTTGCTAACGAAGAATGCATAGAATAAAAAAAAAAATTATCGACCAGAAATAATCAATAAAGGTGCGTATGCATTCAGATGTGAAACATAAATACGAGTAAACTTTAACATGTAGCTATCAACCGGGGATGGAAGGGTTGATATAGTTAATTACTGTTGTGAAGTAGTCCAACAGTAAAAAGAAGAAGTCAAGTCGAGGTTGGGTTAAGATAACAAGTGTATTAACATAAAAGGTACAAAGGTAAGGAAACTGACTGGCACTCGGCTATATAGTTACAATACTGTCCTTTTCTCCCTGGTGATTGTCTACTCGCACTATTTATAGTGAGAACCGGTGTAGTTTCTCTTCTGTTAGAACGGCCGGTGTAACAATTACAAAACGACTATTTGTCAAAATCGCCTGATTATGCGATAGCGAATTGTTATGTTGTCAGGTTAATTCAAGATAAACACGTTTAGCACAGTTTATTAAAGATATACTCTTTTTTTTTTACTTAGTTATTTTTAACTAATATTGTTGGAGAAGGATGTTCTCAGCACAATATCAAACAGGGTAGTGAACTTTTTTTTATTTTAAAGATTTTCTAAATGTGATACCGTACAAGTGGTGAAATCTGGCTCAATTGCAGTTTGATTCGCTTCAGAGGCGAATATTCGTCAATGTCTGTCTTGTTCAGCAAGTGTGATCTCTCTGCATCGTCGCAAAATGACAAATTAAAACTGCAATAAAGTTTTCTCACACATTCAGAATATCTCTCTCTCTCTTTCTCTGTAATGTGCTGACGCACGCATCGACCTTCCGTGGCCTTAAACTTTTCATGCTTGTTTCGCTTCGTCTTTGAATGTCTTAAAAAAAAAACGTAAAATAAAAATCATCTGAAACTCTCCGACATATCCGCCATTCAATATTTGATAAATGAAAATAATTTGTTTTCCAGAAATTTAGTATGCGTTTATATAACCTATATATTAACTTGTTTCACCCCAAACAAGGCTTACTGCCAATAATGATAAAGTGGCTACTTTGATATGTGCCATATTTATAAAAGCAAACTGCATAGAGCGTTGATTAGCAAGATTTGTGTTCGCATTACATTAACATTTCTGCATGTTAGTACGATAGAGGAAATAGGGAGAGGGAAAAAATTCTCAAGATACGCGGTCCGAGAAAAGAAACTATTGCAGTAGAACATCGTTCAAAGAGATGGCCTTTTTCCTGCTACTCGTGTGTGTCGGAAGTATTTTTGTTAAAGAAGAACAAGTGTCGTAAGTTCATCATTGTCGTTATTTGTTTTTTTTTTCTTCTTTTAACATAGTTCAACCCAAACAAGGCAGGCCGCCACTGTAGACGTAAGGGGCTACTGAGAAAAAGGAAAAGGGATAAGGTTGGGGGGTTAACTGAAATTGGGATCTGCGCAGCGAGATGTCTGTTTACATTAGTTTTAAATTTCTGCATGTCAGAACTGTCGGGGAAACAGGGGGCAGGGAGGGAGTTCCAGAGGCCAGCAGCACGAAGAAAGAAGCTATTTGAATAGAAAGCTCGCCGGCATCGGGGGACCTCCACAGTGAATGGATGGGATTTAGTTGATTGTCGAGTTGGTCTAGTGAATTTAAGTCGAGTGGGCACCAAGGCAGCAAGTTCATCGGAGCACATTCCATTTAGTTTAGTATTATCATACTGGAAAAGTTTTGAGAAAAGATACAGAACAAATAAATACATTTTAAGGGAGTCTACGTTTCTGTGTTTATCCTCTTCTTGGGTGTTTACTAACATAGGATCGGGAAGTCACAGACATAAAGACAAAATAAATAAGAAAGTATAGAATCGACTAAATCAAGGTTAAAAAATACCGTTCCTTAAATCTTCCTATTCATAATTTACGCAGTTTTTTTCGATCCGTGTCCATTAAGTATCTTTATTATTTTCTCTGTTGTACGGTGTATCCACTCCAGGGAACATTGGCGCTAAATGTGCCATTCTTTTCGATGATATCGAGAGAAATCAGCAGAAGGAAACAACAAATACAAGAGTCGACGAAGCAGATTTCTCTATGACAGAAAAGGTAAACAACCTTATTTTCCACCCGTGTCAACAAAAAGTGACCAAATAACGTTTTGCTGATGGCTGGATCGATAATGTATAGACTCTCTGGCAGAAAAATAACTCCAATACACAACAGCTATACATAAATATATCAACATATACCATAGCAGGTGCCAGTCTCAGAATAACAAGTGCCTTTCTTTTAAAAAGCCACTTCATCAAATAACCTTTGCAAAGTAACGAATTCAGTTGTCATCTCTCTGGCTATGTATTAAATAGTAGAGTAGACTGGCCGGATAACCTGGAAACAGTTGATTAGCGAAGTTAAGAACGTGGCCAATACCTATTTATGTGTGTGCTCTTTTGAAAAAAAAATACCAGGTACGATTACTGTTCAAAATAGAAGTGGTTTGCTTAAATACAACAAAGAATGTAATGCATCTGCTAGGTTTTAACTAGTAGGATTGACAGTACTTTAAAACCTATGTAGGTCCACTACTCTCGAAAAAAAATAATTTCGAATTAACAGAATCTCCCCAGCCATCTTGGATCTGTCATTACCACTTGATCCAGACAAATGCGCATATATATTATTAAGTACAAATCTATCATTACGTAAGTACCTTCTAGTTTGGTAAATAAATGTTTTTGAAAGAGTCAAAGGCGTCGGACTGAGACATTTTCATATAAAGTGTATACTTGTCTTTATAGATCCTGTGTGTGGTGCGTGTGGCCTCTTTATGAAATTCCAAAACAATGATGCCAGCGACGAAATCGCAATTATTGTTATTTATCAACATGGAGTGTACACACTTATCCTTACCAATGAACTTAAACGGCGGTGGTTAAGTGGATAACGACACGGACTGAAGACCTGGGTGTTCCAAGTTCGAATCTAGTCGGTTCCACAGTACTACTTTCACTTAGGGATGTTGACAACTTTCTCGTGGTCCTTCCCGTAAGTACCCGATGTCTTTTCAGAAAGATTTATAACTAGAAAAACATCGGGGAAACTAATGCCAACACCAGAATCATCGGATTCACACGAAAGAAGAAGAAGAAGAAGCTTAACTGGAAATGAGAAATGGCGTATCATTAGTAGCGATTGACACCTAGGTCCCAGTAGATATTACATAGTTTCTGCTCCTTGAAAATCCTTTTACTTTCTCGGGTAACTTGTTTCCCATCCTCGCCGATAACGGTTGTAGACATTTTTTCTAGAAATACGAGTGACAATAATGCTCTTCAGAATTACAATACTCTCCACGTCCATCATGTGTAGGTGACTGTGGTTCAGTGGATAATGACATCAACTAACGATTGGGGGTGCCCAGTTCGAATCCAGTCGGCTCCATTGTACCACATTGAGTTAGGCTTTTTGGAAAATATTTCGTGGTTCCTCCTGTAAGAATACGAACAACAGAAAAACAAGTCGGTACAGAAAAGTGTGCCATGATGAGTCATACGAACTTCCTTACTTCATGTGTAGGTTTTTAATAGTGCTTTACTTCTTCCGTTTTTTTCATCCTCCCCGGCCCTAATGGGATTTTTTTGTTTATATATAAATCCTGGCAAGCTCATGCGGTCTCAATATTTCTATTTCTGCTTAAGTAGCATGATTCTATTCCAACTGAGTTTAGCCTTATTTTAAAAGAGATTTACATTATTATAGCACTTAGAGATTTGGGTCAACTTCCATTGTCTTCTCCCTCAAACATGTATGCACATGATTTAATTTCATAAAAATACAATATATTTTAAGTTTCACGAGGGTTATACCTAATAACCCTCTCAGGGTGCACTTAGAGGTTAGGGAGAACATTTATTGTATTAACGTTTATATAAGAATACACTTTTAGATGTTATGTAGATTCTCAAAACTTTCAACTTTGAGAGAACACACAAACATCACACGTACATTGAGTATATATATATATATACATATATATATATATATATATATATATATATATATATATATATATATATATATATAGTTGGAATAGAATAACACTATTTAGTGAATTTACTTTATATAACATTTTCAAAGTTAAATGTTACCGATAATATTTACAACTACATTATCGGCTTTTCCCTATCCTCTGATGAGAAGAGATTATCTTTGAAAATCCATGGATCAAGGATATAAGACTCCTTGCTCTTAACTTTTGATGTCTTAATAAATATTGTATCTTTACAATTCTTTATTCTCATCTTTCACCTCTAAAATGAATTGCTCTATTCAATATATTGAGTTTTACATTATCACGATAGATTATTATTAAACGATAATTCAATTATCGTTATTTAATTCAACATTTATATATACATATATATATATATATATATGTTTATTTATGCATGTATATGTATACATTATTTTTACACGTCAGACCACAGACAATATACTCAAGGGTTTGGTCCTTGTCTAGATTAGCCATGCTGATAACGGCTGACGGCTGATAGCCAGAAACACGTGCCCATGGGTTTCTTTGATGTACCTGAAAATTAATTGACTTATATATATATATATATATATATATATATATATATATATATATATATATATATATATATATATATATATGATAAAGAATGACACGTCCTATAAAGTGCGAATTAATGCAATATTATGCATACTCTCTACCACTTTGGAAGTGGAAAAATAAAAACAAACACGCTGTTACTATCGCTAGTAAAAATCAATAACCAACTACGTAACTCGATATGTATATGTATACATAGAGAGAGAACATAGTGTATGTTTGTTTCATTGTATATGTATATATAGATATATACCCTACATATTAATTCATACGTCTGTCATTCAGTTAGTCTGTCCGCTTGTGTGCGTATGCTGTAGGCGTTACTCCTACAATAAGAACATCTAACAACTTGAGTTCACCCATCTCTAAGTGATCGTGTGAGTTCTTTACTGTCTTGAAATGTATGTATTTGTTTTCATAAAACTGTTGTAGTTCTTTCGAATTTCTTCAAGGCAAAATAAACATTGTTAAATATGAGATTAAGATTAGTTCTGCGTCTAGAAACATATTTATTACAAGGAAAACAACAAAATGGCCGCCAAGATGAATCCAAGACCGTGTAAACTACTCGATCAACTTGTTGGGCATCTCACTTTAAGTTTTCCGGAAGAAAACATGGTTGACACAACATAAACAAGCCAAGGGTAAATAGTCTGTTAAGTAGATGAAAGTCGAGCTTGTTTAGCATTTTACATTTGTAATTCGTGGGAAGTAAGAATCGCAAATGGTTTCATTGATAACTGATAACACCAGATGAATAGACGTGATACATATATATATATATATATATATATATATATATATATATATATATATATATATATATATATATATATTATTATTTAAAATATAATTTTTTATAACACAAAGTTTTCCATTAGCTCAATAGTGTACGACTAGAGCTGTAATAAAATATGTTAATATTACAGAAAACATATCAAATGTTGGAAGCTACTTCTCACGAATTCACAAAAAAAAACTCAGAAAGAAGGTTTAATGCCCCAAATCGATTTAGATAGTAAGGGTCAATATTTGAGGATGAAGAATGGAGATGTTAAGAGAAATATTATCACTAAAACGAATATATATATATATATATATATATATATATATATATATATATATATATATATATATATATATATATATATATATATATATATATATATGTATTATGCAAGTTCCGGGTAAGATGCAAGTTGTAAAGAACAAGAACAATAACAATAAATCGAATACGAAATATGACTTACTATTTATATTTCCTTTTTTTCTAAAATCTTTCATAACAGCAAGAGTGTTTTTAGCTGTTCGTGTGATGTCCGGGTGATTAAAAATCACTATTTGATATTTCGGGAAAAGACATCCCTTTGTCAAAAATAATTAAACCAGAAGAAAATTTTTTTTCTTCTCCGATTGTGTAGAGAATACTACAAGACAAAATGGCTGCCAGATGTAGACCGCAGCGAAAACTATAGAAGTCTCGCAGGGAATGTAAATTAAATTAAATTTTATTTTAAGGTTATGTTAAATATATGATTTGGCGTTCAAAAATATTTGTGTAATGTTGGTTAAGTGTATGGTGTTCGATAAACTGTTAGTTTTAATAATAATATATATATATGTATATATATATATATTTTTTTTTATTTATAATTTTTCTTTTTTTTATTAAGCTTATATTTGATTATTTACTTTTATTTCAGTGTGTTTTATCTTCATATTTTTATTTTGTTTATCTTTCTGTCGTATTTTAAAAAATTTTAATATAAATTAAAGTAATTAATCTCACATCTTAAATATTCTAGATCTATCAAACTTATCGATTATCATCTATTTAAGAAGTGTTACTAATTGTGAGTTTCGTCAAATTAGTTTAACGAATTAACTTGATATATTTACTATAAGATAAATGGGAGTAACTCTGGATTTTTTTTTAGGTGGAAATCTGTATAACAATATTAGTATATATATACATGCATATATACATATATATATACATATATATATATATATATATACATATATATACATATATATATATATATATATATATATATATACATATATATACATATATATATATACATATGTATATACATATATATACATATATATATATACATATATATACATATATATACATATATATACATATATATATATATACATATATATATATACATATATATATATATACATATATATATACATATATATTTACATATATATATATATATATATATATATATATATATATATATATATATATATATATATATATATACGAGGCCTGTTTAAAAGGTATCCGACCAGTTTACCCATGGGAAATAGAGACGATAGGGAGCCGCACCCTACACAGTGAAGGAAGACCCTTTCATGCGAATGTGTGAATTTTACCATTGCCTTCCTACGCGTGAGTCGCTGCCTGTCGATTTCTGACTGAGGTGCTACACAACGTGTTCGTCGGATTACCGATTCTCTGATGATGACTGAACGTGTTGAGCAAAGGTACTGCATCAAATTTTGTCAAAACCTTGGTGATTCTCAAAGAAAAACAATTCGTAAGATTCAGAAGGTGTTTGGAGAAGATGCGATGGGTGTAACACAAATGAAGGAGTGGTTCAACCGATTTAAAAATGGCCGCCCAGAGGTCGCAGTGAGTAAAGAGTCCGAACATGCAATGTTGCGTGATGATTTGAACATGCACAGAGTGGCTGCGAAATGTGTGTCCAAGTTGTTGTTGCAGGAACAAAAATACCTCCGTTTTCAAGTTGCAAAGGACTTTCTGGAAACCAATAATTGAAGCGCATTTTTTTAAAAGACGGTGGAGAAACGCGCAGAAAACGTATTGTTCCAGAAAAGTCGTTGGGGATTTAAATTCAGCAACGCTGGAGTGGCATCACAGAATAAAATCGCATTTCGTTAAGCATTTTAAAATGTTGTCATGGTTTTATATGTGATGTTATTTATTTTAGTATGTTGTGTTTATATATATATATATATATATATATATATATATATATATATATAATATTTAAAAGCATTATAAAATGTTGTACCACAAAAAATGTGTTAATATATATATATATATATATAATTTTTTGAATGTCAACTCATATGAATTTATTAATACATTTCAGTGTTTTATCTTATTTTATCACCTTATATTTCAGACATACATTGGTTTAATAGCCACTTTTATACGATCAAATGTCACAGAGAACTTTAAAATAAAGTACAATTTAAAAAAAGTGATAAACACAAGGATATACTTAAAACCGATGTTAATAAAATTCATCAATGTTCTATATGAACTAAACTGATATATAAATATACCAAAATTCTAAACAAACGATTAAAATTTAATAAAAATCAGAAAAATCTTTATTTTTAATGATTTTTCAAAGAAAATTGCGACCGTTATTTAATAAAAAATATTTTAATGTTCTTCTTTGTTATTTTTCGAATAAATTATTGAATGTATTCAGGCTTTTTTGACTTAACAGCAACGAATTGCGAAAGATAAAAAGCGTCCTTTCGGTTGAGAAGTGTTCCAAAGAAGGCTCAACATATCCAAAGAATAAATCGATTTTCTTTTTGACATGGGAGAAAGACAGAATGAGAAAAAGTGAAATCATTTAGGTATGGTTCTAAATTTATCGGACATAAATAAAACGTCTTGATTCCATTTCTAATACCATTATCTTACCATTTTTGAACACGGCTGACTTCTGCTTTATGACAAACACAGATATTTATACTTGTGAGATAGCAAATCTTTTATTCGCTTTGTAAAAGGATTCGATTATTTGGGGCGTTATAATTCGGTTTTCCATTGGTATCGAAGTTGATTTATAACAATTTATAACAACTTTTTACTTGTGACTATTGAACAACAGTATACGTGTTTGTGTCATTATTATATATATATATATTTATATAGAAGTTCATAACGTTTTTTAATATATATATATATATATATATATATATATATATATTTATATTTATAGTCTAAAGAAGCTTTGAGCCATTTTAAACAAAGGAGAAAAAGAAGGAAAATGCAGTTTAAATTCCCAGAGAAACTAAAAAATATCCAAGATATCGCAGACTTAGCATTCGTTGGAAAATTCATGAATAAAAAAATAAGATTCAAGTATCTAACAGTTAAAAAAAAACAGGGGCCCTTAACTTAAGCGTGAAATATTAAAACGGGGACCATCAGCTGTTTACCATGTAACTGTTTCAGAGATTTAAAAACAAGACAGTTATAATATTAATGGCTCTTCAATTGTACTAATCAAACGACCATTTCCACAATAATAAAGTGTAGAAATAATTCAGCTTATATTTCACTAATATATACATGAATAAATAAATCAAAATAATAATGATAATAATATATTACCCGTAAAACTACCGTGTGATATGTTACTTTGCATATCAAATAACATTAATTATAACAATAATAATAATACTATCCAAACACTACACCCGAGAACCATTCTGGGATATAGTAGCTAGCAATAAAATTATATAGGAATAAAAATTGCATTGAAAAAAAAAGGTAAGTACCTTAGGTACCAGATAGGCAAGTATATATATATATATATATATATATATATATATATATATATATATATATCACTATCATCATCATCATCAGAGTATTTTGTTATTTCATTCCTGGTGGAGGAACCCCTCTCGGGTTTCTTTCCACCTTCTTTTATCCCTAGCTAGGCGTGGCCAAGTAGGTCCAAGTTTACTATCGAGGTCGTCTCTCCACCGGGTGTTTGGCCTTCCTTTAGATTTTTTCTATTGCCTCGGGGTCCATTCTGTCGCTATATATGTCCACTTGTTGCCTGTACATCTCGAAAGCGCTACCTGCCTATCTAATCTATGTTTTGCCATTCGTATGGTAGTGATGATGTCGTATACTCTAGATTGCTGTCTGATCAAGTTGTTTCCTTTTCTATCATGTAAACTGATGCCGAGCATAAGGCGTTACATTCTGTACTGTCACTCTTAGATTTTCGACTACTGCATTATTAAGTGTCAATGTGTCACTACCATATGTCATAACAGGTATGATGTATTCATTTAACACTTTTTGCTTAATGTTCAGCGTGGACTTTCTACTCTTCATGATGTCTACTTTAGAAAAAGATGTCCATCCAAGTGCAATTCGTCGTTTGATGTCAGGCATGATATCAGTTTCACTTCTCACCTTCTTCCTTAGGTAGATGTAGTTGTCAACTTCGTCGACATTTTCACCTTTCATTATGACTGTGGCTTTCGTTGAATATTTGTTGAACATGACCATGGTTTTTCCAGTGTGCATTTTAAGACACACTATATGGCTAGAATTGTCAATTTTGTTAAGAATACCTTTTAATTATCGAGGCGTGTGTGTTGTGACAGCGATATTGTCGGGAAATTCCAGATGAGCAAGCTTTCCCCTGTTTATATCGATACCCCTGCCTTCCCAGTCAATTTTATTGATCACCGAATCTTGCAGGCAGGATGTAAAGAGGTTTGGGGAATAGTTGTCACCTTGTCTAACACCT